>OX276454.1:29761417-29763917 GCA_946251905.1 Cryptocephalus moraei
TCTGTCCTCCGCTTATGGCAAACAACCTGGGTAGACCTTTAAATTATAATCCCTCCCTGAGCGCAATCGGTCTATAACCTTTGAGGCCGTCTGAAAGTGCCAGGTACAAAAACTGACTGCGGCGCGCATTTGGTGTACAATTGGCCCCTTTGAAGAATCCTTGAAAGATATTCGTCGAAGAGATGAATAAAATGGACACTTCCATATGGAGCAGAAATCTGCCAGGAAACATCTCCAAGGAACCTTGCTCAATCACAAGGCGAGAGAGATATACTATATGTATCTATATGTATAGATAATAGGAAAACGACGACAGGTAACAAATAGACAAAGTAAACAAATACGACACATTACAAAAGCCCTTGAATAATTTTCGAGAGGGCGCGGAAGCACACCACATGCAGGGATCTGGGGACCTCGTGTCTGGACATCTCTTCCAGGGGAATGTAACCTGACCGGCTGCATAATAGTTCAATCACTCTCTAGAGTGTTTATTCGCGTCGTCATTGATTCGCATCGAATGTTGTTGTGATACCTCTTTGACGGTTAAATTTATCGATTTGAATAAGCATGTGTTTCGCTAGGAAATTTCTATACTTTACTCATTTTGGGGAATTAACGTTTAGCCCCTTGCTCATTACCCTGCTCTAGATCTTCGTAGATCTATATCTCAAATATAGATCCCTAAATCTCTGTATCTACATCTCACAAATTTAATACGTACGAAGTCGAGTGTCACGAAAGTAATACAGGTTTTCTTTTGAATACTGTTAAATTATTATGAAACCTCCTATACACACATTTGTTCACATATTTTGTGTGCACTATATATCAGACGAAAAATTCATAGCAATATTTTAATCGACGAACTATATAACATATTCCATTATGAGCGCGACAATGTGGGAGGCTAGATGGAACACAAAAATATCTAGAAAAACCTGATAAGTACTTATCAAAAGATAACTACTTTCCAAGATAAATAGGCTGTAGAAGTTTAAAAAACTTCATTTTTAGTTTATATTTCCGAAACGGTTGGAGTAACTTTCTAGAATTGTTTAAAGCTTTCACAACCAAAAATAGGAATTTTTTATTTTTCGGACATTCATAGGAGCAAAAAAAACGAAAACTCAATTGCCGAAGTACCACAGTTATTTCTCAATATTTGTTGTCTTTATTACCTCAATCCCTTCTATGCGCACCCATATTTTGAAGACGATATTACTAGAAAAATATTTATTTACACTACGTTAAGAAGTGCGTTAATTTAAATTTAGTTGGTCGAAAATATATATCGAAAATAAAGCATCCCACGACCAAATTGCAAGTGTTAACATTTTGTAAAACAAAATGAAAAGGGGTGAAAAATTTGCTGCTGGCTTGTAATAAAGCTAACGGTTTCAAGAGTTTAAATAGTAAGAGATAAACTTCTCCTAAATCTTTACAACAAAAATAATTGGGTTAACTTCGTCACCAGCAATACATCATTAATGTGTAACGTTAACATCATACCCAATTTCAAATAATTAACTTCATAAAGCTCAGAAATATTATTTAAACATTTAAATTTTTATTAAACTCTGACACCCTATATCTCGGAACTAAGCATTGTTTTAAAAGTGTTAATCGTTTTCTTATATATTTATTAGTTGTGTCTAGGCTATCAGTGAGTCATAATTACGTGTATTGCAATTCCCCTGTCTCTTCCATCTTTCCATTAAATGTTTTTAAAATAGTAAATAATTTTAAATTCTATTTTTTTTTAAGACAGTACTGAGTTCACCTAGAAAAGTAAAATGCCAGAACTGGAGCTTCCATTGGAAAGTTGTTTATTATCGGGAAATTATTTCGGGCAACGGTATACAATGGTTCTGGGATTTGCGTTTAAATTGAGGGTGCTCTCAGTCGCAAATGGATATTACATGAACACTGTTTTTAAAGTTGTTGTTAGCCGAATCTTTTGTTTGCTTTTCGCTATTTTTCATAAATAACACTTCATTCAAGTCTAAAAAAAATATGTCTTTAATCATCGTTAGATATTGCGGATTCCAAATCTTTCAACGGAAATATTTTTTGAGGTATGTGCCTTTGTTGCGCCTTGTCGCAAATTCCATTTATATTTTTTCGGGCCTGAAATATTTTCCTACGGCATCTCATGAACGAAAATTTGTCGGTAAGCTTTTGTGTTATATACCTATATTTCTCTTCAGTTTTATTAAAAGTTCTTTTAAATGCTACGGTGTTTTACCGTTCCTCCTCTCGGAAGGACACGACAAAAAGGACTGTAACCTTACAAGCTTCAAATGGACTACGTAATTAATAAATAAAATTCTTCATAAATAAGCATTCATTAATAAGTATTACCATCATTACCGATGCTACCAAAACATGAAATATATTCGCAAGCGTTCCATTTTCAAGATATATATCCACGGGAAATTTTTGTGGGACGTTTAGCTTGTTGAACATTTATCAGCCACAATATTAATTTTAGTAACTT
>OX276454.1:30368917-30822902 GCA_946251905.1 Cryptocephalus moraei
TTCGGCTCTAGCTCTCCGCGTTTTCACCCCCTTACTATTGTCCGCCACCCCCTTTGCACCTACTTATGTGTCCGCCGCTTGGAATTTAGTTTAGGTATGGTAGGAACTATCATTACATAGATTTTTAAGCTTATTATCGATGCCGAAACTTCCCCTAAAAATTAATCACTTTCACCCCTTATAACTACCCTTAGCAACCAGTAAGCTGTCCGCCTGCTCGGAACTTTAACAACTGATGGTAATAGAGTTTATTCCTGTGTACGAATTCCATATTATTGATGACGATGACGTTGAAATTTCGGCTCTAGCTCTTCGCGTTTTCACCCCCTTACCCCCACCCCCCTTTGCACCTACTTATGTGTCCGCCGCTTGGAATTTAGTTTAGGTATGGTAAGAACTATCATTACATAGATTTTTAAGCTTATTATCGATGCCGAAACTTCCCCTAAAAATTAATCACTTTCACCCCTTATAACTATCCTTAGCAACCAGTAAGCTGTCCGCCTGCTCGGAACTTTAATAACTGATGGTAATAGAGTTTATTCCTGTGTACGAATTCCATATTATTGATGACGATGACGTTGAAATTTCGGCTCTAGCTCTTCGCGTTTTCACCCCCTTACCCCCACCCCCCTTTGCACCTACTTATGTGTCCGTCGCTTGGAATTTAGTTTAGGTATGGTAAGAACTATCATTACATAGATTTTTAAGCTTATTATCGATGCCGAAACTTCCCCTAAAAATTAATCACTTTCACCCCTTATAACTACCCTTAGCAACCAGTAAGCTGTCCGCCTGCTCGGAACTTTAATAACTGATGGTAATAGAGTTTATTCCTGTGTACGAATTCCATATTATTGATGACGATGACGTTGAAATTTCGGCTCTAGCTCTTCGCGTTTTCACCCCTTTACTATTGTCCGCCACCCCCTTTGCACCTACTTATGTGTCCGCCGCTTGGAATTTAGTTTAGGTATGGTAAGAACTATCATTACATAGATTTTTAAGCTTATTATCGATGCCGAAAATTCCCCTAAAAATTAATCACTTTCACCCCCTATAACTACCCTTAGCAACCAGTGAGCTGTCCGCCTGCTCGGAACTTTAATAACTGATGGTAATAGAATTTATTCCTGTTTACAAATTCCATATTACTGATGATGTTGAAATCTCGTGCCCAGCTCTTGGTCTATATTGGGAGCTTCTCTTCTTCTTGAGGTTACCTCCAGACCCCGCCATTCGAACCGGGGTTCCCTTTTCGAGTGGGCTTCCCTCCAGGGGTTCGCTCGTGCGGATCCTGCTCCTCGTCGGCTGTCCCAAAGGACTCATCTGAGAAGACCTCCGCGCTTTTCGTTATCCACAGCTTTTGCTTCGCAGGACGTCCTCTTCTTTGTCTAGTAGCTGCCTTTTCAGCCCGTAAGTCCGTTTCGGACGTTCATCCCTGAGAGGGGAGGATGCCATCCCGGGTGCTCTTCATGACCGTGTGTTCCCCCAGGAACAATCTCTCCGCTTCTAACATGTAATCGCTCATGCGCACAAAAAATATACAATGTGTTTCAAAATGATTGTCATCAAGTTGGCGTTGGAATTTCTGTGCATGTAATTTTTGATGAGACGCGCTGTATTGATTTGAACCTAATCAGTACTGCTGGTAATTAACGGCCCTTTTCAATGCCAAAACAAATACTACAAATAGACAAATACTCAGAATTCGTTTTATTTTGACAGAGAAAAACCAGAAGTTAAAAGAGGTTAAGTAGGTTATTTTGATGTTATGTATAGATAGTAGAAACTCCAATTTTCGCAAGGCGGGTTTTTTATTTTACATGGGAATTCCACAGCCGACTAGATGACAATCATTTTGAAACACATTGTGTAATCTCATACTTTAACATTATTAAATTAGTGTAAGACACCTACTTGGCCCAGTCGACTTTAAATTGGTTGATTTCATGTCGGAATGTATTTCGTATTTCCCATAACGAATGTTGGTGATTTTATGTCACAGTTAAATCACCACGGCGTGATTTGTCGCTGGGCTAATGAGTAGATATGTCAGATTGAAAATGAAAATAAAACCATCACTCTGCCGGACCTGATCGATCACGATATGCGGACGTGTCGGATGAATTCCGCATCATTTAAACGGTGAAATAGGTGAGGTTAAAAATATCTTAAAAAAAATAGGGGACCGCCTTATAAATACTACTGCGGAAACTAGGACAGCCGAATAAATGTGAAGGAGGAGGTAGAGAAAGAAAGGAAACTCATCGTACCCTCATGACAAGAACACGATTGGTGTCTATATATTTCACGGGTTGGAACACGGTTTTTTGAATATTTTTCACTGTAAATTTCTGACGCGTTGCCAGGAAAAATAGAGCGTTCGTCAGGAAACTTACGTCGACCCGTTCGCTTTAGAGGGAACGTTAAGAAAGGGAAAGTTATTGAAAAATGATCTTTTAGTGTTGTTTTCGTCTCAGTTAGGCGGACCTTTAAAATAGATTTATTTCGGAGTTTCTTTCCTCGAGAAAAATTGCGGTGAATCTTATAATACATCAATCAAGTTAAAGCGAGCGAAGTCCGTTTCTACTTAAATTTATGGTGCTAATATTTGATTTCCTTTTATTATAAGTAGTACTTATATTGTTTTTGGAAACGATTACGATAACCAATATCCTTACCAATATCTCTTTAATGATTTGTAGGTATATCGTTTAAAATAGTATTAGTAGTTGATATCATTTTAAATCCATAACTTCAGCAAAATCTTATGAAATATTTTTTACCAATACCATTCGAAAGATTATTTATATACCATTTAGAACAACAATACATAGCTATGTTCTTCGATATTAATGTGATGAAGTGTACCGTTTAAAAGTAATACTAAAAACACATATTGGATAAATTTATGGAGATAGATCACAAATTTGGATATGTTAACCTGCTAATTCACAATCTGAATTGGCACCTGCGTCACCACATTGTAAAGCATTATCCCCTGCACCACCAATCTTAATAAAATTCATTTGTGTAGCTAATTCAACGTACCCCTAGAACAAGCATGTGATGTGGTTTAAGATACTGCATGACCCCGAAAGTATTCTGTGATTTTTATTAGAGAATATTTTTCGTTGAAATCGAAACAATTTTACACAATGTTTACGTGCTAGTTGTGGGCACTGTAAAAATTTTATTCAAAATTTACTTTATATACATTCTCTATTAGATACATGTACACACTTATTAAAACAAAATAATATTTTTACAACTTAAAATTCTTTAAAAATTTAAATTATAGGTACTTAAAAAATGGCGATGTGTAACATCGTAAGACTTTCTCATATGGCCGGGCAAAATATTCATGGCAACATTATAATCGTTTTATAAAATAAATTTAGTATTGGATATTAACATTTTCTCTTATTAGTAAATATTTCTTTTGGTTGTTTGTTAGGTGACAAAGGTTTCTGAAATTTTTTTTGAACACAACTAACTTTATCGAACCGATAAATAAATTTACTTATGTAATATAACAACAATAAATTTCAAAGACCATAGTTCAAAATAAGAGTCCAATCATCGACTTGGAATAAACAGAAACAACTTTACTTGATGGAGGTGTGTCAGTTACACTGAACAATTACTCTACAAACCGATGCACTTAAAGAAGTGCTTTTTAGTGCAACTTGAGACAAAAATGTTTCAAATGAAAGGTATAGGTAGGAGGAGTATTGTCATAACTTCAAAACGGGCAGGAGCGTCATGTCGAAGCCCGAAAGGCACTACTGTGTCACCACGTGGGCTGTTAGCCGCCGTGAAGTCAGTGGAATATTTCTACAAGTATTTATACTGGAAGAAATTCCTGTTGAGGTCGGACCACGCGGCGATTAGATGGCTCCTGCGATTCAAGAACCCGGAAGGCCAGGTAGCACGGTGGATCGAGCCAACATAATGCTGACGCTCTTTCAAGAAGACCGTGTCCAGGGAGATGTCCCCACTGCAGTCGTGCAGAGGTAAAAGAGATCTCTACTTGCCGAACGACGGTTACCGATGAGAACTGGTCACCAGGCGGGCTGCGGCGAGCGCAGGAAGGCGTCTTCAATGTATCCTGAAATGGAAAGAAGAAGGACGTCGGCCGAAAGGGCAGGAAGTGACCCCATACTGTAGGACCCTGAAATCGTACTGGGCACTGTGGCACTTCCTGGTGTAACAGGATGGACTGCTCAAGAGGGTGCTTCAATCCTACAACGGTACGGAAAAACGACTTCAACGTATCGTACCCAAGACCAGGGCGGCGAATGTGCTTCGTCACCTCCATGAAGGCCACCTGGGGGTGGAGAAGGCCTTACGCAAAAAGCGCGAGCGTTTCTATTGGGTGGGCTTCTTCGAGGCTGTTCGCGAATAGTGTAGCAAGTGTACAGTTTGCTCTGCCAGCAATGCCAGAAACGGATTCCGGCAACAAGTACATCCTGGTGGCGATGGATTACATCACAAAATGGGTAGAGGCCTACGCAATTCCCATACAAGGAACCGCAACTGTCGCAGATGTCCTGGTGAAGGAGCTAGTGAGCCGTTTCGGAGTACCGTTGGAACTGCATTCCGACCAGGGGCGTAACTTCTAGATCGAGATATTCCAGCTGGTTTACGAAAAAATGGAAATTCGCAAAACTAAAGATAACGGCTCTGTCCGACGGAATAGTGGAAAGAGTGAACCGCACCATTGGCAAGTAATTTTCGAAGGAAGTGTCTCAACACCTACGATACTGGGATCAACATCTCCGCTTTTTCCTGATGGCCAACCGTTCTGCCATTGACGACTCCACCGGCCAAACTCCAGCAAGGGTACTCTTCGGGCGAGAGATGACGCTTCCTTGCGATTTGAGCCTCGGTTGCAAACAGGGAGAAGATCTGACTGAGGAAGACTACGTCGCCGAACTGCGCAGAAAGGTGTACCACGTTCAGGAGATGGTACAGCAAACCTCCAAGTCGCCAGCGACCGCAAAAAGGATCACTATGACTTTAGGGCGGACAGCGGCATGTATGAAGAAGGAGACCTGGTGTAGTTATACAACCCGCAAAGAAGACGAGTGTTATCGCCCAAGCTTCAAATAGTCTGGGAAGGGCCATATATGGTGAATACTAGGATTAAAGACGTCATCTACCGGATCAGCAAAGTTCCTGATTGAAAGCCGAGGGTCGTGCACAACAATCAATTAACGCCTTTCGAGGGAGAACATGAGCATGATCAACAGGTGGGCCAACTACGGCACCAAGAGGAGGAGCCGTCTTTCGAGGAATATACGGCTGCTCGTAGTGCATGCAGAGCATGGATACAATACTATATATAGCTACAGCATTACACACATTCGTGACGCTCGTTCCAACATTTCACTGTACAGATAAGGTAATATAACGCCAGTATAGAAGCTTCCCTTCAAAAAAACAAATTTCAGACAACACTGGAAGGTCGGCCGAATAATGACTAAAATTAAATTGTAATTAAAGTGGATTTAAGATGTTAGTGCCTCAAATGTCATGAACGAAACATATAAACATTTCACTGGAAACTTTTTCACATAAATGTACGATCGAAAGCGCGACTGGTCACCGCTAATATAACAATGAACAAACGAAAAGGTAAATCAACATTGCTAAGTACTTATTCAGAATAAATGTAATTGAAATTTATGGCATAAGTTTCCAGATTTTCATCTGGAGTATATATTATGAAGTATCATATCTCTATATGGAGAACTCTATTATCATGTCTGGTTAATTTTTGGACAATTAAACGTATTTAAAACTACTACGGAACGAATCAAAGGATATTAGTCAAATGCAATATGTCAAAATTCATATTTGTTTCTCAAAATAGTTGTTTTACGAGATGAAATGAATTTTATATTATTTTAATTCATGCAATAATTACTGACAATATAAATTAACTATGACTTAACTGACAATATAATTAACTGACAATATAAATAAGTTGGCGCAAATCGGCTAAGTTCTAGGAAAGCAAATATTGAATTTATATCGGATTTCCGCTTCCAAAAGCTCTATATGTATTATTATAGCTTAAAACCAAAAAATTAAGCTAAAATTTTGCAGAAGTATTTGAATAGGATAAATGAATGACAATGAAATATTTACAAAACCGAATCACTACCATACTTTCCTCAAGTGATAATTTTTAATTACATTTACAGTACACTTAATATATTTATACAGTTTAACCAGTTCAACCCTATTGTAGACGTGAAAACATCTTTAGCGCGTTGAGCGGAAAATTTAAAAATAGCGAAATAACGTGTTCGCGGAACGTCGTCTGGCCGCTCCCCCTCTCCCATTCCACAAAGCAATGTTGTATAATCGAGCAGACATGACATACCGAAAATTACAGGAAACTTCGTAACCGACATATTAAGGATACATAAAACTGCATTATCACTATATTACGGGACATTTCAAGTATTATTTCTCAAAAACGAATCCACACATTATAAATTAACACATTTTCTACTTTTAAATAACCTAATCTGATGCGATCGTATCAATGAAATTCATCCATGAAATCACGCCTCCTTACGGCTAATTTCAGTGTAACAGAACAGAATAACACAACAACTAGCCGAAATAGCAGAAAAAATCCACAAAATTAACTAAAGAGAATTAGAACTTCTTAGTGCTTTAGGCTTTAAAGTTTTAGTATAATGTATATCAAAAGAAAGTTAAAAAAATCTGCTTAGTTTATTATAAATACTTCATGAGTTAATACGGATAAAATGGGTCTCTTGAATAGGAATGTACAAGGGTTGCTCTAGTGGGAACTATGTGAGATTATGTTTGATGACGGCATTGCGATTTTTTAATTTCTGGTTTTATTTAAAATAATTTTTTAATATTTTCGAAGGTATTTTATAAATTTCACCTTTCATTGCGCCCTTTCCTACAGCAGGAATTTTGTGAACCATACACGGTGCTTATCAAATCGATTAATTCACAGAATTTACAAATATCCCTCTTTCTTCTAAAATTTGATACTCTGTCCCTTTTCTCTCTTTCTGGCTAACTTTTCTCGTGCGAGTTTAGATCTGTAATGTGCATCTATTGACGCACGTAATAATTTAAAACATACTATTTTATTGTCGAATAATATACACTGTAACGAAGCCGATTTATGAGAGTCGAGGTTAGACAACCAACCGTAGAGTTAATCGCGAAATCAAACCTATTTCAGATAGATGGCGGCCGATAAGGCAAAGTTCGATCTACCATCGTTTAAACATCCAGATTAAATTTAGATAAGGCAACCTCCCCCCTCAAATTGTTCTGTGCCTGAGTTAATCCAAAGTGAGAACCCAATACTTGTCTGTGATAAGCCGTACGTTATCCGTATTTTTACATTGCGTCTGATATCCGTTTCCGTTCTACCGACCGATATATGTGATTTGGAACGTTACCGACCGTTAGATTTAAACCGACCGAATTATTCGTTATTTGTTACGTAACCGTCCGATTGTGAACGTACTACCGACCGATATATGTAATTGTGAACGTTACCGACCGATAGATTTAAACCGACCGAATTATTCGTTATTTGTTATGTAACCGTCCGATTGTGAACGTACCACCGACCGAATTATATGTAACTGTGATCGTTCCGTCGTTCGATTAAACCACCCGAACACTGTTATCTGTTACGTAATTGTCCGTTACCGACCGATATATGTGAGTGATCTGTAGTACCGTGAAAATGCCCGTCTCTCCGAACCGCTATGAGTTAATTTTTCCCTCGCCGTGTTAGGGAAAAATTAATGCACCACGATCTTCCGCTCGCTCTCTCGCTCTCTCCTAATGTAAAAGACCTAATTTCCGAATATTAGACACTGCACGTTTTCCTATCGTCTCCTCATCTAGCTATTTCTCTTTCATTGTGAAATTGTTAGTATAGTTTCCGTTTTCACATTTTCATTATTAAGAGGGCTGTTTAATATTTCAGATCTTAATTTTATTGTTTGCAAAAGTATTGTAATTTTCCGTTTCCGCATGTTTCGCTTCGCCGCATAATTTTCGATCTTTCCGATTTCATGTAAATGAACTTTTATTTCTCTCCCAGTGTGATAATAATAATAATATTTTCGTATTTGTGTGTTTCCTTTTCGAAATACATAAATAAGTGTAAATAAGTTTTTATATCTCTCCCAGCCTCCGTTCGACGACACCAACAGGTGCTAGTCGTACGAATTGTTATCACTGCCGTTGGGGATAAAATAATTTAGGAATTTTCTATTTTGAGTATGTGTTTCATTTCTACGGACAACCCTGGTAATCTCCTGAGTTTGTAAACTAAACAGGCATAATTCTGAGGGAGAAAACCTTTTAAAATCTGGCGCCAGAGCAAAACCGTAATACCGACCTTAAAACCGTTAACCGAACTCCCGAAATCCGTCCCAGCGCCAAATCACTCTAGTAACCGCACCAAGCGCGTTACAACACTTTTCATCTGATATAGTTTGAATGGTTTCACATGTGCCAAGCGTACTGTGGTGTGTGTGTGTGTGTGTGTGTGTGTGTGTGTGTGTGTGTGTGTGTGTGTGTGTGTGTGTGTGTGTGTGCGTGTGTGTGTGTGTGTGTGTGTGTGTGCTTAAATAGGTATGTTTTTATTATGGTTTGAAGCTTTATTTACGGTTAACAGCCACGTTACTTCCATTTATCGAATAATTCTCGAGGGAACAATAATCCTCTTCATGAAAAAATTCCCTGACAGAGCTCAAATCGAATATGCGTTATCTCCGCTAAACGCATTGAAGCGAAATAAACCTTTCAAAGTTAAACCTCACTCCCTATAAAAATATTTCAGCGGGATTCGGGTGGCTCGTTCCTGCTAATGGGCTAACGATTATTCCGAATTCTGAGATGAGCCGATAACGTCTCTCTCCTAAGTTCCTAGAAGCTGACAGCCGGTCCGGGAATGACTCAGGGACTCCGTCGAGGGAGGATAATAATTCTTTTATATTTCATTTGTATTCTGACGTGGTGATCGGGAAATACCCCAAAAACGGTAGACATTGTGATGTATAAATCTTCGAGGAAATCGTATTTTCCTTCGAATTCATTATCGATATTTATGTATTATACGAAATTATCAGACATTCTTCGGGAAGTTGTGTTTCGATGAGTGATTAAAAACGTAATACGATAGAATTCTAAACTTATAGTTAATTGTTCCAAACTCAAAAGTATATACTGTCATTTCTTTTATATTTCCTTAAGGTGAGAAGAACCTATAGTTTATTGAAGGAAAGAACAGAAAAATTGCCCTAAACTGTATCTACTATAAGTTTCACCAGTATATTAACATTTGGAATATACCTGTTTACCAATGTCTTAAATGGGTAAATTTAACTTCTAGATTAAGTTAAGTACTGGTTGGCTCCTAAATGTACACAGTTTGGGGGTTGCAGTTCAACAATGGGATATAACACACAGGTTAATTGAACCAAAAGACAATTATTCAGTTTACTAATGTCTTATTGGGGGTGGTATATGAGCTAAGATTAACAACTTTCCCAAGGGTGGAGGGGTCATTTTACATTGGGCAATAAGACAAGGATTCCAATTAATGATAGAATAAAAGGCGAAAGTCACAGAGAATTATTATTTAAAAAAATTAAAGACAAATTTTTTATCAACAAGTGGAAGAGCATAAATGAGTCGGACAGTGTTAGAAACATGAGATGTCACTACAGGGCCGTGAGCCGTTTTCTACCAATCTCGAGGCAGATATTACGTCGATAAAAACCAATCAATACTTTTCAAATTAATCCTCCCGATTATTTATTTTTATTATTATTATTATTATCATTACTATTATTATCATTATTATTATTATTATTATTATTATTATTATTATTATTATTATTATTATTATTATTATTATTATTATTATTATTATTATTATTATCACCGTAGTATTTACCGGTGTTGTTTTGAATCTATTATTTTCGTGATCACCACATACTTTCCTATGGATAACTCAAGGTCCAATTAAAAAAAATATCTGAGACAATTTTGATGAGTTAGTTAATTCTCCTACCTGAATTAAACCTCAAAGTTGTAGTTACAGCGACTGAACGAAAGTGTGAAATGATCTCTCTAGAGAGTGGACTGTATAGGATCTCTCTCGTAGCTCGTGGGGGCTGCAGAGATGAATCTTGTCTCCAGGTTGTAAGGCTGAAGACGGTCTCGTGGTTTGGAGATCAGGGCGTGACGTGACTTCTGGTTGAAGTTCTCGAAGTATGGTGAGAGGGCGTAACGTGCTCTCCGGGTTGGATCTGAGGGCGTGACGTGCAGATCCGGCGTTGAAGTTCTAGTAGAGTGGGGAGAGGGCGTACCGTGCTCTCCGGTTTAGATCTGAGGGCGCAACGTGCAGATCTGGGATTGAAGTTCTTGAAGTTAGAAATTGTCGTAGCTTGAAAATCTCGTAGAACTCTCAGGGCGTAACATGAGAGGTTGTAGGTTGGGGTGAAGAATCAAGACCACAACAGACTGTCGTTTTGAGCATATTAGGTATACTGATTTATTGCCAAAAATGCCCGAGCATTTATACACAGTCATTTTGAGTTACTTTTCCCCTTGGTTCAAATTTGATAACGTTCTTAAATTTTGTTGAATTTTATTTGCCAATGTCCGAGAATTGCTCCACTGACCTTCCCGATGCGGATTTGCGATCACGTTACCAGTGAGTATTATGCTGACATCCACAATCCGTACCTTAGTAGTACACTGTTGACCTCATTACCTTGATTTATTGTTATGCTTCGTTTCGTAAAACAAAGCGTGTTTTAATGAAATGATGTAAGAGGCTCCCTGAATTAGTTCACAATAAATTACAATTTCTTTACATTAAAAATTTCCTAAAAAAAAAGACTTCAGAGAATAATAAACCAAAAACGTTAGAAAACTAGACTAAACATAGTGTTCACTAAAATAAACATTTAAAATTTCAAATCAATATTTGGAAACATACCCCAAAGCTGAAAAATGGCAAATATAAATTACCCTTTAAGGAACATTTAGCCAAAAATTATATCAAAACAGATCAGATATATACTATTCAACAGTGGAATAATTGTTAAAATTACAGAAAAATAGGGAATATTTTCAAAAAATTTACCAATATATAAGATATTCACAAATATACCATAGTAACTTACAACTTCCCAGGCAAATATATTTAAATTTTAATATCATCCACTTAATACCCCCAATAAGTGCCAGAAAGATAAGAATGGAGAAGCGAAAAATGAGTAAGAGAAAAGGTAGGATTGAAAAAAAATTTTACCAAACGAATTACTCTTTATAGGCAGATATGTATGCAAAGAAATTGAGACAATTTTAATCAGTTGATTAAAATTATGATTTTATCAGGGTGAATTTTGATTTATATGTCTTAATTAAAACTTAAAAAAAAGGAGAGCTTAATTCACGAAAATTTTTAGTGCAGATTTGTTATACTTACTGTAATTAATTAAACTTTGAACGAGGCCAATATCAAAGTCATTTTCAGGTCGCTTTTTGAACTGTATTACTAAGACCCAATAATAATATGATTCATTGCAGAATTAACACCAAATTAAAATTTCCCAAAAAAAAATTGTTTATATATTTGGCGGATTTTATTTATTGTGAAATAATTTGTTTTTTGTCAACCCTGCTTTTAGATTTACAAACGAAGATTTATTGATATTTTAAAAATGAAAAGGGATAGTAAAAAGAAGGAAAGATAAATAAGATTAAAAAGAAATAAATAAAATTACTACAACCCTTCTCTCCATTGCACAGCAATGATTAAATATTTATAAACTAATCATGGGTATTATACAATTGGAAGGCTTCTTTACTCCAACTACCCGAAAATATTATAATACACAGTATATTGACACCAGACATATATAGCAGAAGGTATGTCCCTCTGTCCATGTATTCCATTTGTAACGCAACTCTTCCGGAAAGCACGTTAAAAATAGATTATTAATCATTACATAATATCTACTCATGATCTTTATAACTATATATAATAGTAACACTATATTGAGCTTAGGTAAAAACCGTAAGCCCCTCTAAATTCTTAGTTCCTATCTATTTTTCCCTATCTATTGTAGTCAGTTTGTGGAATATATTCAGGGAATACTTAGGGAAGGTATTAATAAAATTTCTAATATAATAGTAAGTAATTTAAATTCATATTTCGTAAAGGAATCACTTATTATTCCATTTTCCCACATAACTTCCGTCACGTTAACCTTTAAATTTTTTTTGTCTTGCTCTTATAAGCAACAATCAACAATACACAGAGTCCCTACTCTATTGCCCATGTTAACATAATCTTTGTAAGTATTTCGAAAAGTGGTAAGTCGTTGCTGTCTATTTGTTAATATACTGTATATGTATTCTTTACAACCACTTGAAATACACAATACATTGCCGACTTGCCGAGTACTACAAAAAGCGGTTTTGTCTTATATCCACGCCCAGTTTTAATTTACCATATTTCGTGCTATCGACTTTGGTATAATTTGGTTCGAATTCACCACACTCGCCCACAAAAAGCATAAGGAATAAGAAACGCACAGCTGTGTCGGCTATTAAAGTCAGGTCACTAAAGTCGTTAAACGTAACTAGCGCAAATTGTGCATGCGGTGAAGAATTTACACATATGTACATATTTTTAAACACGTATTTTTGGACTCAGCGGCTCTAAAGAAATTTAGATATTCTAATACTAATTTAAATTCAAAAAATTCGATCGATTACAATACATCTCATAATACGAATATATTATACGAGTGCCTCATGTGGGACATAAACAGAGCTTCCTATGCGAAATGTTACATTTTGAAAATTATATGGCTGTGTAGCCTTTACTATCTCCCAATGATTTACAACCGACTGACTCTCTGAAAATGTTTTTCGTAACTCTTTAACACTTAACTTATCATTTTATCGCTACGTTCATATGGTGTATATGACACCTATTTCCATTAATTAAATAAATGTAATGCAGACTGGAAATTGCTCGCAATTAGTTTCAACTAGACACTCCTCATTAATTTGCTCTGTGGTGTGAGCAAACCACAAAGTCCCCATATTTATTGCACACATTCTGCGCTATCATTCTTATATTAATGAGTTGATAATTAAAGGGTCAACACATTTTAATAGAGGGGTGATGTCAGTAAAAACTTATCTTAATCCTACGATTCATATTCTTGAAAATATTCTCTTTTAGATATACAAATATATTTCAATAAATTAATTGGCGCATCATCGTAGCAAATTACTGACATCAATCGCAATATCCTTAATTAAGCCGTGTTTGCTACACGTTTGGCTCTCGTATCAAATCCCTTTGTAGTCGACAAACAGTCCTAGAATATCTGCTTGATTGCACACATGTCGTGTTCTCGATTCGGTATGCCTCAGTTCACTCCAGGTCCACTGTCACTGAAATAACACGAACGTTTACTTGATAAATGTAAATGTTTTTCTTGCCGACGACCCCACTTTTTTTCTCCTCCTAGGACTCTTATTAGAGGAATGGCCTCCGTGTTTTATTTGGGAGCCCTTTTCCGACAACAATTTAGATATTTATTTATAGTTTCGCACTGGATCCGAACGATAAAAACGGCGCTTCTTCTCCTTTTCTCCGCAAATTATTATCGTCCGATTATGAGATAAGTGTTTGGTAAACAAAAGAGGGAAGACAAGGGAAACGGTCCGATAATTGCGATCAAATAACGTCTATCTCTATAGACAGGACATGAAATATTTATATTCTACATATTTATATGTACATATGTATGTGCTTATGAATGAATCGAAAAGTAGAATGGAATATTAAAAAGTAATTAGTAAATAAATATCCTCTACTTATAACATCGTCTGACCTATTCATTACAACTCCATTTTACTTGTTTTAATGTGACGTGTTTTACGGATTTGAAATCATGATACACAAGGCCAGACAAAAATTGTTGATTTTTCCGTGAAACGGGATAAACAATTAGAATTTTGCAAAAACTGTTCTACCGATTGAGCCCATCTTCTGTATACTTATAAAGTACATTACAACTCACAAATTATAAACTTTTCACTTAATTTGAACAACTAATTTAAAAGTTATTAACAATATTTAAAAACAGCCATTTTGCGTCCTTTTTTGAAATAACTTTTTTATTTATAGTCCAATTTTAATTTGGAAAGCCTCATTTTAAAGGCAATTGTTTTCTCTAAAATTTCTGTGTAGACTTCAAAAAACTAAATCTAGGCCATTTCGAATTATAAATAAAAGATTGATTTTGGCAATTGATATTTGTTCCAATAGATAATTGATAAATCTGTAGATGAGAGACTTCTTGTAATAACTCCAACTTTCAAACGCGTCTACGCAGTTTTTTACAAAATCTAATTTGATTCGCCTATCAACGCGATTCTCCAGACAGTACCTAATAGTAAGGGAGTTAGTGTCAATATGAACCGGACTATTTTCCAATAGTTCATTCCTATTTCTACAAATTCATGTTTTATAGCTTATTAAAGAATCGACTGTCAGCTGACCCAAAAGCATCAGCTGAGGGTATTAAAGGATTATCGAACGCGCAAAATAATATTTTTTCCGGTAATTTCTCAAAGCTATAAGACTACAGATTATTTATTTAAAATATTTTGAAAGTGAAACATTTGTCAGCTGCTTGGAGTAGGTGGCAAAACCTGTTAGCTACCCACGTGATGGTGTAAAAATGATACCAAAATCCCGTGATTTCTTCAAAGGTAATTTTTTTTATATATATAATATGTAATGACCTGAAAATCATAAAAAAAATTGACAACTGGTATACTAATTTAGCAAAACGTGTTATCTGGGAGTTCATAGTGTTTAGGCTAACCAAAAGAGATTTTTCTAGACACTGAAATGTAGACTGTCAAAACCTATACTATCGTTTAAATGACAGTTCATATATGAAAACCCACCTGTTTAGCTCAGCAAAATCGGTGCTGGGAGTCTTACGAACAGATTGAAGTGCAAAAGAATGAAATTTTTAAATTTTTTGTGAATATTGCGAATTGTAATGAAGGTATGGGGGGGATGGGGTTGTGCTGTAGAGGTAGTACCTTTCATCGAGGACGGTCGGACTCAATGGCTTAGTCAGTGAGTAGTCAGCGATGACTGGTCCTCACAGGACTCCCAATTCTCACTTATGGCTCCACGTGCCACTCCCCGGGCAACTGCATCGACCTGCAGGCTAAACTAAGTGAGGATAGCCAGATATGGTGAAACTGCAGCGTCTGACCCAGAGTGGGCGGCTGCAAACAGCGACTGTTCTCCATGTTAGGAGCGGCTGAACATAAAGCAGTGAAGGCAACGGGAAACCACACTGCTAAATTTTTCCCCAGGATATTGCTATGGCGAGGAACACAAATGCTTTGGCCCCTAGTCCCGGGCAGCTCTTAGATGAGCAAGGGGTGCTAAGAATCTCCCGGCTCAAAGTAGCAAAGTCCAAACTAAAGATCGGTACGTGGAACGTAAAAAGCCTATATGCCGCTGGCAAGTTTGATAATCTTGTCCAAGAGGCTAAACGGATGAAAACAACAATAATGGGTATCAGCGAATTACGCTGGCCAGGTTCCGGAACATGCAGACATGACGAGGGCATTTTATACTATTCAGGCAGCGAAGACAACGACACTCAGCACAGGAATGGTGTTGGTATACTTATAAAACCAGAACTAGAAAAATACGTTAAACAGATTATCCCTGTAAACAACAGGATAATAATACTTCAACTAAATGCCAGCCCATTTAACATTAATATCTTACAAATATATGCACCCACCGCGGAGAAGAAATATGATCATGAAGTCGAGATTTTATACCAACAATTAGATGAAGTACTTAATCGCTTCAAACAAAACGAAATCAATCTCATTATAGGAGATTTCAACGCTAAAATAGGCAAAGGTCGTAGATCTGACCTTGTTGGTGAATATGGTCTGGGTGATAGTAACGAGCGCGGCGACCGACTGTACGAATTCGCTCAAGAACATGACATGGTTATTACAAACACATGGTATAAACTACCCAAAAGAAGACTATATACATGGGCCGCCCCGGGCGATAATACTGAACGCATAATAAGAAACCAGATCGACTACATCCTGATAGCTAGGAGATTTAGAAACTGTATCACGAGGGTCATCACCTATCCAGGTGCAGACATAGGATCGGATCACAACCCACTAGTCGCCAATATAACAATTAACCTTAAGAAAATAAAGAAGAACAATAAAACCCTTAAGTTTTCGTTGAACGCGGTGGACATTAACAAAATGGAAAAAGAACTAAACGACAGCCTCGACACAATGACAGTGATGGAGGGCAATACTGTGGATCAGACGTGGAAGATATTCCGAGGACACATCACCAAGGTAATGGAAGAGAACACAGCAAACAATACTAAAACGAAAAAACAACGATGGATGACTGATGAGATCCTAAATCTCATGGAGGAAAGACGAAAATGCAAAAACAACAAAGAGGAATATAAGAGTAAACAGAAGGAAATAAAGGACAAGATCAAGAAAGCAAAAGAAGAGTGGATGGTGGATAGATGCAGGGAAATGGAAGAACTGGAGAAAAGACATGATACCTTTAACATACACAAAAAGGTCAGAGAAGTAGCTGGCCTGTTTAACAAAAGAGGCCCTAGTATTTTAGTAGACAACACAGGCAAAACCATCATAGATGAAGAAGAAGTTCTTAATGCATGGAGCCAATACATAGATGATCTATTCAGAGACAATAGACCAACCACGTTGAATATCATCGACAATAATGAAGGACCTGAAATCTTAAAATCTGAAGTCCTATTCAATATAAAATCTGCAAAACCAAGAAAAGCAACTAGACCGGATGACATTCCGGTAGAGCTCCTTCAAATAATCAACGAGAAAAACATTGATATCTTGGTTAAACTTTTCAATGATATATACAACACGGGAGAAATACCAGAAGAATGGCTGAAATCTGTGTTCATAACAATCCCCAAAAAACAACAAGCCAGGAGATGCAACGACCATAGACTGATAAGCCTGATGAGCCACACACTGAAAGTGTTTCTTAAAATTATCCACGCTCGAATAAGAAACAAATGCGAAAATGATTTGGACGAGACGCAGTTCGGCTTTAGAGATGCCCTTGGTACCAGGGAAGCAATGTTTGCTCTGAATATTCTTCTCCAAAAGTGTCGTGACCAACGTAAGGATGTTTTCGTATGTTTTATAGATTATGAAAAGGCCTTTGACAGAGTGCAACACGAAAGGCTTATAAATATATTGAGAGAGACTGGTGTTGATGGAAAAGACCTACGTATAATTAAGAACCTATACTGGCGACAGAAGGCAGTCGTTCGTGTCAACGGAAGATTTACAGATGAACGTCAAATCCAACGAGGCGTTCGGCAGGGATGCGTCCTGTCTCCATTATTGTTTAACCTTTATTCGGATAAGGTCTTCAAAGAGGCATTGTACGAGAAAGAATTCGGGGTAAAAATCAACGGCGAGCTGATTAACACCATTCGTTACGCTGACGATACGGCTATTTTGTGCGATGATCTCCAAGGTCTCCAAAATCTCATAAATTCTGTTGATGTAGTCGGACGGGAAATGGGACTAAATATAAATGTTGCTAAGACAAAGTTCATGGTCTTTAGCCGTCAGCCATACCCCAACGCAGCAATACGGATAAATGGACAAAACGTTGAAAGAGTATCAAAGTTTAAATACCTCGGATGCTACATCACAGAACAACTCGACCCGGACAAGGAAATAAGATGCAGGATTGAGATAGCCCGGGCTACATTCCGTAAGATGAGATCGCTATTTTGTAATGACAGCCTAAACCTCAAGCTGAGACAGAGGATGATTAAGTGCTACATTTGGTCTGTGCTGTTGTACGGGGCTGAAGTCTGGACACTGAAAACTGCCACAATCAACCGGCTAGAGGCATTTGAAATGTGGTTGCACAGACGAATGCTGAGAGTATCATGGATGGATATGCAAAGTAATGAAGCAGTCTTAGAAAGAGCAAATACAGTTCGTGAACTATTGACAACAGTTAAATGCCGAAAATTAGCATACCTCGGTCATGTTCTCAGAGGAAATCGATACCGGATACTACAAGTTATAATGAAGGGTAAAATAGAGGGCCGCAGAGGCGTAGGAAGAAAACAGATCTCCTGGTTAAAGAACATCCGAGAGTGGACGGGCATACACTGCGTCGAACAATTGTTTAGAGTGGCTGAAAGCAGGGATCAACTCGCCATCGTGATTGCCAACGTCAGGGGGACCTGACAGGGCACAATGAAGAAGAATGAAGGTATCATTATACAACCAATAAGACTTTTGTAGATAATTTAAAAAATTACCAAATAGTATTTCGTGCAGTCCGATCGGACCATTTTTCATCGAGTAAATCCGGAGAAACTTCCAAAAATTAACCTTAATTTAAAAATCCATAATTTCGACAAATTTGAAGCTGGAAAACTTGTCTTACGGGAAATGAGAGGTAATAATGTGTAATTGAAGTGTGTGAAAGATTATATCTGTCCGATGTATAGTTTTAGCGCAATCGCGTTATAAAGAATTTTCTCACTTTTTTGGAAAATGCGCGAATTAATGGAAATTAATTTTCCTAATTCTGCAAGCGAGATTATAACGTAGAAATCAAAATCTTTAAAATGTATATCTTGAATTTTCAAGTAGAAAGTGGGAAATGTACAAGAAATGGCCCTGAAAGTTGTTCTAAAGGCCCTGAAAATTGCTCAAAATGCGCGAAATCACATACGAAGCTGCCTGGTTCCCCCACCACAGCTTCTCGAGACTACCTCGTATGCGATTTCACGCGTTTTGATCAATTTTCAGAGCCTTTTTTATACATTATCCACCTCCTACATGAAAATCTCCAAGATGTACGTTTAAAATACTTGGATTTCTACTTTAAAATGCCGCTTGAAGATTTGGGAAAAACTAATTTCCCACAAATTCGCGCACCTTGTAAAAATGTGCGAAAATTGTTTATAACGCGATTGTACAAAAACTACGCGTAGGAATGAAACTGTCTACCTCGCACCTAAATTGCACATTATTATCTATGATTTAGCGCAAGGTAGTTTTCCTAGCATTAAATTTGTTGAAATTATTGATATTTAAAGGAAGGTTAATTTTTGGAAGTTTTTCTGGATTTTCTTAGTGAAAAATAGTGTCGCGATGCGACCCCATTTAGCGAAAATAGGTCGCCGTCTAAGCTAATTCAGCACCGAGGCGACCTTAAACCGAAGGACGATACGTGACGCGCGGGCAAGCGGCAGGCACGTTCACAAAACAAAGGAAACGTATTTATACGGATCGATTAGATAGATCGGAAGGCAGTTTGCTAGTACCCTGTCACGCTGCCCGTCTGAACGTCCGCCCTTCGACATGCCGCTAATTGGAGGAGCCTCGTGCCCGATGCCCTTCGTTACCTATCAGTAAGCAACCACTTCTTCCACTTTTATATTCTTTTTCACCCTCTTATTATCATTTTTGCCCTGTGTCAATGTTCTCTCCTCTATAGCATTTAATGTTTAAATAAACATTTGTCCAAGTCGTTATTTGTCTTTCCATCTCTACCAAGCTACACCCCCCAACCAGAGCACTCCCTTTGGGCCCTGGGCCCTCAGCCGTGTGACAATAGTCCGATCGGGTTTGGCAATAATCCTTTGGTTCGTATAATGATCCCTTTATTACTTTTTGCAATATTCGCATACACTTTAAAAAAAGGCATTTTTTGCACTTTAATTTGTTTATAAAAAATCCAACACCGATTTAGCTGGAGCAAACAAGTGGGTTTTCAATTATTTAAACGATAATATAGGCTTTGGCCGTCTAAATTGTAGTGTGAAATTGCATTCTGTTTTAGCTGTATTGGTTGGCCTAGTTGCCCTCCAGTTAAGCGGGCGCTAGCTAACGCTATATATACAAATAAATTAATTAATTTGAAATCTACGAAATGATCTAAACTTTAGTAAAAATAAATATGTATATAAATTTATACACATAAACCCATTGTGTTTCGTTTTTGATAATTGGCTGGGAGAATCAGCAACACCTAAATATATTTATTATTATAATAATGCCCTCTATTGAAGTGGCTGAAAATATCATGCGGCTGCCTCTGCACTGCTACTACGATATAACATCGCCGTACGACGTGTAGCTACCCTCAGAGGTCCTAGAGCAATTCATAAGCCTACAAGCATTGTATACGTTTACGTTGAGTGAGTTTTTTTACGAAGATTAGAGCTTGTTACATCCACAAATCATAGAGTGGCGTCAGCTGACAGTAATTTTAATTATTTACAAAGCAAAAATTACCATATAACATGGAGAGTAATTATGCAGAAATGACCCATGTAATTTTGACACTACCTCCACTACTAGAAGAGGAGTAAGGGATATAAGGGGCGATGATCAGATTGGTGATACATCAGCTCAAATGTCTATCTCACCTGCTCAAGTGGTGATACATGGAGATACATGCGGTACACCTTACTATATAACAGACGAGGCTGTGGTGACGGAGTCAGAGCAGTATAACTGTTTCAACAGGAACAAAAAAATTTTGCTCCCAGATAGTGTTGAAAGTAACGCAGTACTACAATACTCCACCTATTTCCCCAGAATAACTTATATCATTAGTCATTACTATTGCACAACAAAACACAATAATGGCCCTCAGTCACGGGTAGGCTTTATATGGTTCGCTTTATATAGGGCGCGAAGAATCTCCTGTTGATAAATAGGTGTTATTTAACGAATTTCTACATGGAATGTCAATAGTCTTTACAACTTTATAAAAAGATCTATAGACGTCTGTATTATAAGTTTTATGAAAGTGGTTATAAGAGAGATGAAACTATATGGTTCGCTTTATATAGGGCGCGAAGAATCTCCTGTTGATAAATAGGTGTTATTTAACGAATTTCTACATGGAATGTTAATAGTCTTTACAACTTTATAAAAAGATCTATAGACGTCTGTATTATAAGTTTTATGAAAGTGGTTATAAGAGAGATGAAACGGCCGAAAGTGAACATAATGGGAGTCAGTAAAGAAAGATATATACGGGCTCTGGATAGTTCACGAAAGATAATATTACCGTGTACTAGTCGTGCAGCGACTCAGTAGATAGGCATCATCGGCATGGAGTCGCTATTGTTCTCGATAAGAACACCAGACAATCAGTGAGAAACTTTGTACCCATTTCGGAGTCATGATGATTAAAATGGCAGTAAAACCATTAAACATGAACGTGATACAAGTTTATGAACCAACTGCAGATATGTCAGGAGAAGAAATAACTGATTTCTATAAAGAAATGGAGCAATTATTAAAACTAATTAAACTAAATTAACTGCGTTATACCAGTTCCAAACCTGGGGCCCTACCATTCAAGAGGTAAGAAAGGAGAAGGAATCGAAGAGCAGACACCTCGCTAAGAAACCAGAGTTCATCTGGTCCGGGTGACAACACTGTGTGAACTGTGAAGGATCCTGCCTTGGGTACAGGAAAAGATAGGCCAATGGTCTCGAGAATAAAGAACCATATGATGGTCTAATCTAGATAAAACAACAGAGGAGCCTGCCGTGAGGAGAAAACTGGTCTCTGTAGCCCAGAAAAACAGCCACTGTATGGGAAGTAAACCCAGAAGAAAAATTAGGTACCTGGGACGGTATTCTCGTAATTCAATTTGCTTAGCGTTTCTTGCACGCTGAGCGATCGATGACGTCAAATTCGCCTAGCACGTGATCAAACTGGCAAAATTGGTATTCTCGTGCGTTTAACGCTTTGCGCTACACAAGGACGGCGACCGTTTTGAAAACGCCTACCAATTGGTAGGTGTTTGCCGTTCGTTTGGAACCGATAATCATATAACCTATAAATTAAGCAGTGATAGTGTTTTTCTATTTGTGGTTTATTTTTGAAATTAGAGGTTTTCAATCATGGCGCTTCCTTATATTGGAGGGATTCTCTTGGATATGGAAAATCATGGAATAAGGCAGCGGTTTCAGCCAAATGACTCATTCCAGTTTTCAGACTATAATTTTGTTAAAATGTATAGGCGGAGAAAAGTGGATGTGGAAAGTCTCGAGGAAATATTGGAACCGTTTCTCCCACAAAGAAACAGAGGCGATGCTATAAGCAACAGAATTAAGATCTTGACAGCACTAAGATTTTTTGCTGGAGGAAGTTATCAATTAGATGTTGGCAGAAACCATGCTCATGCCATAAGTCAACCCTCTGTTTCACGCAGCTTGCATGAGGTATTAGAAGCCTTAAATCAGCCTGATATATTGAATAGATTCTGCCATTATCCCACTACACTGGAGGAACTAAGGAACTCAAGAGAACGATTTTTTGAAGAAACCAATATCCCTGGTATTGTTGGAATCATAGACTGCACTCATGTTGCACTGACGACTCCAGTAGAAAATGAACACATTTTTGTCAACAGAAAGAACTTCCATTCATTAAATGTGCAAATGATTTGTGACGAAAAAATGAAAATTATCAATGTCAATGCCCGATTTCCTGGAAGTACCCATGATTCTTTCATATGGAGGAACTCCAGAGTGCAAGAGTTGATGAGAACACTTCCAGAAAATGAAATGGGGAATTTTTATCTGCTTGGTGACTCGGGTTATCCTTTAAGACCGTGGCTCATGAACCCCTACCTTCCCGAACCAGCGCCGGAAACGGCAGAATTTCGGTTCAATGAAAGAATGCGCCAAATAAGGGTGTTGATTGAAAGGTGCTTCGGTGTCATCAAAAATAGGTTTAGATGCCTATTAAAGGATAGGACCTTGCATTATGCACCAATAACTGTTGCAAAAATTGTATTGGCATGCACTATACTTCACAACATGTGCATTGAAAATGATGTACCACTAATAATGATGGACGGCGATGAATATGTCAACGACGAGATGGAAGATTTTGAAAATGCATTGGAAGAAGAGAGAGGCAACATTAATGTAAATAATAATTTTTTAGCACGTGGCCGTCAAATAAGGCAATTTTTGGCAAGAACATATTTTTAAGGTTGTACAAATAAATGGCAAAAAATATAAAATCATTAATGTAATTGATAGAAAAATTATTGTTTGTAAACCAAAAAAGTATTTTAAAATTAAAAATAAAACATTCTAAACTCAAAGACCTTTATGTAACATCATTAAATGTCCAAGTGATAACATAAGGGTAACGTTCTATATTTTAAAACTTAATTAATAAAACTATAAAATATTTTGGCATCTAATTAGACAAACAATACACACAACAAATCTTTTAACAAAAAAAAAATATTAGCAACAGTTATTGCAAAACAATAATACCTACTATTTACATTCTATTCCTAATTAAGGCCTCCAAGCTAGTGGATATTTTTTCATGTATGGTTATTTGTTTTTGTTTTAGATTAATCTCTTTTTCTTTCAACTCAATATATCTTTTCTGTAAATTCAGATTTTCTTTCATGACTTTGAGTTTCTCATTATAATATTGCTGTTTAATTTCATTGGTTTTTTTTGTTACTGCAACTAACTCCGATGCTGCTTCGTTACCATGTAGGCGCCTTCTGTTGGGAGTCGTCAGTGGTGGTCTTACTTTTTTCTTTTGTTTCGGCGTATTAACTGGTCCAAGTACAGTTGTGATATTGCCAATATCTTCATTTTTATCTGGCTCTTCAGCGTATTGGTCAGAACTACTTCCAGATGTAATCTCTATTCCTATTTCAGGTATATCGATACCTTCAATTAATACATCTCCTCCTATAATATAAAAAAGAATTACTTTATACAACAAGGAAAGTAACTTATTAACTAGGTACTTCATATTAGAATGTAATAGTGAGAATGCAATATACATATATAAAATACTTAGACTTTTAAATTTGTGCAACTGATAAACGATTTTAGTACTCATTACATACTTCTAAAAATCCAAGTGTCGGCATATTTTGGCTCGACCATATGTGATCACTTCACATTTGTTAAAATGTGCCCTGATTTAATTTCTCAGTTCAATAATGACGAGAATTGCTTTAGTTAGTATAAGAAGATGCTTATTACCAATTATTTCTAGAACTTTGTCATCTACTTCGTCCACTACATCTGTGACATTTGGACCTCCACCCGTCTTGTTGGCTTCTTTTTTGTTCATCGAGACTTTCCTTTTTGTTCTGGTCTTCATGTCACTCCAAGTCTATAAGAACAAAGAAATATAACACAAACTGTAAAGGTCCAGTTTAACACCCCAACCCCCACTCCCATTTTTAAATTTCTTCCAGTTTAAATTCTCATGTAGACGTAAAATTATAATTTGGATTCACTTATGAGTTAATAAATGATACTATTATTAATCGATTAAAAACTAAATCCCAGCCAGATTCCATTTTTTACGTACAAACTTGTAAGTTAGTTTTTTGGATTTGTTTCATAAAAACTAACCCACTCTTTAACCTAACCTGACCCAGGGGCAGTGTTTCTCTCCCATCAAGATGGAATCTTCAATCTGTTTAAATTTTACAATCTATAGGTACATAATATGTATAATAGTACATAAATATAATTATTCCATCAAATTAACAAACTGAATCCTACAACCAATAATTGTGTTATAGACTGTATTTATTCATTTAACTTTTACAGTAAAATCATAAGATTAATAAAATTACCTATTATTAACCTTAAATGAACCCAAATTATTTTGTCATCCCATATTATTATGTATTTTAGATTATGAGAGGTTCATCATGTATAAGTAGGATCAAGTCGTAAATAATACAGGCAATGAATTTCGTTGAAGCGACTCATTAAGCAAGTTGTTCAATTAATTAATGTATTAATTCAATTATACATGGAGGAATTTTCGTACTTACCTTTCTCCATTCCTTCCAGGTTTTAGTGGCCCCTGGAATAGAGTTAACTTTTAGGGTTAATTCTTGCCAAAGACGTATATTTCCGGCGTTGGTAAATTGGTTTGATTGCTTGTTTTTAACAATTTCTGGATGCTCTTCCAGAAACTCCAGCAGGATTGCTTTCTGACTGGGAGAAATTGTCTTTCTTTCCATTTTTCTGATAATAAAGCGAACAGCAAATAAGAAGAAGTGAGGTTAGGTTAGCTTGGGTCGAACGTCGAACTAACAACATAGACTAACAACTTTTCAATTTACGTTGGGAACACTGACAAAATGTATGGTTGCCAAGTTGTGCTCGACGAATCGAACGCAATTCATTCGAACGACACACGTACAGCGACGTGAATACCAAAATTGGACGGTCAGCGCATTGCTGAGAGAGGTGTTCGCTTTGTGTTTCGCTTAGCGACTTAAAAAACGTAACGAATTACGAGAATACCGATCCTGGTCCTCCAGGTTGGGGGATAATACCATACCCCATGATGGGAGGATGGACCTGTACTCCATCATTCGAAAACAAAAAACATAAAAAGCAAAATTTTTCAACAAAGCCTCGGAATCGGACTCAAAATTTGGACAAAGAAAATTGGCAACGAAAAGGATCATGTAAATTGGAACATGGAATATTCATGGAATATCAACGAAAATCAAAGAAGTTTTCAGGGAGATAAGCAGACATGATATGGATATAGCAGTTGCGTTAACCGGACCTAAGAAAAAGGGAAAAAGCACAGAAGAAAATGATGGCTAGATCCCCATACAATCAGAAGTACCTAAAAAGAGAGAGGTCACAGCGGTGTATCGTTATCAATTAAAAATAAGTACAAAAGGAACATGAAATTATGGAACCAAATCAATGACCGAATTCTGCAATTAGGATTGAAAATACTATGTAAGTATCACGTGGTTGTAATTGCTGTTTGCGTTCCCAATGACGATACTGGTGAATTAAATAAAGACCTTTTTATTGTGATGTGATAGGGCAGTTGGAAGGTCTTAGTGGTTGCAACTAAATAATATTGTTAAGAGATTTGAATATTGGCGAGTAGATAATCCAATAGGTGGGCTATATGGCGAAAACGTCGTTAATAACAATGGTGAACGACTTTGGAACTGTGTCACCAAAATGCCCTAAAATTTTCAAATGAATGGTGGAAAGGTAAAGATATACATCTGCTTACATGGGTACAACTAACAGGAAACCTGAAATCCATCATCAAATACGTTATTGTGAAATAATACTTCAAACTTAAATTAACAATGTACGATTCATGACAGGACCAAAATGTGGCATTGATTACTATCTCTTACTGTCAAAAATATATTTTCCCTTTAAAAATCATGCACCGACAATAAATGTGCGACAGAAGAACGATGACATACAACTGACGACACTACCGTACAATCTAGATGGGTTACAAGACGACTGTACTGAATTCCTATGTCAGATCCGCCTAGCAGGTAAACTTACAGTCATAGAAACTGGGTCACCAAAAGCTATGTATGAAGCGCTAAAGAACTGCATCCACCAAGCAGCTAATAACGCCCTAGGAGAGAAAACAGATAAACCTAAGAAGGTTAGCTGTGAACCGTGGAGGAATTCCAATTAAGAAACCGTGGTTGAAGAGAAAAAGAACGCGCCCAAGAGATGGCTAGAAGCAAAAAGTGATCAAGAAAAATACGTCTGCAGAATCAAAAGGAAAGAGACACAAAAAATATAGTTAATGTTAAGAATGACCACTGGGAAAAAATTTGGTTGTCTGTAAAGTCGGTTTACGGACGTTAATTTTTACGTGATAACGTCATAAAAAAACATTGATGAAAAATTGAATTCGGTTATGAATTGATTAGAATTATTATCACTAAATTTTCATTAGAAGGCTATTTCGCACTGTCGCACTGCGGTTGGCCGGTCCCACTGGTCATTTTAGACACATTGGTATGACATATGTGAAGTTGAACATTACACTTGAACCTTACATGAATTGCTGCGCAGGATAATTGTTTTCATTGAATAGTAAATGAAAGCATTCGACTTTCTACACGATCATTTATATCATTCATTATAATGTTTTAGTCGAAATCGTAACATAACCTATCATTACTGCCCTCATTGACCGATGCAAGAATAAATATATGAGATTATATAGCTAATCGAACTCTTAGAATGCAAGAATTGAATACCTTATTGTAATAGTAATAAAGTAATAAGCAATGTCATGCACAGTAAATATTCAGAAAACTTAGCCGATCGCATAATCGAGCATTCACTCGGACGCTGTTGTGTAAAAGAGATAGATGCGTGGCAAGGCAACCGCCAAGGTCGACCTCTGTCTATTGTTGCCGCTCTCACTCTAACTCGCACGCATGGGTCTGGCGTAACGTTACAATGTTTTGTGAACCGGCAGGTAGCTGGCACATCGATTTATAAGATGTATATCACGTCAAAAACATGTGGTGAGATAGATAGATAGATGTATTTTGGGTATGTACTAGGGCAAATCAAATACAGAATGAAAAACATTGAAAGGAATTAGAACCAAGAATAAAGATGCAGCAGGGATGTCTGATTATCATGTGAGACTGGAAACGTCTATTGGATTTCCAAATCTGTGCAATCATATCATCTTTTAGAAGACCGTCGAATGTCCAATAGACCTATGTGTTACTGGGGATTAGAATGCATTTATCTGTAAGATTTGATAATGAGTTCTTTACATGAATAATCGAGACGTTGACAATAAGGGACATTTAAGTTGCAAAATAAAAAATTTTACAAAATTTTATACGCTCCAATTCACAGCAAAAAATAGTATAAAACCGTGAGCCTTTTAAAATGTTATTGTATGTAACGATATGGAAATCAAATGAAATATTTAACACAAATCCAACAAATGCTTATTTTAGACAGGTATACAAAGTGGAATTAAAATCAAAAATAAGGAATAAGAAGTTTAAAATTTCAGGATTGCGCCCGCTAATTCATGAGTGAATTTCTCAACCTTCGGAATAAGACTCCATGGAGATAATGTTTTCGCATCTCTTATCCTATCTGCACTATTCTTCTTCTGGCACACTTCTGGCACTATTCACACTTTTTTGCCTTTCTCGTAAATCCCAAAATCTCGCTCACATATACTGACTTTTCTGTGCCAACGCTCTCACACTTACCATTTAACTCCATCTTGAGAGAGTTAAAGAAACTAAATTATTCCATTTGGCGATTTCGCAATTTTATTTAACGGTGTACTCAACACGCCTTTCTATGTCAATGCCTCAATTAAACCTTTAAAAAGCAATCCTAATGGTTCTGATTACATTAACCGTTTATTTCCAATAATTTTCTAATCAAATATCAATTTGCTTATTTCATCTAAAGAACTTTGAAATTGTTTCAATTTACGTCGCTCAAATGAAAACACTGGGAATGTAGTAATTTCACAACGCGTCTTAAGAGGCGATTAATAATAAATATTTCCGCAAAGTTTAATTTCAAATTTGATCGTCAGGTGAGAAGCATTGCCTCAGCCAGCTAGTTCGTTTGGAATTCTTTATGTTTAACTTGTTGCGAAATACACCTGCAAGACCCGCACTTCCCGTTAAATTAAATTACTTTTGTTGGAAAATGTTCCCTTCCCAAAAGAATTCGAGTGGTTTAATTCAAGTTTCGTGAAAGCTTCCAATTATAAAAACCTCCTCGCAATGTTAAACTTTCCCTAACCTGGCGCCCTCCTACTTCCTCCCCATGTTCTAACTCCAAAAATTATTTACCCGATTTTCTAAATCTCTCCAGGGCTTATAATAAGGCGTACACTAATTGATTCTGTGTTCCGCCAACAAAGGGCCGTCGAGCATTTTTCCGAAGGGTTTTACGGCTCTACCTTATTTATCTATACACAAATAGCGGTTGCGTTTCTGTTTCCTATGCCCTAATCTCCTTTATTTATTTTGAAACAGACCTTCTTTCTTTCTCAAATAATGAGGAGAAAACTAATATAGGGAAAAGGTATTATTAGAGTTTTTTTTTGTTTGTCGAGAGACAAGGACGGAATGACAAAGAACATTACAGGACGGCAGTAGTTCAGGGAGATATACTACCAACATAAGAAATAAAAACATTTGTTATTCCGGAGACGCGTTTCACGAGAAAAACTTAGTTTATGAACCGTAGGAAAGTCTCTAAATGTATTATAACGTTTTATGTGAACAACAAATGCTGTTACATAAATTATCAAATAATTCTTTTACTATCTTCTTAACCGAAAAACGTTCTTATAAGATGTATTCCAAGCTTAATTAGATTCTCCGTGTTACCGAAACATATATACTACCATTACGCTATCTTATCAAATATAACTGTAATTTTTGTAATGTTTGATAAGAGTATTGAATTTGTAAGTAAGTCATAGCGTGTTTGCAAAAACATATTTAGAGCTACAAAGCTACAAATCTTGTGTGTGACAAGACAGAAAAACGAGTAGAGCGAGTTAATATACCTATGAGGCGTTCTCCAATACAGCCGACAGTAAGAGCGTAGTAGGTTCTCAGTTCAGTCATAAAAACTATTATGTGCATGATTACGTACAAGTGCATAAATGGTGAGATGTAAGGTTTGTTCCAAGCAGTGCTTTTGGTATGGTTCTGGGACGGTTTTGTTACTGTTGGAACTGACTTTATGCGCAGGCGTCAGCATGCACCATTTCAACACGGTTCTGGAAGTGTTCTCTAAGATGTGAGCTTGGAACGACTTTGTAATCGTTTGTGTATTGTGTTGTTATGGTCTGTGTTCTGTGGTGTCATTTTCCATAAAATTATTAAAGTGTCAAAATTATCCTTGACGACCATATGGTCCTGGTTGGTTTTTACGATTAGGGCTGTTTGAATATTGCTCCCCTAAATCATTTGCCACATCTCTCGAAACCCTAAAATGACCGAAGAATACCTCTTCCCGATATTTTGGAATTGCAGTCTCTAAAATTACATTAGATAAATTCAAAACATATTTGCATGATTATAAAAATTTAATTTCGAATCAATCAGTTTCGAATAAATTACTTACCTAAATAATTTTCATTTGTGTGAGCGACCGATCCTCGCGATACTTGGTCTGGGACAAGTACCGAAATTACCGTTCAAGAACGGTTCACGAATCGTTCCAATTTCACTTAGAACATTCAAAGGAAACCGTTCGCGAACCGTAACAGACAACTTGGAACGCTTTTTATCTATTGCGCTTGCGCGGGACGGTTCCAGTACGGTTCTTTTGGTACTTGGAACAAACCTGTAGTTTGGAGGGTAGATGAGTAACAAAATTTTGTGTGAATTAATAGCAATCTAACTTTTCTAAATTTTCGCGACATTTCTAGAAGTTTAAAAAGTATATAAATGTGAGAATGTGACGTCAACAATTCATTTGTTTATTTATTTATTATGTTCATTTGTTCATTTGAATAAACATACGATGACGTGATTATTGAGAGTCAATGACGTCACTTATGTAATATTAAGCACTAAAATAGACTTTTCCGAAGAAATTTAATAATAAAAATTTAATAACGCTTTAAGAAATTATTTGTCATTCTTCACGAGCAACATCCAGGGCCAACATTAAAAGGTTATATTCGATTAACTCGAGATATACGCTGTTTTGACCAAAATTTATAAAAAAAAATTCATTTAAATTTGGTGTACGAACAGCTGATAGGATTTGGGTTGTGCCAGACTCACCCTGTTAACCCTTATTAACTTTAACCCGTCATAACTTAGTTAAATACTATATAAGTAAGACAGGTAAGTTTGTAATAAATGTATTTCTCAATAACTGTCAAATTACATCAGTAACACTTGAATCCGTTACAAAACTTAAAAAACATTACAAATTGTTAGATGGATGCACAGAGACACAGACATCTTAGGGACAATTGCACTGTCGCACTTTAGTGAAGTATAAAATTAAACTAATATTAATAGCTTGCAATATCTTAACAGCTTAATCCCTGTTGTTTACTTTTTCAAATTATTGTTTAAAATTAGTCTACCAAATTTAATTGTTTAAAAGAGATTAAGGCAAGAAACATTAATTTCTATCATATATTTCCGACGATTCCTTGCACTCAGTTCACCGATTATCATTCATTGAAACGACAAAAAGCTTACGACTTAGTTTAACATACGAAAGCATTGATTGCTACTGGAAGGGGTAGTAAATAACATTGCCCAGAAATGAACTAAATTCTTCACTTCCTTTAGTGGTGCTGCAGGAGGAATTAGAAAAATTAATAAATTTTGGACAAGTTTCTGATAATAGGATATTGCTGAACACGCCAAAAAAATGCGACATATTGGCGGCAATCAATTGGCGATAATTTTTCAAACGTTTAAGGTTAGTTATAGATTAATTTAAGGATAAGATTCCTACTGCTATGTAGAAATATTTAAATTTCAATGCGTGGATCTGATCCCGGATTTTACGAGAAGGTTCTTATGAAGAATATGAATTATGAAGATAAAATTTATCTACTTTGCGTTACTAATGATCTCATTATTACATCGAAAGTAGTGTAAAAATATTTATATTATTAAATTAGTGTATCATTGGTTATTAGTAGTATTATTATTAGTAGATAATATTATTATTAGTGTACTAATATTCATATTATTACACTACTATTGGTAACTTTTAGTTTTGTTAAGTTGTTAGATCAGCCTGTCACGTAGAAGTGCGTAGATGTCAAGGTTAAATAATTAGTATTTCAATAAATTTCTTGAGCAGTTTTCGTATTTGTGGGGATGTACAGGTCAATTCTACATTTTTGTCTTCCATTTCGCGCACGTAAGTAAGTAGTTATTGAATTTGTCCTACCGCTACTAGATTTTCAAATTCAAATACGAAACGTCAGTGTCAGTGACGTCAGTGTAACCAACCCACGCAAAATTCCCTAGTGTAATACAAAAACTTGAACAGCCAAAATTTATGGAAGTAATAAAGCAAAGTATACTACAACGTGATCAAGAATGACTGTTTGAGTTGGCAATACTGAATTTCATTTTTAAATGGTACAACAGGTAATTTGAATTTTTATTTTCAATTCAAATTCAAATTTCTGATATTCGTTTCAAATTTATTTATTTAAAATGGTTTTCACGGTACAACACGAAATTTTCATTGGAATGGCGTACTTTCGAAGCGGGATTTATAACCCAATTACTGGTTGGCAGTACTCTCTCGAAGCGACATACCAGCAATTTCAGGAGTTGTTTCCGGAGACTTTGGTCACTTTTGCTGTCTTTCTGCAACATTGCATGAGAGTAGTTGAACGTTATTTAAACAAAGAGAGCGTAAGAAAATAAAAATTAATTGGTAGACCTTCTGCTCTAAACGAGGAAGTTGTCGAGGATATCAGAATTCGAACGCGAAGAAGTCCTCCCAAATCCTTAAGAAAGCTCTCCCTTCAAACAGGTTTGGTCCTTATGCCTCCTATTCAACCAATTTTCATTCTTACCCAAAAGACTTCCACTTTTCCATGTTGTTCTAATTCACGGTTTTATAGGTTTATCATATGGAAATCGCTCCACTGTGCTTAAAAAGAAATTAAAGTACCACCCTTACAAAATTTCCATCGTTCAGTCATTATCCCTCCTGATCACCCGCAGAGAGTTTTATTTTGCAATTGGTTCAATGACATGTTAAATAATAATGATATCCTTGACAATACCTTCTTTTCCGACGAAGCCTGGTTTCATCTCAACGGCTATGTGAATAAACAAAATTACAGAATTTGGTCAGGTGAAAATCCTTATGTTATCAGAGAGACACATTTGCACCCGGTTAAAGTTGGTGTTTGGTTGGCAGTCTCAAGGGCGCGGGTGTATGGGCCGATATTTTTTAATTTTACCGTCAATTCGGAGAGATATATCCATATCAAGACCATTTGAGGCCTTTTATAAACCAATTAACAGACGAAGAGCGTCAAATTGGATATTTCCAAGAAGAACCTGCAAGGACACATACGGCTCGTGCTACTATGGAATATTTAAGAGAGAATTTTGGCGACAGAGTAATTAGTCAGACCATTTGGCCAAGCAGGTCACCAAATCTCACTCCATTAGATTTTTCGTTATTTGGGCTCTTGAAGGACAATGTCTTTAGGAACATATTGCATACTGAAGAAAAGCTACAAGAGGCATTAGTTCAGGAAGTGGCAAACATTACCCCCAATATGCTGGTGAATATCTTCGAGAGCCTAAAAAGGAGAGTTAATTTATGTCTGGACCAACATGGGGGACATTTTGAGCATTACCTTTAGCTGTTTAATTAAATCATTGTTCTGTATTTCGAGTTTCATTTTTTAAGCTTTAATTTTTATTCACATAACCTACAATCTTACCGCTGATTGTTATGTCAAATTTTTGTCAAATAAACATATCTGGTTGTATCGTTGCAAACCCTTTGGCAAAAAAATCCTCCAGGTAGGATTGCCAACTCAAACAGTCATTCTTGATCACCCAGTATGTTCAAAACAAATCCCGATGCACGTTATTTTGATGACGTCACCAAACATCCAATACAACCAACTTAATATAGTCCCAGGACATCGCAATTTATGTGTTCTGTGTATATTTTAGTTTAAGAATACACATAACCATATATATTGTCAACCTAAAATATACACGGAACACATAAGTTGCGATGTCCTGTGACTATATTAAGTTGGTAGTATTGGATGATTCTGACGTCATCAAATTGACGTGCATCGGGATTTGTTTTGAACGGAGTATAGATAAAATATTATATTACATCCGTTTAATAAGACGTATTGTCACACTCGTTCTATTAAAGCACTCCTCGCTTCGCTCGTCATGCTTTAAAACCCTCGTGTAACAATACTCCGTCTTATTAAACTAGGACATAATAATATACTATTATTTGTAACAATAAAAACATCAGCTGCTACCATACACATTACAGAGAGTTATTGAAAAGCTTCATTTAATTAACTCACCCCAGATTTCAGTATGTGCAATAAAATATATCTCTAATATATATAACTTATCTCGGGGTACAAATTTTTAACTGGAGCTTATTTAACTTCAGCTTAATATCAATTCGTCCTTAGTTGACCTATGTACAAATAATTATGTTGGCAACATCTTGTCAGCGATCCCTAAAACGAAACAATAATTAGACGTTATAAATAGGGAAGAAATCCGCAAAGTTGATTGAGGGTTCTAAACTTTTACAAACCTACAAGGGCAAAAACTGTGTGAAACCCATACCAACATTGAATTATGAGGTTGATAACGACAGAGAACCTCGCGTAGATGCTTGTGACGTATCAAGGTTTACCTGTACCATTGATTTCACGTTTATCAAAACTGGGAGATTCCGAAAAATATAAAACATCACAGTTAATTCATAATATCAGTTCTGTTCTTGTTACATAAAAATAGCCCATAAAACAAATTCAGTATTTTATGGTACTGTTAATGTAAGTAAATTAGAATCTTTGCCTCACATTGCGTATATTACACACTTTTTAAAGAGTGAGTGAGAGAAGAAAGAGATAGAGAGAGAGAGAGAGAGAGAGAATGATTAGACACATCAGGGGGACAAGAAATAATTAATAGTTTTAACCAGAGGATCATAAGGAAAACATAAATAAAAGTAAAGTACAAGAAATGAATAGATTGGTGGCATAGTTTGCATGAGCCTGTAGTAGGAGCAGGGATACGTCACGGCAGGTGAACCATTATCTAAGCATCTTGATAAGGGCGGCGTATCCGAACAAACAATCAACGACCCATTGTCGGCTTCCCCGATTTTTATTTTGTCGCATATTTATTCGCGATCGTTGGTTATATTATTACATTTTCTAGTCAAACTTTGTAGGTCGTAAAAACTAACAAGTGAGCACAAAGTGAATGCAAATAATTTGATGCTTAAAGCAGAGAAATTCAAGTTAAGCCCCTGGTTTAATTACTGGTCCAGATACTACCAATACTACCATGTGTATGAGAGCAATATGAATAAAAAATGTATAAGTGCATGTATATATATTTATAGACAAATCGAAGTTTTAGGTATTTCTATTCCTAATTTTATTTGACGTTCTTAAAAGCGGCCTACAAATAGAGCCATGTATGGAACCGCCTATAAAATATTACTATCTACATAGATAAATTCCAAAATGGCACATTTCAAATATTCATAAATCCGATTACAAAACTTCAAAGATTAAGCATCGTAATGTTTCCTTTTTGCGTGTACCGTTCAGAGGGGAACTTAAAAATTTCCGTTCCTTTCGATATGCACTAACCGAGACATATAGGTTCAATAAGAGGGAAACGCGCTTTTCCAAATTCCACCATTTAGTTCCCCCTCCCGACAGCCAGCGAGACGCCGATTCGGATATTTGTATTCGTTTCGTCAAATAATCTCAACTTTTTGCTAATTCAGCTGGAACCACTATAAAATCTCGTCTGAAGAAAAACATCACTTTCCCCGTTTAACAAACAGAAAAGAACTGCTTTATTTACATTTAATGAATGCTTGATGGTCTATAAAACGAGGATTATTTCCTTTTTGACTTCGAAGGAGAAAAAACAATGAGGCTGAAAGGACTGGAATGTGCCGCTCCCTCGACGTGAGAAACTAATCCGTTAGCAACAATTCGAATGGATGGCTTTCAACGGTTTAACGGACGTATCTGCACTATCGAATTGGGACATGGCCGACAAAGTGAGAAGTTCGTTTCTAATTTGATTAGCAAAACTCCCCTTGCAACCCTTCGGAGGAGTGTAGCTGGCAATAAAAACGAATGAAGAAATACGGCAACGGTTGGAAATTTTCGTAGTAATTCGTTTCGAATCCCTATATCTCAGTTAGGTATATTCTAACCATTAGCAATTGGAACACTCAATAAAATCTGAATTTACCGAGGACATTCGAAAAGAGCCCGTTGTCTCTATACAAAACCATGAGACTTATCTTTTTGCTTATTCAGAAACACCCTGGTATTTTTAAAATGCAGGTGTTGAGTTGCCCTAGTGAAATCATATATATGAATGTATGGATATGTACAGATAAAGAACTAGAGGGTCCATTGGACCGCAAAATTTTTTACGACAGCGGCACTTCGTTTATATTTTCTTCTTCTTCTAAGGTGCAGGTGTACAGTCGATCAGTGAAATCGTTTACGAGGAAGTACGCGAGACTCTACGGATACTGGATGGTCCACTGGACCATAACACAGCGGCCACCTGTGCTTTCCTTGTGATGTCTTCTTCCGCACTTATACTCGAGAAAGCAGTGGTGTGTGAATGTGTATGCCATTTGTTTGTGCGATTTGGAAGTGAATTCATTGTTAGAGTTATTATCCGTAATGATACGTACATGGAGGACAAGGCGTCATCGCTCTTCACTACTTAAAAAGCCATTAAGTGTTTTTTTGTGTTCCAATTGTGATTGGACATAGTATACTGTTCTCTATTAAATATTCACTGCATTCCTTCATTCATTTCCAGTTAAAACTTTCAGTACTTTTATACGTTTGTGATTTAATCTTAGTTACGAAGAATTTACTAGCAACGTTATTCAGAAATAATACTGACAGAAATCTGCTGGAAATTTTGTTAGCCTTATTCAAGTCTTTAAAAAAAAGTGTGGTAAATCTCATCTCACACCTTTAACATTCGATAAGTCCCAGTAATACACAGGACGATACATTTAGGTGCTAGACAAAATATTTAAGAGTATTGACTACCAACTATAATGACTGATAGCTCCTTATGTTTACAGTTTTAAGACTAGAAATATGTTTTGAGAAAGACATTCTGAGGTGATTACAATTCCTACTATTATTTGAAAAACATGTTTTTCAGACAACCATATATGGTTAAGATTTCAATATTAATAATGTAACATAGTGAAAAACATGAATATTGCAATCACTGTTGATGGATTCATTTGTCGTGCAGAAAAGCAGATTTACTCCTGCAAGAGGAGAGTTTCCCAATTTGATAGGCTGGTCCAACCTGTGGCATAGAGGATAGCTAAAACCCCTTGCCACGAATCACGTTGCCTAGGCTAAAATAAAAACGGATAATTCATGGCAGGTAGCTTCAGCTGCCCAATAGCTGATATTCACCTCTTTACCTGGCTATATAGCCCAGTTTATCTAGCAAATTAACAAAAAGAATGCTAAAGTACGGTACCACCATTTGAGCGATTTTTTGCATAAATGTCTTGTAGGCGATACTAGAACATAGAAAAGAAACGCTAAATATTTCAGACTTTGTAAATCAAATCCGACCAATAATTAACAGATTTACTGCAAAAAAAATTTCATTCATCATTCAAACTATTTTTTGATATTGTACAGTAGGAAGGGGCTGTAATTGCGACAGAAAATAGCCAACTACTACCACTTCTGCCGTTCCCAAATTTTACTAAAAAATGTTTAGAATATCGCCTTTTATTATTCAAGAGCTCATCATCAGCTAACCTTTAATTGTTAATAATATTTTTTGATTGAATAGTATAAAATATTGACAAAATTAAAATTTTACCCAGTTGTTTCCTATTAAATATTAAGATATCATTGTCATCTGTAAAGCAATCAGGATATTCCTATAAACGTTTGGCAAAGTCTAGCTCCTAATGATATAAACTGCGCTGTCATTATATATTATTCATTTATTCTTTTATGCATTTTAATTTAGTTTTTTTTTTGAGAAAGGTATCTATTTTTTCAATTCATGTTTTTTTATCGGTTTTAAATGCCGTTTATGAAAAATTTTTGCTTCAAATCAACTGACATTCTAATTATTTACAGTGGAGAATTGAATAATACTCTTATCTCTACATAAAAAATTTTAAGCTTTTCGTTCAAAAGGTAAAATTATTAGGTTATGGATGAAATTTTAAGCTCATAAAGTTTAAACAACGCGTTTTCAAATATTTTTTAACGAAAATTGTCAACTTGAGAGAGGTCAAAACTAACCATTTAGACCATAGAGGGGCAAACAAATGCAATGCACTAGCAAAAACTATTGCAAACAAAAAACTCATCTTTTGCTCATATTTTCTGCTTTGAAAAACTGAAAAACAAAAGGTAAGTTGTACAGTAATAACAATTTACACATACGTCCGTTTGTCTTGGATTTGCCAAAACTTTTTTAATCATTATATAGTCTCCCATGTACTTTTAGTTTTTCTTCGTTTCGGAGTTGATACTAAGTGTGTTCTCATGCCTTTTAGTATTTTCTCTAATTCGGTTATCAGTACTGCTGGTAATTAACGGCCATTTTCAGGACCAAAACAAATAGTACAAATAGACAAATACTCAGAATTCGTTTTCTTTTGACAGAAAAAAAAACAGAAGTCAAACGAGATTAAGTAGGTAATTTTGAGGTTATGAGATTTCCAAAGCGATTTTGGGTACTGCAAATATGTTTATATTTCTTCAAGAGCTAGTTATTAACCAAACGCTAGCAGGTCTAGGATTTTTCTGTAGGAGTTTTCTCCCTTAGTCAATATGTTACAGTTGTAGGGCGCTGGAAACTCGACCCTCGCCCTTTTTCGTTAGCTAAATAACACACATGCATTGCCCAGAGGTTACGCGGCTCATGCCTTCGTGGACGTGGAAGTAGGATTTGTTAGTACAGCGGAAAAATACAAGCATACGCAGATTCTTGGGATGACTTCATCAGCAAGATAGAAGATGACGTGCACGGAAGACAAATACTACATTATAAAACAGTAAAGGGTCTGAATTTATCTGAAGGAGATGATTGTCAAATAAAAACATCGGCAAAGAATAATGTATTGAGCAATATCAACAGCTATGGTTCAAAGAAAATATACAAGAATTTATAAATATACATATACAGTATAAGGACATGACAGTATTAGACGATATTGATATGCAGGAACTGATATACGCTCTGAAGAACACAAAAAAACACAAAGGCAACATGAGTAAATAACATTGATACAGCACTATGGAAGTATGGTGGAACACTACCCCATTTACGACTATTGCACCTCTTCAACATGTGCTGAAAAGGAAAAACAATCTCCATAGATTGAGAAAAATCGAAAGTCATACCATTGTTAAAAAATCGGGACAGACGAAAATGCCAGAATTATAGGGGTATAAGTCTACTCCATTCCCCCTATAAAGTATACAATAGAATAATAAATAATATATTAGGGAACATCATCGAAGATGTAATAGGCGAAGAACAAATGGGTTTCCGCAAAGGCAGATCAACAGTGGACGAAATGTTCACGTCACAACAAGTAATTAAAAACTAATAGAAGATTTAGTCACAGATGCTGTCTTTTAACAACCCTTTTCAATTCAAAGATATAATGCGCAAATGGAGGAACAGATACGACGAGGTAATATACCTGGATAAATACACAAGCTGTAACTCCCTTTCATACGCCGACGACCTGGTACTAATCGCGAAAACAGAAGATAAACTACAGAGAGGCACACACCAACTACAAAAGATTTTTAATAAATATGACATGAAAATATCCACAGAGAAAACAAAACCCATGGCATTCCTAGGAACAAATACAGTAAGATCTAAAATAGTTATTTATGACAAGCTAGTTGATCAAATAAGACACTTCAAATATTTGGGATGTGATCTAACATATGACTACAGCATAGATAAAAAAGAAATGAAACAAATTCAGTAGACTACGTGGAACTATTAACAGACACCTAAAACATGAAACAAGAAAAGACTCACTGCTGAAATTTTATAAAACAATTGCAGTATCAACCCTTACGTATGGCAGCGAAATTTGGGCAATAACAAAACAACAAGAGATTCGTATTCAGGCACAATAAATGAAGTTTTTACGAGAGTCAAAGGATGTACCAAAAGGGGACAGATTTAGAAATTCAGATATCAGACATGAATTGAATATATATAATATTAATGATATGATGCAATATAAGGAGAACTTTAAGGAACATCTTTACAGGATGGACAGTACTAGATTGCCAAGAAAAGCCCTCAAATACAAATCTAAAGGGAGAAGAAGCGTGAAACATCCTCGCAAAAGATGGGTACCGTAACAGGCAGAGTGCCTAATACTTTTAACGAAGAATATGTATATATGTATATATATATATATATATAAAAGTTAAACATAACAAGTTTACGTGTATATATATATATATATATATTATAAATGTATTATTTTTTTAATATATATAGGAAAACCACTTTGAGGATTTTATCTTTTACATAAAACAGTGACACGAATATTTTGTTGGAATCAGAGATGTGTGACCTATTTAATTATCACCTACAGATATTTTCAAAATTCGAAAAAAGCTAAATTTCGCTTCAAAAGATGCTTTTTTTCAAATATAGATATACAATGATAATTTGTTTAACAATTGTTGATTTCGTCTTAAATCTACGCCTGCATTACGCACTCCATTTGTTTCATTTAATGTGACGTGATTCAAGGCAACACGTAGTTTTAAAATTTAAAGTAAGCACTCGTATAATAACTTTAGTTTAGTCGGAATTAGTGGTAAATACACCCAATGGATACTTTAAGCCTATGGATGCAGCTAGTTGCCCTGTTTTCGAAAATCTTGTAAAACAGTTGGTTGAAAATTAATTCATTTGGCCGTTGACGGCCTTAATTATAGTAATATATCATAATCCTGAAAGCGTGTTGGATAAGTCGATACAAGCTAAAACGAATTATATATAGTGATACTTTTATTCTAAATGGCATCAAAATGTTTATAGAAACGATGTAGTGGTCAAAAAACTGCTTGCATTTCATACTGTTTCTACAAATATATATGAAATCGATTAAATGCCTTGGCAGTTTATTGCGTGTAGACGAATTTTGACAATAAGCGATAATGGTATTACGTGGGGAAATTTTTCGTTTTTCGCTTCGCCGCATAACTGCCCCAGCTCGATAACAACTCGTCGGTAGTTCTATAAACAATTTTCTATAGTGCAATAACTGTCTCCTACAATATCGGATTTCCATAATTCTCCAAGTATTGCCAGAGGACGTTATCGCTAACATAAAGGAACAACAAATCGGGAGGGGTTGTTTTACAACCCTCTCAGGAAGTTTTCTATTCAAATCTGCCTTCACAAATTTTCAGGGAGAATAATGAAAGGAAAATTCTGTATGTAAATTTTATCGCGGTTTTTATTTACTCTTTTAACAATACTTTTATTAGAGTGAGGGAGAATGACCGAAAGTTTTTCCAATAAAAATGCGTAATTATTATGTTAATTTTTTCCCTGGCGTAAATAGTTTCTTTTCTCTCCTTGCTCTATTCGTAGAAAGGCTGGACGAGAGCTGAATTCACGATGTATGTATGCTGCTGCAATTCTCGCAAGAAGGAAATATGTATCCCATCATATCAAGAACCGGGGGCAAATATCTTTCCCGACATTTACGAATACGGTAAACTAATACACAAACTGATATACCTACCCCGTGTGTGTTGTTCTTGCCGCTCTTCTATTGATATTTCTCAGTTCGGCTGCGTGCTTTGAATCCGAAACCGTGTAGTGTAATCGAAGAGGAAAAAGAGAGGAAGTTTCTGACGGTCGTAAGAGAGATTCCCTCAAAAGTCGGCAAATAAGCCCCAACTTTGCACGAGCACACGTTTAATATACTCGTACCTGCACAGTCAGCAATTTTGTTCCAAAGGGAAACTTACAAGGCATTCCAATAATACTCTTTATTTCTATCAAAGGAAACCTTACCATCAACTCATTCCATTTCGAGTTTCAAAATTTTCCACACCACTCATCTAGTCTAAGTCTAATTGGTAAAATTCAATTTTCATTCTGGAAAAGCGTATCAACCGAGAGTAATTCGTGTTGTTTTCAATGGTCCTACAATTTTTCCGGTTTGTTTTAATACAATTAACTAAACAAATAACTCAAAAATTGCAATGCTTAGGATTCATTTATTTAATTTTTCGATGAGTTGCAATTTAACATTTTTAAAAGCAATAAAATTCATATCCTTTTTTCAACCATTATCGCATGTAACCAGAACTTCAGAAAATCCCTAATTTAAAAAATATTTATTTATTCTGAAGAGTTTTAAATAAAATTTATTTTTCCACACTTTAATTCATCCTTTCGGATGCAATAATTAGGAGCTTTAACCTACAACTCTACCAAAATATATACACATACATATTCTGGTGCACCCTCAACTTTCTCTAGGACACCTTTGCTTGCTAAACTCTCATCGTTTCTCTTCAAGTTATTCTATATGTTAATTGGAAACCTCGTTCTCAATTAACAAAGAGGTACACTTGTTAATTCCATTTAACATGTTTCTCCATGAGATCCAGTGCCTTCAAATATTTCTGAGTTTTTTCCAATGTATATGTTTCCATTTTCCTGATTAATCCCATTCTATAATAACATTCTAACGTTAAGATATATCTGAGATCTAATATTTAATAAATATAATAAATTGAATATGGCATAATTTGTTTTCCACTGTGCAATTAATTCTGCCTAAATTGTCGTATTTCCTCACCCCCATATGCCTCCCTTGCCACTAATGATTTCTATATTTTCTATCTCCACCAGCCCGAAAGGCAACACACAAACTTAGGTAGTATGTTTACTTCTGCTGCAGTATCCAAATTGACCCGAGTCTTGTTTCCTTATACAGACCGTTTCTAAAGAGTCGCAGGATGGGATAATACATAAGAGCGAAAGAAAGGCCATATATTTCTTGTTCGCTAAACAGAGAACGACCTTCTGCGATGTTGCTAGCTCGCGAAACATTACAGTCATCCGCTCCGCACACTGTACCGCACACATCCGAAAGTGTAAAGCGATACGCGACCGCGATACGCGTTGACTTGGTCTGCCTGCTAGGCCGGCAACGTTGCAAAACTTCCCTCTCTGTCATGCTAACGAACTACTGCTAGTTTCTCTTTTTTCTCTTTTGCTCTTGTTGATTTCCCACCATGCGTTGCGATAGAAAAGCTCCGTATATCCACAATTTTCAGCCCAGTGGTTTGACTTTCTACGCATTCCACTTACTCTACTTCATCCACGAACACATCTTCTCCCTCTAACTGATTTAACTCCTTTCTTATCTTGAACTTACATGCCGACTGTTAATAATTCATACTCTCAATTCTGGAGTATTTCTTAGCTAAAGCAAAACAGTTTTTGAGCATGTGTCGTCCAAACAATTACGACACACTTTTTCCTTAATCTAATACCCTTCTCTTCTGCTATTCATCCCGAACTTCTCTTCTTTCATTTCCTTTAGCGTATCAATTTGATCGCCTATATTTTCGTTTTGGTTATCTCTATATTTCTACATTGTTTGCAGCTTATTTCAGCATTAGATGGGGTTGGGTATAATTCGTATAAAATAGAATTGAATTAAATACAATTTATCTATAGCGCAATTCATCTAATGGAGCGATAATCTAATACAAAAAAAATTTAATCCCTACAGCACCCCTTCAATTAAAGTCAGTTATTACTATGAGAACAACTATTGAATAAATCATAATATCATGTATCGATATCGTTAGTCTTATGTATCGACTGTCATCTGTTCATAATATTTATTCTAGAAATATTGTCAATATAGGTGTCAATATACTTCTTGATCATTGCAAGTTTTGTGGCCGTCTCTCATTAAACTTTGCTACAGGTTATGGGCCCAGGGCCAGAGAAGATATAGTTTCGCGGCTTGCGGTGAAAATCCGAGTCGGAAAAGTGTGTGTCAGTTGGACGCGTTAATTCAAGATGAATTCGGTCACTGGACGTTTCGAGCAGTTGACGAAGGACAACTATGAGACCTGGAAAATCCACATAAGAGCGGTATTGATCAAGAACGATGCTTGGGGGTATGCTGACGGATCACGCATTCGACCTGAACCGGCGACGGCCGGCGCCGATGCAGCGGAAGTTGCACTAGCGACCCAAAATTTGAAGAATTGGACCGACGGAGATCTGAAGGCCCAGTCCGACATAATTCTGGCAATCAGTTCTTCCGTAATCAAGCAGGTCAGAGGATGCGGAACAGCGCGTGAGATATGGACGAAGTTGGAAGGTATTTATCAGTCTAAGGGTCCGATTCGAAAAATCGCGCTCCTGAATCAACTGATCTCGCACAAAATAAAGGAGGATGATGATGCTCGAGACAGCACTCAAAAATTTTTGAACATCGTGGATAGACTCGGTGAGTTGGATATCGAGGTTAACGACGATTTGTTGACAGTTGTCATGCTACGTGCTCTTCCTGACAGCTACGAAAATTTTCGATGTGCAATCGCGTCCCGAGATGATCTTCCTAAACCTGAGGTGCTACGAGTGAAGATTCAGGAGGAGTTTGAAGCACGCAAAGACGGCAAGAAGCAGGAAAGTCAGAGCGCAATGATACTTCAGAAGAAGCCTTTTAAGAAACAGAGAATAAAGAAAACAAGCGAGAATTCTGCTGAGAAGAATAACCATGATGGACATGAAGCGAAGATGAAATGCTTCACGTGCCAAGGTTATGGTCATTACTCCAAGCAGTGCCCAACGCCAAAGAAGGTCAAGAAACAATCATCGCACTTCGCAAACGACGTGAGTCTATATGCTGAGGCAAAGATCATTGGAAACGACGCTTATCGTGTTGGTGAATACAGCGGTTCGGATTCGTGGTGCGTGGACAGTGGATGTACGTCACACATGTCGTGCGAGAAAGAAGCATTCACCGAAATGGACGCTACTCAGCGAGGAGGTTTGAACCTGGCTAGCAGTGGTGCACGCACAAGTGTACAGGGTCGTGGTGTCGCTACAGTAAAATGCGATATCAAAGGACGTGAGACTTTTATACATTTCACGAACACCTTGTACGTTCCAGATCTTCGCTCGAATCTTATTTCTGTTGGAAGGATCACGGATAAAGATTACACCGTTGTCTTCAGTAAAGAGAAAGCTGAGGCTGTTGACGCAGATGGAAACGTGGTGATGGCGGCTGAGCGTGGTGCCAATGGACTCTACTACTTGAAGCGCGCTAACGTCGATGAGCGCAAGATCGTCGACATGGTCGAATCTCCCAAGATGCCACCTGAACAGAACTCGTTGGAATACTGACACATTCGTCTGGGGCATCTGAACGAGCAGTATCTACGCGACGTTGCGAAGTCGATTGCTATCAACGGTGTCAAAATCAAGAATCCACAATCCAAACTCAACTGTAGTGTATGTCTTGAGGGGAAGATGACTAGAAAGCCATTTCCATCGACGCCAACCAGAGAAACCAGCCCTGGAGATATCATCCATTCAGACGTCTGCGGCAAGATGCGGGTAACTTCGAAGAACGGTAGGAGCAAGTACTTCGTAACCTTCATTAACTGTTCCGGTTGGTGCGAAGTCAGGTTCCTGGCGCACAAGAACGAGGTCTTCAAAGAATTCCAGAAGATAAGAAGTTTATTAGAGACTCAGCACGGAAGGAAGGTGAAGTTCCTTCAATCCGACAACGGCACAGAATACGTGAATCAGGAGTTTGACGATTTCCTGAGCAAGCACGGTATCAAGCGGCGTTTAACCGTGCCGTACACGCCTCAACAAAATGGAACGGCAGAACGTCGAAATCGTACACTGATGGAATCTGCAAGATGTTTGCTAATTCAGTCTGGTCTACCGATATTTTTCTGGGCAGAGGCTGTAAACACAGCGAACTACATCCGAAACCGATGTCCAACCAGTAAGCTGAAAGGAAGGACCCCGTTCGAAGTCTGGCATGGACAATAACCGGATGTTAGCTACTTCCAACCCTTCGGCTGTGAAGTTCGCGTTTTAAACCTGTACCCAAAGAAGAGTAAACTGGACCAACGCTCGAAGACGGGAGTTTTCGTCGGGTACACTGAAGAGTCGAAAGGTTTCAGAATTTGGATTCCAAGTGAGGGGAAGGTTTGCATATCAAGAGATGTGAAGTTCCTCAACAACATGGCAAGCAAACCAAGCGGTGACCAAGGTCAATTTTGGGTAGAAGAATCGGAATCGACGGGCAAGGACGAGTCAAGAGATAAACAAGTCGTCGAAGTACCGTTGGTTCGAGAGGTAGTTCGAGAACGAGAGATTGAACAGATAGCTGAGAACATTCCGACCATCCAGATGAATCAAGAAGAAGAGATGATCTCCGACGAGGAAGATTTCCTGGATGCTGTTGACTTGGAAAATCACGCTGAACTACTACCCGAGGAGGACGCTGCAGTTCTCGAGCCAGCTGAAGGTGGTATCGAGGATCGACCCGGACCGATCACGAAGCGTGGTCCAGGCAGACCAAAAATTCTGCGTACTGGACGACCAGGTAGACATCGGAAGCAACATCACATGATGACTCGAGAAGACATGACTGGCCTCGCTTACCTGACCGAGGTGAACTTGGATGAAGCCATATCTAGTGACGAATCTTCCGAATGGATGAAAGCTATGGCCGACGAAGTTTGTTCAATTCTCAAGAATGAAACCTGGGACCTGGTAGATCGTCCTCAAGATAGAAGCACCGTCGGGAGCCGTTTTGTCCTTCGGAACAAATACGGTACTGATGGAGTTCTGGAAAAACGGAAGGCAAGGATCGTCGCCAGAGGATTCTCTCAGAGGCCAGGCGTAGATTTCCACGAAACTTTTGCTCCTGTGGCAAGGCTGAGCACCGTTCGACTGGCGCTGGCTGTAGCTGCCAAGTACAGGATGTCCATTAAACAATACGACATCACGACTGCCTACCTGAACGGACAGCTTGAGGAGGAGGTGTATATGGAAACTCCGGACTTATTTAAAAAGGTTCTTCGCTATGTCGTCCAGGAAGGAGTGCCAACAAAGTACGGCCCAGCCGTAGAAGCAGATGCCAAAGCTATGCTGCAGCAGTTAGAAACTGGTGACAAGGTGTGCAGGATGAAGAAAGCACTGTATCGCCTCAAGCAAGCTGGTCGCGCATGGCACGCTCGACTGGATAAGACCCTTCGCGTCATGGTTGCTCGTCCTACAAAAGGTGATCCGTGCCTATACATCATGGGAAGTGACGCAAACTTTACTATGATCATCGTTTACGTGGATGACATCCTCGTCATGCCACGTAATACAAACAAAGCAATTTCTTTTGGAACGCAACTGACAAAACATTTTGACGTCAAGAATATCGGTGAATTGAAGAGATGCCTCGGGATGGACTTCAAGGTCAGCAACGACGGTATCAAGATTTGCCAACGTACGTACGTGAATGAGCTGCTGGATCGTTTTAATATGAAAGATTGCAGAACTGTCTCAACCCCCCTCGACGTTGGGACAAAACTGATGAAGATCGAATCTTGGAACTCGAAAGATGGACCAAAACCACCGTACCGCGAGCTGGTAGGTTGTCTACTCTATCTGGCTGTAGCTACTCGTCCTGATGTGGCTCACGCTGCCAGCGTATTGGGGCATTTCGAGCATTTCGGGCAGCGAAAAGGGTTCTACGCTACTTGAAGGGCATCGCAGATGTGGGAATCACTTTCAAGAGCAAGGAGGGAGATCTCGAAGGATTTGTGGATGCAGATTGGGCTGGATCCATTGACGATCGAAGATCTTTCACTGGGTACGCTTTCAAGATGGGCAGCGGGTGCATCTCGTGGGACTCAAGAAAGCAAAGGACCGTAGCCCTATAGTCCACTGAGGCCGAGTACATGGCCCTCGGTGAGGCTACAAAGGAAGCCTTGTACATTCGACGTCTACTACGTGAACTTGGCGTCTCCGTGGGTTCTGTGAAGCTGTGGAACGACAACGTCGGAGCCGAGAAACTCGCCTCAAATTCAGTCTTCCACGCGCGAACCAAGCATATCGCTGTTCGCCATCACTTTATTCGAGAGGTCGTCGGTTGCGGAGCAGTTAAGCTGGGACACGTAGTGTCCAAAGAAATGCCGGCCGATGTCCTCACCAAGGCGCTCACAAGATTGAACCATGAACATTGTGTCTCTCTTTTGGGCCTGCAGAAGGTGGCAGTTTAATTCCCTAAGACAACTCATCGAGGGGAAGTATTGAATAAATCATAATATCATGTATCGATATCGTTAGTCTTATGTATCGACTGTCATCTGTTCATAATATTTATTCTAGAAATATTGTCAATATAGGTGTCAATATACTTCTTGATCATTGCAAGTTTTGTGGCCGTCTCTCATTGAACTTTGCTACAACAACTAACGACAGTGGAAAAAGATATTTAAGAAATGTTAGTGATTTTTACCCGGAAAAAGATCCTTGAAGTTTAAAACATAAGACTAACTGAACTGTGACACTGTCAATTTTTCTTCTTTAATTAGCGAAATGAATATTATACCAATACACACCAGTTTAATAAATTCAACCAAGTAGATAAGATTTGACAACCAACTACAGCAATATGAAACAATCTACGCGTTATAACTAGATCAATCTAGATCAATTAGATGATAAACTGTTATAACAATCTGGCTCTCATCTAGATATCTAAGAAAAGATTAAGCTGCCATGTGTTGTTAAACCAATTGTCTTTTGGATGACCTGTTTTAGGTGAAGTAATTTAAATGAAATACGGAATTGAAATCGGGATTGGTTCAATAAAATATCTCCCACCTTTTGCCTGCAACTTCTAATACAATTCTATTTGTTTTAATTGATGTTTCTCCATCTCGATATTCACATGAAGCTGTCGTACTAAATTTTTTAAATCATTGTAAATCATCTTAAATCAATGATAAAATTATTCACCTTCCTTTTGATATACGCACAACGGCTGATATATACTGCTTTTGTGTATGCAGTATCAAAATCTTTCTTCTCCGCCTCACGTGACTTGATGATATTGCATATTTCAATCCCTTCTAGCTCCATCAAATTAAGAAATATTGCGATTTTCGCTTCATTACGTTTCTTTTTTGTTAAGTGAAACTTCTTTGCGCACGTTGTATACATTGGGATGGGGTGTTGGTCTAAAAACCGCGTCACGCGTGATAAGAAAAAAGCGGTGTTGCCAGAAGGCGCGTAAAGTGTACCTCTTCCATCGCGCCCGCGACTGAGCCGATCGCCAAATCGAGGAGAAATGTTTCCCCCGCTAAGCAACGCAGAGACGTCACACTCACGACTATTACCGCGTATCCGCGTTAATTTCAAGAAGCCGAGCGCAGCCGAAAAAAATAATACGGTGTTACCCAATGTTTCCGTGCGCTACCAGCGGACACGTAGCAACACCGGAGAGCGCCTAGGTCGGCGAATCGTGACGTACCGGGTGAACGGCCGGGTGGGGGGGGGGGACAGTCCGTTCAAGACAGACGCGGTGGACGTATTGCGGCGTATAATCCGTGTAATCAACTATCAATTAACGGCGTTGTCTCTTGAGCGCTTCGATTCTTTCAATCGAACCTATTTAACAACGGTTTGCACGGGAAAAATTCTGCGTTAATAAATATGTATTATTATTTATGTTGATTAATAACTTTTTATATATAAAAAATTTCACTGTATTTAATTAAATAACAAAAAAAAGTGGTGCTTCCAATTTAATTTATAATCTTTGTTAACTTGAACCGCACATAACTAAAGTAATATTAATAATTTTAGTTGTTATTAATAATTATTAGCGTTAAATTTATTGTTAATATATTTTTAATTAGTTGTTCAAATTACGTGACATGGTTTATAGTTAGTGAGTTCTGACGTACTTTATAAGTGTACAAAAGATGGGCTCGATCGAGCAAGTAGTTTGTGCAAAATTCTATTTGTTTATCCCGTTTCTTGAAACAAATAACATTTTCTAAGTCTAAGTCCTCTCCACTCGGTTTTTCTAAATAAATCTTAACATACTTGAGCTCATTCTCTTCATAAAGACTTATGTTAACATTCAATGTAAAAAACAATATTTTTTATTGTTTATTTATAAAAAAGGCTCAAAAAATATAAGTTTTTTAGCTTATAAACATTTACAATAACTTGGTTGGTTTTTGTTCAATCTTTATGGCAATGATTTATTTGAAAAACCATACCCCGATGGAAGTGGAATGCGCTTTACGCGCATACTGGCAGCTCTGAAATACCTATTATAGCGTTTCTCTATATGTTCTTGTACACGTTCTGGCTTTAGGAGGAAGTTTTTAAAAATGCCTAGTAGATATCTTTAAAAGTTTGAATCTAGAATATTGTTAGTTACTTTAGTTACCATAAGCAGATTGTCTTTTCTGAAATACGACACGATTTCTAATGACCAACCACGAAATGACCATGAAGAAAGAATGATTATAGAAGAAATTACTGATAATGATTGTATATAGGTGTTTAGTATAATACTAAAGTAACTTCTATACCAAAAATTACCTTTATATATAATTAAAATGGAGAAATATATTGTAATTAATCGCCAAAGGTTGACGATTAATTTCAGAAGAAGATATTGAGCAACCGATTAAGTAGAGTGCACTTACCTCAGGAGGTTGGCAATAGGTCTTCGTCGATTCACCACCAATCAGATGCCAGAAGGGGGTTCTAGTCGGTATGAGGAGAGGAAACGAGGGAAAAAGGATGATTGACCTTCTTCTGCCCCCGGTTCTGTGGCGATCACCCGGCCTATTGGATCTGGCAAGGCACTTCGCTCAGAGTTGCTCAATCTCGAGGAATGATGGAGGTTAACAGAAGATACTACGCGTGAGACGATAGCTAATTCGCGACGATATCAGAAGATCAATTATTGAGATGAAATACCGTTGTATGAACGCCTGTTTTCAAAAAATCACTCTCTTTTCTGGCTCGTTCACGTTCGAATGTATGGTTTTAACACACGATAATTTTTTACCGGTTTTTTGCCTCGTGACCGTTGGAAGAGCCAGCTGTGGGTCGAAATGTTCGGAAGGATGTATCGGAAGGATAGGCAGCCCAACGTTCACGACTTACCATGCCGCCCGCCCTGAAGAATCCCTTCAGTGAGATCAACCGAAAGGAGTGAACAGACGAAAGGGCCATCTACTGACATGGGAGAGGACACAGTTTGACGACTGGTCGTCGGATTGTCCCAGAGGACGTAGCAACGTCAGCCACACGAGTTGTGGAGTCAGCTCCGGGAAAAACAGATGATATACGGCCGATACTCCACTTCAGAGGAGGAAGATTGTCATCTCGAATGATGACAACAGTGCCTGGAAGAATAGGGGTAGATGGCTGCAACCACTTGTGACGTTGCTGCAAGGTATGCAAGTATTCCTGGCGCCAACGCTTCCAGAAGTCCTGCTGAAATCGCTGAACTAGCTGCCAGCGAGATAAACGATTTACAGACACGGAGCGGACATCATTGTCCGGAGGAGCGGTGAGAGGGCGGAAAATCAGGAAATGACCCGGTGTGAGGGCTTCAAAATCAGAAGGGTCAGATGATGGGAGATACAGAGGACGAGAGTTAAGGATTGCCTCAACCTGAGTGCAGACGGTAAGAAACTCCTCGTAAGTGAGTTTTTGCTCGCCGATAACACGAGTGAGATGATGCTTAGCAGACTTTACAGCAGACTCCCACAGGCCACCAAAGTGAGGACTGGAAGGGGGTATGAATCGCCAGTTAGTTCCGGAAGACGAGGCGGCATCACAAAGACTTTGCTGATGTTGTGGAGCAGACAATAAGCGGCCAAGGTCCCGAAGGTAATTGTGGGCACCAACGAAGTTGGTTCCGTTATCGGAAAAGATGACAGAAGGGTTGCCTCGTCGTGCGACGAAGCGACGATAAGCAGCGATGAACGCTGGAGTGGACAGCTCAGATGCCAATTCCAGGTGAACTGCTTTGGTAGTGAAGCAGATGAAAACAGCCAGATATGCCTTCGTGCTAACGGCTCCGCGTAGTCGTGCACTCGTCATATAAAATGGGCCGGTTACGAGCCAGATTAGTCGACACCAGTGGTAAGAAAAGCCATAGCAGAGGATAGCCGCTCGGGTGGAAGATTGCCCATTGGCTGTATCAAGGGACGGGGTTTGCAGGAAAAGCATCGGTTGCACCTGCGTAGGCGATTGCGTACCACATTACGTCCGTCCAAAATCCAGAACCGTCGACGAATGTACGAATGAGTAGCCAAAGCACCGGCGTGCAGAAGACGATAATGGGCATCATCGATGATCAGATGAGTGAGATGATTATTCTTTGGCAATAGAACAGGATGCTTATGTCCGTACGGCAATAGGGAAGCTGAAAGACGACCTCCAACACGAATGAGTCCATGCTCGTCACAGAAAAGGTGGAGTTTCATGATGAGCCGGTGACGAGAAGAGGGTTTCCGAAGCTCAGCCAGCTCGTCGGCGAAATGAATAGATTGGATCAGACGTATCAAACAAGATTCCGCCTCCTGGATCTCAACCGAGGAAAGAAAACCGGATCGAGGAAAAGAGGGACCGCGAGCATTTAGTATGAATCGTCGGCAAAAGGCGGTGACTCGCTTGAGTCGAAGATACGAGGAAAAACGGTCGATCATGGTTAGCTCGTCGGGGATGGCCGCTAACAGCAGAGCAGAGATCGGCTTGGCTTCTTCGTCCACTTGATCAGTTTGAGATGAGTCAACAGAAGAAAAGGGCCATAAAGATGAGTCGAGAGACAACCAGTGAGGACCGCGCCACCACAATGGATGATGATGAATGTCTGCAGGCATCAACCCTCGAGAGGCACAATCTGCTGGGTTGTCCTCAGACACCACATGTCTCCAGCAATCCGAGGGAATGAGATCCTGTATTTCAGCGACCCGATTTCCTACAAATGTCTTCCACCGGTGACTCTCACCACGGATCCACGACAAGGTCACAGAAGAATCACAGAAGGCATTGCACTGAGCACCGAGATGCGGCAACGCGCGAGTGGACAGGTGATGCATGAGTTTTTCGAGAAGATGGGCACCGCATAGTTCCAAGCGAGGAAGGGTCATAGCCTTGCAAGGAGCAATTTTGGATTTTGCCGCTAGGAGAGACACCTGGTAGTGACCAGACGATGCCAAAGTGCGAAGATAAACTACGGCAGCGTAGCCTGATTCAGAGGCATCACAGAAGCCGACCAACCGATGCGTAGAGGAAGAAACGTCAGGGATGAATCGTGGTATGTAGAGCTCTGCCAAACTGGGTAGCTGGGATTGAAATCGCAGCCATGAGGACTGAACCTCATCCGACAGAGATTGGTCCCATTCCAGATGGAGTAGGCAGAGCTGACGGAAGAAGATTTTGGCATAGAAGGTAACAGGAGTTAGCCATCCTAAGGGGTCGAAGATTCTAGCCATCTGACTCAACACATTCCGCTTGGTGATCACCGTGGAAGTCGTGCGAACAGAATAGAAGAAGTGATCAGATGCAGGATTCCACCCAAGTCCCAGAATCTTGAGACCTGGTTCACGATCGAGAAGAAGGGGATCAGTAGAGGAGGATTCTCTACGATGATCAGCTGGAATACCGTCTAACAGAGGAAGGCGATTAGTAGCCCATTTGCGTAGCTCAAAGCCGCCCGCCATGAGCAGATCCTGAACCTGCTGTCGTAACTCAAGAGCTTCAGATTCGGATGAACAGCCTGTCAAGATGTCATCGACGTAAATTTCATCCAGCAACACCTGCCTGGCGGCCGGAAACTTGGATCCCTCATCCGCCGCCAGCTGCCGAAGGGTCCTAAGGGCCAAGTAGGGAGCAGAAGAAACTCCATAAGTGACGGTATTCAGACGGTAATATTGGAGAGGTTCCTGTTTGGTGAAACGCCAGACTATGCGTTGATAATCCCTTTGCTCAGGGAGTATCAGGATCTGTCGATACATCTGTCTAATATCGGCAGTGAAGACAAAGCGATATAGACGAAATCGAAGCAGAAGGGTGGAAATGTCCGCTTGCAGCTTCGGGCCGGTAAGCAGCAGATCATTGAGGGATTTGCCATTAGCAGTCGCACAGGAGGCGTTGAAGACCACTCGAATTTTAGTGGGAGGATCATCTGGACGATGTACGGGATGATGAGGGATATAATATGGCTCGTATCGCGGACAATCAGAAGATTCAGGAACCAAGTCCATATGGCCGCTATCGAGATAATCACGCATAAACTCATGATATGCGACACGAAGAGTAGGGTTATGGTCTAGGCGATGCTCTAACCGGAGAAACTGTCTAGTCGCCACGTTGACGGAGGTGCCTAGCCGAGAAGATGACAAGGGCAAACCAACAGTGTATCTTCCATTGGAATTACGGGTGACATCAGCGCGATACAGCATCTCAGACTCCCTCTCGGCAGGGGTCAACGGAAGCACGTCAGGTACCTTATCAATTTCCCAGAAGCGCCGAACGAGGTTGACAAGTTCCTGGTCCGAACGCTGGGAGAGACTCATATCCATGGTTTGACGATCAGGAACAGCAGGAGGATTTATTTCGTCAGAAGGTAAACTTTGGTGAGATGCAACAGTAGAGTTAGTCTTGTCAGAGGAAGATTGATAGGTGATCACTGAAAGAGGGGGTTCTGGTTGCGAAGTTGATGGAGAATGCACAGCAGATGATGACTCTGCAGAGGATGAGGGAGAACTGCGCCGCTGTAAAACCCGATGAACACTGGGTGGACGTCGAGCACGACTATCGATAGTGTCAGGTGAGAAAGAAACATGTTTAGTCTCCCTGCGATGGCGAGCATAGGGCCCATATAGCACCCAGCCTAAGGTGGTAGACAATGCCCCTGGAAGTTCAGATGAGGGGCGCAATGTGCCAGGAAGAATAAGATGAGGGAGCACATCCGAGCCAATCAACATCCCTATGATGCGAGGAAGATAGAAGAGGGGGTCCGCTAGGTTGAATTGCTGAAACTCAGGCCATCGGCCATTGAACGCTCGGACAGGAAGGGGATCTATGTGACTGTCAATAACGTAGGCTTTGATGATAAGATGAGGAGGATCCCCTTGGTGACAGAGACTGACGTATGCGTGCCCGTGGATGCGAAACCGATCTGCGTTACTTAAGGTGCGAAGCTGAACAGCTTCAGGGTGAATGCGCAGACGAAGCTTGGTGGCCCAAGCTCGGGTGATGAGGGTGTGTTGGCAGCCGGAGTCGAGAAGAGCACGGCCGAAGACCACATTCCGCTGGTTATCTAGGCGGATCCAAGCGGTAGGCATAAGGTAGTCAGGATTATTACTTTTACGCAAGGCAGACCGCGCAGATGAAAACAGATGACCAGAACAGAACAGACGAGAAGAAGGGGATCGATGACCACTCGAGTGGGCAAGCCACCCACGAGCTGACCACACTCGCAGTCATGCGGAACTACTTCCAGGAGACGCTAAATCGGTCTCCCCAGGAGGCGAGCAGGGTCTCCCGAGAGCTGTTATTCGACCTCTGATTGAACCACCCCGAGAGGCGTGAGCACGAGCTGGTTGCTCTGATGAGACAGGAGGCGGAGAAGGAAGCTGATCGGTCGATTCCGATTCCTCCTCCGTTTGGTCAATAGGAGGAGCCGTAGAGGCAGCAGATGCCAGATGGAGGATGGTGTGGTGACGTCCCCCGCACGAGTGGCAGCAGTGACCCGAACCGCACGCAGCAGTGGCATGAATGAACAGTGGAATGACGACATGCAGTTTCGGCATAATCGTCTCTTAGCCACGAAAGCTCTTCGCTGATGAATGGTCATGGCCTTGAATTCACGACACTGACGAATGGAGTGCTGCGCCGAGCAGAACACACATGCATACGATGAGCTAGAAGATGTAGGGAGACGTGCACCAGCGTAGGCAGGGCGGCGAGAGGGCGAGCCAACAGAGGGAGGCACAGACGATGAGGGAACAGACGCTGAGCCCGCTGGCGATGGAGGCCTCCTCAGCACAGACGCACGAGACGAGGTGATGGAAGTGCTTTCCAACACTCGCAACTGTCGATTAATGAAATCGAGCAGCTGCGAGAGAGTAGGAAACTCATCCGAGGACAACTGCCCCTCGAACAACTGGCGAGATGGCACATCTAGGTTGCGCAGAGTGAGGGAAAACAACAGATAATCGGCCAGGTCGGGTATAGGCAACGCCTTGAGGGCATTGATAGAGTTTTGATGTGTGGTGGCGAACTGTTTCAGCTGGGACAAGGAAGAAACAGACGCAGGCCGCGAATCCAATATCTGACTCACATAGATATCAGCCAGCCGACGAGGGTTTTGGTAACGAGCGTAAAGGGCCTTATAGGCTAGAGGGTAGTTGACCGAATTTAAGTCGAAGCCAGAAATGACGGAAGCCGCTTCGCCTGATAAGGCAGACGTCAACAGATAAAATTTTTGGACAGGCGCCAGGGCGTGGTTCTGATGTACAAGGGCGTCGAATAACGCGATGAAACCGGGCCACTCCTCGATTTTGCCAGAAAAACGTGGCAATTCCACCCGAGGAATAGGAAGATCAGCAGATGAAGTATGCGTTGCGACCGGAGAAGACGCGGTTAGGTGGCTGTGGGCGGCGCGGATCTGCAGGCAGATTTCAAAGAATGCCGCACATTTCGAGGGTGATTCGTCCCGCTCTGGCTCCTCCAACTGAGAGTTGAGCTTAACGATCAACTCATCAGCCTCCTTGAAGGCCTTTTCCACCTTCAACAACTCAGCCAAGCACATATTGGCCACATCGGCTTCAGTAGTTAGCCCTTTAATTAATTTGAATAGTGTAGAGGCCGCGGCGAAAGCATTTTCACGCTTAACTGTGGATTCGGCAATCGAAGCCTTCAACTTATCGGTCGGTGGCATTTTTATTTTGTTGACTCACGCGGTATATTGACGGAATAAATTTATTCCCGAGAAAGCCAGAAAAAAGGCGAACAGACGAGATTGTGTAAAGATGGCGCGGGTTCAATGAATTTCCCAATTGATTTATTGAAATGACAATTGAACGACAAATTCAAGTTCAAACAATCAGATGAATTGAGAAAAATAAACAAGGCAGGCGATTATCGCGTTTGGTAAAACAAGTGTGCGATAAGAATGAAACTCGCCGAGTAGGTGATGTATTCGAGGGAAATAAATTGAATAATTAATGCACGATCGAGTTATGAGATGAATATACACGAGTGATTAGACTGAATATAATATATCTAAAGGTTCCCTGGTTTCGGCACCAATAATTAATCGCCAAAGGTTGACGATTAATTTCAGAAGAAGATATTGAGCAACCGATTAAGTAGAGTGCACTTACCTCAGGAGGTTGGCAATAGGTCTTCGTCGATTCACCACCAATCAGATGCCAGAAGGGGGTTCTAGTCGGTATGAGGAGAGGAAACGAGGGAAAAAGGATGATTGACCTTCTTCTGCCCCCGGTTCTGTGGCGATCACCCGGCCTATTGGATCTGGCAAGGCACTTCGCTCAGAGTTGCTCAATCTCGAGGAATGATGGAGGTTAACAGAAGATACTACGCGTGAGACGATAGCTAATTCGCGACGATATCAGAAGATCAATTATTGAGATGAAACACCGTTGTATGAACGCCTGTTTTCAAAAAATCACTCTCTTTTCTGGCTCGTTCACGTTCGAATGTATGGTTTTAACACACGATAATTTTTTACCGGTTTTTTGCCTCGTGACCGTTGAAAGAGCCAGCTGTGGGTCGAAATGTTCGGAAGGATGTATCGGAAGGATAGGCAGCCCAACGTTCACGACTTACCAATATTGAATAACAAAAAAAATCTCTATAAATATTTCATTTGTATATCCGATCTCTTTGTGTGCGTATATGTGTGTGCATATGGCCAAATAAGTTTCACTTCCACCGTCTGGTCCGACGCAGAGTTTTAAATTCTTTGTTACCATGAATTATATTTTCACCTGCTGGATGAACTCATAGTTTAAAGCTACATTTCGACTGAACCTCTACTGCACCAGTTATCCCTACTTCATTTATTTTAGGTTACATGCTGAACATACTTCAACACTTCATTTTCGACTGTTCCATGTAATAAAAGCGACGTGTTCTCCACTACAATAACACACTCGTCATACGTATACGTATTATTTCAATAATTGTTACATTTTTCAGCTCTACTTAACCAATTGTTCTCGTGCTACATCTGAGTCATACCAATCGCTGCCCTGTCTTCTATTATTACCTACTCTTTGCCAAACTTATTTCCAAATATTTTGGAAAATATGATTAAAATAAATATAATGGGGTAAAATTTAATGATAATTTCCCTAAACCAAATTCTTTTCCAGGCAATAAAATTGCTAAATTGAAATAACACCTACTTTGTATTATAATAAAGGTCGCAATAATGATTAAGTTAAATTTCCATATAATTTCCAATGAAAATTTGGAGATTATTAAGCGAGTAAATAAAGGTCACAATCACAGGTTTCCAATTTATTTATTTATTTCATTAAATTAACTCATTTAAAATGAGAGTGTAGAGTGTTCAGAGTGTTCCATTGAAATGTTTTTCTAGCGAATCCAATTTTTAATAGAATTAAAAATTTTATCATGTTAAATGTACGTCGAACAATCGTGGTGACATTCCAATTTCTGTCTGAAATAGAGAATGTATAGTAGGTATGTAGGTAAGGTATAAATTCACAACGTGTTTGGTTTAAAACAGTCCCGGGAAAAAGTTCCCATTTCCTCGGACAATCTCCAAAATCGGGCAGACAACCAAATAGTGATTAGAACGTTTCGGCACCCTGTCGCTGCCAAAAACAATATAATCGAAGTTTTTAGCCCCGCGAGTTGCATGGGCGTTCATTTGCATTCTCGACCGAATGAATGCCGAGCTATTGAATTGCAGATTACTGCCCAATCTGGTGCGCCTAAATTTTTCAGTGCCCGCGATCGTTCAATACAAATTTCAATTACTGAGAAGTGTTATGTAAAACGGGAGCGTGTCAATATTTGAACGCTCTGCAAATAGATTAGTTTGATACTTGAACATGATGGCTTTGATTGATTCCTTCGGAATCGATTCAGCCGAACTCGCTTATTTTTCGGATTGTTATTTAAACATTGAACGCCGAGGAGGCAGGGGTTAACTTTTATCTCTTTTTTGAAAATCATAAAAATCGCTCGTAACGTCTTTGAAAACGTATCTAGGCAACTGCCGATTTAGAATTTAAATTAACTGAAATAATTGATTCCCTATCACATATTATATTGATGCTGTATTTTCTCAATGAATATAAAACTACGAACATAAAACCAGCATAGTATTTTTAAGCAGTTATACTGTAATTTGGGGACAACGCATACTTCCTTTTTCCTAAACATAACTTAATTATCAAATCAAAAATGTTCTCGATGATCCCCAAATAATAACAATAACTAATCGTTCACAATGCCGACGTTTCGTCCAGAATCCTGAACATATTCATGGCTCTAGAAATATGTTAAGTATTTCTTATTTTTATATAACTAAAAAATATCACTTACCTATATGTCATAAGATAAAACATGACATGTTTGACTTTGACAACTGTATATCGATTGTTTTTTAAAAAAAATTTTATTAGAAGGCCATTATAAATAATAATAGAAACCTTCAAATCGCGAGTGCTAATCTAGCGTCAAAAAATGAAAGATGAGGATAGAATCTGTATATTTGTGTTGAAAATGTGATAGTTTTCATATGTTGAATTTATTTGAATAATTTGTAATATGCTTGAGCAAAATTTTGAAAATCTTGTTGTCTATTTACAGTGTTATCTGATGTTTTAATATACATATTAAAATATTAATACATATTACAGTACTGATTTTTGATTTCATCTCATCTCCCCGAGAACATTCTTCCATAACTTAATTATGGTTCTCAAAACGATGTCAGCAACTCATATTTAATCATATTCATATCCTGTGTGTCTCACATGCTGCAATAACAGTAATTATATAACGGAGAATTGGTGATTTCCATGTTGGGAGTAAACTCGTAAAAACGTGTTTTTTTCTGGTCTGAGAGAACCTTTTGAATTTATAGGTCTTCTCAGTTTCCTCCAAAACGGATTTACCGATTCTTACCCAATTTTAAATTTGAAATGAACTAATACCTACAACTTTTATTTGAATAATTTTTGTCCAAAGCCTCCCTAAATGCACTTTAATAATGTTGCCATAAATATTTGAACCAGCCATATGAGGAAATCTTGCTATATTACACATCGCCATTTTTCTATATTCGTGTGGCAAGCTGACGTATTATCCACCACTTTATGGTCAGCCGACTTATTTTTTCGTTAAGATGTTGGATGAACTATAACTTGAGAAATTTTCAATCAATGACCAAACTTTTTTAAACTATGTGGGAGGCTACCGCTCTTAACCCACCTATCAAACCACAGTTGACGTAAGCGGAGCTTTGTGATGCAACTCTATGAAGAATTTTACAAGTTATCTTCCGGGAGGAAATTGGTCATGAAAATCGTTTGCTGGCTTGTGGACTACTCGGTGATGTTGAAAATTTCTATCCTTTCAGACAAAATGAATGCCGAGGGTCCAATACCTTAAATAGTACACTAGAAATGTAGTCGAAATAAGGTAAAATCTAGACAGGTTAAAAGATGATTCCATTAAATTTCTCTTACAGCTGAGACTTGCGCACAAACTCGATAATGTGTAAATTAGATAAGCTTCACTTAAACCTAAAACGATGCATTCATGATGTTAAGCTGCCTTTGAAGTCCTTGGGAAGAAACCGCAAACTACAACTGCTGAACTGAAAAATGGTGGAACGGAAACGTACAAAAATCAGTACAGGAAAGAAGTCAGCATGTAGCAAATGATTATCATTCTAAACATCATGAACACTTCTAGAAAAGATCACAAAGGATAAAAGGTAAAGAAAAAAAAGTCGCAGAGAATTGTAAACCAAGGAAAAAATAAAACTGGAAAACATCATGCTAAAAAGTCAACAAAACCACAGGGAATAAAAGAGTCTATAACGCCTGGAAAATCTTGAAAGGACTTCGAACAGACAATAGAGATTTAGCAGGAATTCACCTAATTAATATAAACTGCCGCTGAACCGGAGATCATACTGCAGTAATTTGCCCTCAGAAGACCGACCTGAATTTGTGGAAAGCATTGACGAATCACCTACCGTGGAGGAAAGTGATGAACCTGATTTAACATCTGAAGAAATTCGAAATACACTTAGGTACATGAAGAATGTTAAAGCCCTAGGAATAGAAAATATGAAGAGTGAACTCCTTAAAGCAGGTCGTAGTGGTCTAACGGAATGCCTAGCAGATCACTTCAATAATCGCCTAAAAGAAGGCAGTGTTCCAAATGAATTTACATCGCCAATAATATCGTCGATATTTGAAAAAGCGTCAGGCAGGACTGTGCAAACTTCCGAGGAATAAGTTGTGTCATAAGTCCAATAGCTAGACTCTATGGACGAGTGTTACAAACAAGAACTGAAACACAGAAATATCAGAGGATGAGAACGGTTTCATAACGGGGCGATTATGTGTGAACGAAATTTTCAAAAGGATGTAGATGATAATGTTCCCAGCCTTGCTGTAGAAATTTTATGTGTGACGATGAGGACGATGATTAAGATATAGAAAAAAAGTTATTTTAAGTTTAACATACAACTGTGAACAAACTTTGGTACTTTTTATTGCTAGAATGGTATCAAATGGTTTAATCAAATTTTATATATATTATAAGAAGAACATAGCGTTTAAAACAACCAATTTCATTTTTATACAAAAAAAAATAGTATGAAATTTCTTATACTTAAACTTTACGTATTCAAGTTTTTTGTACATAATGTCAATTTCGAATAGTAGAAGAAACTTTATAAGCAACATACAATTAAATTCATGCTTAACACAAATTTTTGGGTTTGAATTTTTCATTTGAAAAATTCTAAAAAAACATTCTAAAATTCGACAAGAATGTAAATCTGTTAATTTATTATCATATAATATTAATATAATAATAATATAATAATATAATATGTAATGTAATAAATATAATAACAATCTAATAATAATAACAATATTGATATATACCTATTCAAATATATTTACACAATTTTGGCAACGTCAAGATTTTACTTACACATTAAAAATGACGACTTTACTGATTCACCAATTACAAAATTAATAATGCTAATAGTAATTAACAGTACTTTATACTATCGAATGTGTATAACAAGTTTATTAATTTTTTTCTTTAAATCTTCTTTAAAGGGCACTGTCCACTTGTTTCTATTCGGTTTTTCGAAGCTTCCTCAAAATCTACTCTAATATTTCTTTCAAAACTTTGAACAATTTTCTGCTTAAATATAAATAATAATGTTCATTAACATTTTTTTGCTTAGTCGTCTCTGACATATACTTTACTTTTGTCATTTATCTATACAAGTATTTTTCACGTTAATATTAATTTATTCTAGTGTTATGTTTATTAAATGATAATAATTTTTTTGGCAAAATCGTCTCTGTACGGCATTTTACCCTTGTCGTTTTTGGATTTTAGAAATCGAGATATCCACCCCAAGACTTTTATTTTAACTTTTAATATTTATTTCACGATTTAATATATACAATCAATTTTAAAAACATTTTTGTCTAAATATTCTTTGAAGGGCAGTATACACAAGTTTTTTATTTTTTTTTTATTGAAATTTTCTCGAATTCGAAAAATTAGATAACTTCAGAAGTATAAATGTCCACACTTCCATTCTTCCACAAAGATAGAATATATAATGACGTGATAAATCGCTATGGGAAGAATTTCAAAAGTGTTAAAATCTGAGCAATTGGCGAATTTCTCATTCATACGCATTCCTAACGTCGGTAGCACTGGAACTTTATCTCTCAACATTTTATTTCCATTAAGGAAGACATAGTTTTGAAAATCTCGCTATGACTGCTTTGGTGATAAAGACCAACCAGAGGAAGTAAAGACTTCCTTTCTATTTATTCTGGTATAAGAATACTAGTATAAAAAGTTACACTGCCATAATTTCTTTACATTAAGCTACCACACTATATGTGTCAAACTTTATAGGAATGATTGCAGAAACGCTAAAGCTTTGTTATGATTTGCAAATTAATACTATGACCGCGATGTACGTCTATATGTTCTCTATACATTCGTACAATAATGAAAGTGTGGCAAGTTTTTAATCCGGAGTTATCTATTATTAACGGAACAACTTTCACAGTGTGCTGCACCATAACAACGTTTGAGAGAAATTACTCCCCTATAAACTCAGATGTGTAATACTTGCCGTTAACAACATATATTTTTTCTTCGACTTGCATATTCTCGTAGTATACTGCTTTATTCGAGAACAAAATTCATTTATCTATCACGTATTACCGTTGTCCTACAAACTAGTTAGCCGTTTTGCGTATGAAAATTTCAAAATTAGATTTCAAAACTCTTTCTTAAACCAGAGTGCAAATATCAGCCCGTTAGTTTCAAACCTCGTTATTTTCTATAGAACTCACCTCCCCAGTCCATAGCTTGTGCAGGACAAGGTCTGTTCCCTATTTTCTCAAAATTAATCATGAAGGTTAATTCAGAATGAAGGCATTTTGTACGTAATGTAAACATTTTTCCAGTTAATGTGTTCAACTGCTGTGCAGTATTTCGCATAACTTTACCGAAAATTTTATATTATGAATACATACTTAGGTACTAAGAGATTTCTAGGTGCTTTGAGCCATACCACTGTAAAGAAGTAAATTTCAACGCCCGATCAAACCATGAAGGCATGCAAACAATAACACTGTAACGCGCTTTATGCAGTTACTTGTGAGATTTGGCGCTGGGACGGATTTCGGGAGTTCGGAAAAGAGTTTTAAGAGTCGGTTTTACGGTTTTACTCGGGCGCCAGATTTTTAAGGGTTTTCTCCCTCGGGAATATGCCTGGGTAATTTACGAACTCAGGAGATTACCAGGGTTGTCTGTAGAAATGAAACGCACTCTCAAAAATAGAAAATCCAAAATTATTTTATTCCCAATCGGCAGTGAAAACAATTCGTACGACTAACACCTGCTAGGTCGTCGAACGGAGACCGGAGAACTACAAAAACTTATTTACAATTATTTATGTATCTCGAAAAGGAAACACACAAATACGAAAATATTAATATTATCACAGGAGGAGAGAAATAAAATTTATTCTAAATGAAATCGGAGAGATTTAAAACTATTTAACTAAGTGAAAATGCGGAAAGTACAATACTTTGCAAACGGTTGAGATCTGAAAAATTAAAAACCCCCTTAATGCGGAAAATACGAAAAACGGAAAATTATCCTAACAATTTTACAATAAAAGAGAAATGGCTAGATACGGAGACGATAGGAAAACGTGCAGTGTCTAATATTCGGTAATACGGCCTTTTTACATTACGAGAGAGCAAGAGCGAGACAGCGAGCGGAAGATTGTGGTGAATTAATTTTTCCCTAACACGACGAGGGAAAAAATAGCTCAATTTAGTCTGGATGTTTAAGCGATGGTAGATTGAACAGTGCCTTATCGGCCGCCATCTATCCGAGATGGGTTTGATTTCGCGATTAACTGTATGGTGGGTGGTCTACCCTCGACTCTCTAAAATCGGCTTCGTTACAACACTAACCTACAAATAACGAACTAAATGCTATACGAATCCGTTAATGCTTTTACGGATTAAGGTGGTTATTCTTCCTACCGAGCAGAATACTAGGACTTACCGACCGATTACACTTGTTTCAGGGAAATTCGATACCTCTTCTTTCTTTGTTGATAATAATCACTAATTTTGCGCCCATATTTTATTAACTTGATTAGGAGCTACTAATTTCTGAAACCCAATTTTAAATAGCCCTGGATATATAGTTGTTGCTCTTACTCTTTCTGACATTTTTTGTCCAAATTTTAATGAATACCGCTTTGATTTCAATCTACCATGCGTACACTATCCTGCCTGTATATTTCCGCTTTCATTTAACTTAACCACTTTTTACTAGACACTTGCCTCTGCTTTGTACACTGCTTTGTGTGTACTATATGAGTTAAGTCTCATCGTAACTAAATATCACTCTCGACCATTACAGATAACTTATTTATTGTAATTTTTCATTACATTATTACGCCTCAGTATTTTATTGAACTATTAGAATTCTGTAATTTGAGGTTTCGGTTTATTTGTAATTAATTATAATTACTCGTTAAATATCTCAAGATAAATAACCCGAAACGTATTTTTTAATTTCATCAACATTGTTGGAAATCTCCTGAGTATAAATTAGGTACTTTAGGCTTAAGCAACTAAATCCTACAAATCTGGCGCCCAAGCAAACCGTGCAATAAACAGTATTTCATCCCGAAATCTGAAACTAGCGGCAATTATTTCATGTTGTATCAAAGGGCGATACAACATGCCCTTCAGGGTTGGTGACTGTAATTGTGACACTGACTTATTCTTATCGGTCATTTTTACGTGGTCATAAGCAATATCAACTATAACTACAACAATAGTAATTATTACAAATAGTAAGAGGACAATCGATTTCAAGCAGTTCGTTTCATTTTTGAGGTAAAAATAAAAATACACAGTGAACCATTTTGAACACAATTTGACATCTTTTGAGAATTTTATGTAATTCATTTGAATGAAATTGCAATTCCTGGGACAGTCCGGAAATTGTGAATTAAAATCGAACCAACCTCAGACAACTTGAATTCGATAAATTAAAATGTCAATGATAATAGCAATAGTTTACGTAGTACTTCAATTTGGGATTAAATTAAAGGAAAATTCGCCGGCTCGGGATTAAGCAGGGATCTCTGCAAGAAGCTCTTAAGTAAATCGAATCAGAGTCGAATTATTTTTGTATCTCGGATACAAACACACGTAATCACAAGGGAGAAAACTACAGAAACCGCATTTTCGGCGTATCCGCCTGACTTTAATCCTTCCTGTCTGCGGATCTTTCATCCCGTAGGAATCCGCAATCAGTATGAATAGACGGTGATCAGTCGGTTTAAAAGTCGACTTCCTGAAAGGAGCCATGATGAACTGTGAATGTAACAGATAGCGGTCTCGATTTTCTTCATTACGTTATTTTATTTACTGGCAAAGGGAAAGGGAGGTGGGGAATAAGAGCAAGCGTCACTAACTTTCTGCTGGGAGAATTGCTCCAGGAAACTTTCCGAATGGAATTACTGGCGTACGCGCGAAGCGGAACCGCATATGTTTGAGATGGTGCGTTCCAGAGGAAATTTGTAGAGTTAGTAAATCGCATTCGATAGGAAAAAAATAATTTACATACTTTTCGAACGACAACTAGTTCGAAAGTGCTTGACGAATGTACATACATTCATTCGTAATACTTATTTCGAACGACGAGTGCACTTCACAATTTGTTATACATTGTTTAAACTAATTATCAGTGCGCTTCTTATATGCAATAAATTTTAACGCCCAATATAGAACTCACTTTATTCCCGAAATATAACCTGTGTCTTTTTATCTGACGTTGACCGATTTGCTATCCTGTATTCGCCCTATTCTTTTAAAACTTGACATTGGCCAATTACCTGAGATAAATAGCATAGAACCAAAAGCAAATATATAGATTTCTTGTTGGAATGTTCTCGGGGCTGGTAGCCGAAGCTGAGTTGATTTTTTGCGGATGTTGGCTAACATGATGGCGATACAAAGTTTGTTGACTGCCGCCCGAAATAGACGTACGTTCGTTAAGTTGAACCAAACTAGCAAGTTTTTAATATTGTATTCTCGTCGTGCAATACTCCTCTTGCCTTACATTTTACATTGGCGGATAAGTTGTTAAAGTGGATATCTCTCAGCATTTCTCATAATATGACCAGGATATTCAGGTTAGATTTAGGTTTAGGTCAGGTTTAGGTTTAGGTTAGGTTTTAGTTTAGGTTTAAGTTTAGGTTTTGTTACTTGAAATAGGATTTCCTTCAATTTATTAATTCACTGGAGATTCTCTTCATCAGTAATTTGGTCAATCCAGGATACTTTTAAAATACGACGGAATAGCCACATTTCAAACGCCTCTATTTTTTAACAAGACGTTTCCCTTAACGTCCATGCTTCAACACGGTACAAAAGCACCGAAGAGATGTAATATCATAAGAATTTTATTTTGGTAGCAAGAGCAAAATCCCGGCTTTTGAATAATTTTGCAATTTTAAGGAATGCAGTTGTAGGCTTTTTCGCTTAAGTAGTATACAACGTGTTTCAAAATGATTGTCATCTAGTCGGCTGTGGAATTCCCATGTAAAATAAAAAACCCGCCTTGCGAAAATAGGACTTTCTACTAGCTATACATAACCTCAAAATAACCTACTTGAACTCTTTTAACTTCTGGTTTTTGTCTGTCAAAAGAAAACGAATTCTGAGTATTTGTCTATTTGTAGTATTTGTTTTGGCCCTGAAAAGGGCCGTTAATTACCGGCAGTACTGATTGCCAGTCTCACAATAAATGTTCGAAGTGTCGCTCGTTCTCAGAATTAGATAGGTTCAAGTCAGTAGAGCGCGGCACATCAAAAATTACATGCACAGAAATTCCAACGCCTACTAGATGCCAATCATTTTGAAACACATTGTATTTCAATCGACTGATCACATTCTTCATTGATGTTGGTTCGTTGTGGATGTCCAATAGACCGGTAATATGTTTATTCTTATTTATGCGAGTTTCTCATAGCTGTCGCCTTTTCTCGCTTCTCTTCTGGAAATTCTTGATTCTATTGATACATGATTAACATGATTGACATGAGGCTGTAGAGGTTAGGACCTAACACATCGGTTCTATGGCACGGAATATCGATTTAAGAACAATTATTAGGCCCAAGAACCGATACACCTCCATACCTCCTGGCCCTTCTGCAATCCTGGTACGCGAAATCCGATTTTCAGGAAAGAAGCATCAGTGTAATTCAAACGGAACTAGAACGGCGTCTTAATAACCAGAATACTGAAAATATCGACGTGAAATCAGATGACGAACAGTTTATGACAAAAAAAAACAATAAAAAAAAAATGAAACGTGTCGCGGGACACGAGTTAGGAACTTTAGTTCCTTTTAATTAATAACCATTTTTTTAAATTATTTGTTAATAAAACTGTAATGTTTAACGTGAAACAGCGACAGTTAGACGGGCATATAATACACAGCATAAGTAAGGCAATGGAATATCGTTCTCAATGTGTTGAATCAATAAATATACACACAGATATGAATATAAAAATTTATTTTACTCTGGAGGAATCTTCATTTAACAAAAACATATCGGGTGTTTTTTAAATTTCACCTCATAGTAGGCTGTGGATAGTGTTTGTGAATGCGCCTTACTAAAAAATGTCAAAATTGACAACATCACTTTTTTAATAAAAATTGAAACTGCTTCAATCGGTTACTAGTGTCTTGAAAAAGACAGCGTGGCTCTATTATTTAGGCGTAGATGACTGATCTGTCTTTTTCAAGACACTATTAACCGATTGGAGCCGTTTCAATTTTTATTAAAAAAGTGAGGTTATGTCAATTCTGACATTCTTTAGTAAGGCGCATTCACAAACACTATCCACAGCCTACTATGAGGTGAAATTTAAAGAAACACCCGATATAATAGTATTAATTATAAAAATTTTATCATTAAGTGGATTGGTACGAACTACATATTAAGTATTCAGATCTAGTCAGTGCATTCGATCATTGAAACAAAGACAGCGAACGACTCAACGAGAGAGAGAGAGAGAGAGAGAGAGAGAGAGAGAGAGAGAGAGAGATAGCGAGCGGCTCGGCAGCGTTCGTAGCGGCTCGGCAGCTTCGTAGTGGCTCGGCTCGGTAACGCATTCCGGTAACACATTCCATTTAACGGTCAGATTTTTTGCTGCGCGACCACCCTCGCTCCCCAACACCTGACGTAAGGAACTAAAGTTCCAAAAATAGCGACTTAAAAATTTCTCAGCCAAGATTTATTTAAGTGACGTTACTGAATACAAATCGCTCCTTACCGGTTAAGTTAAGAAAAACAGCGACAGTAAGACGGGCATTGCATATAATACACAGCATTGGTTCTATTCTATAAGTAAGGCAATGGAATATCGTTCCTCGGTGCGTCAAGCGCGTGGTCGGTCTCTCTCTCTCTCTCTCTCCCTCTCTCTCTCTCTCTCTCTCTCTCTCCCTCTCTCTCTCTCCCTCTCCCACTCTCTCTCTCTCTCTCTCTCTCTCACTCTCTCCCTCACCCCTTCACTCTCTCCCTCACCCCTCCACTCTCTCCCACTCTCCCTCTCTCCCCCCCACGGAGCCACTACGAACGCCTCCGAGCCGCTACGAACGCTGCCGAGGTAACGCTTTCCGGTAACGCATTTCATTTAACGGTCAGATTTTTTGCGGCGCGACCATCCTCGCTCCCCAATCCCTGGCATAAGGAACTAAAGTTCCAAAAACGAATCTTTTTGTGGAGTATGAAGATTCAACGCGAAGCTTATCGCATAAGCTTTCTAAATATGCCACATTTGTTTGAAAACAAAAGTGTATATTGGTAAAATCGCGAAATGAAAAAAATCACCAACCCCGAAAACACGATTTCAAAGTATATAAGTAGTAGTAGCGGTTGTGACGTCATACTAGCCACGGCCACGCTACTGCGTGGCCTGATATATATATATATATATATATATATATATATATATATATATATATATATATATATATATATATAGAAAAAGAAATCATGGACAAAACCGCAAGAAGTGCGAAAGTGCAACCGTAGACACGTGTTTCTGACTGTTGGTCGTCATCAGTACGGTGTAGCTTGTTCGAAAGGGTTTGGAACAAGCGATGGAAAACAAGCAACAAGGACACCACACAAGGGGCCAACCGCACATTTGCGGTTTCGGCCAGACACCACGAAGGCAGTTTTGGCCAACCAAGGTGATGAATCCCTATCCAGTAATGATCATAGGAGAAGTGATCATACGGTGAAATGAACATTCCTAGGTGAGGATTAATCCTTAATTGATTAATCCTGCAAGGTCAATAATTTAACCATTAAACCAATGACGATGGTAATAAGAAAATATGCAACTCTAATCGTTATAAGGCATGTTTTACCGTAATTACTTCGTTTTGTTAGGATTTTAGGAAGATTTTTATGGAGTCAACATTCGGGAAGTTGTGAAGATCGATTGATTGCGTTTTTGATATATTTAACAGTAATTCATTCTGATTAGCATAATTTCCCAAATTTTAACAAATTCTGTTATAATCCGGCGGGTAATAACAGCACTAGTTTCTAGCACGAAATTGTTGATAGAATAAAATAAGACTAGCTGATGAGATTAATACATGGCCGTCCCACGTATTTCCTGAAGATATCGTCATTTTAAAATGCTCAGAAAACCGATTAATTATGAGAGTACATCAAGTTTTCCGACGTTTTGCGATGCTCGATAGAAGCTTAAAGATAAAATTTCATCAAAATATGTTTCCTCTTTTTTGATGGAACTGACCACGAACAAATCGATCGGTTAAAAATAATTCTAACAATAAATTCTTTGGATTTCTAGTGAGGGCCTAATTAATGTCTCCTAACTTTAGTTTGAAAAAGTAAGTTGGGATATTTAAAAATAAAACAAAAAATATATTAAATTCTCTTGCATATAGTATAGCTTACATGATTTTTTCCTTGATATTATAATTAAAATAATTATAAATTTCGTTGGTGGTATCGTAACATGCAAATTAAGTTAAATTTATTCTCGATTTTGATCCCATTCTCCATAAACCAATATTCCTGAAATTTAATATTTTCAAAGAATTAAATATGAAATCAACAAGACTACTTTCTGTACGCACAACTTTACTCCACACCTGAACAGGTATCTCAAGGAAATCAGTGAAAATTTTCAATGTTTCAAGGTTTTTCGAGACCGAGACGAGAGGAGAAGTAATTTCTAGGGATTTGTCGAGGCAGAGACAGAGACAAACCCTCATTACGTTTGATGATTTTCTATGGAAATATGAATTAGGAGATTATTACCTAGACTGAGATTAGTACTTAGAGAATTGAGTGTATTATGAGTTGCTGAGTACTTAACAAGACGAATATTTCTTCATTTCAATCACATTCAAAAAATTCCAGAGGTGTTTTTAAAAGTTAAATTTAATTAGAGACATAATATTTATCCAGGGAAGATCTTTCGCTAGCAAAACCCGTTCGCCTGTATTTTTATTTTTTCTGCGAAACGTTCGGATTTAAAACAATTTGGCTTAATTGCTTAATTGATTGGAAGGTAACAACACAAACGGATGGAAAAAATACCTGTGTTCATTGTCAATTTAACAATACCCGCGAGCTGGGAGGATTCTCTCCCTCTCCCGTTATAAAATGGTACGGGCTAATTGTGCACTTGAATAAAAAGTAATGGAACGGAACACCCTTTGTTAACAGCGCACAATATAAATGTATATATATATAAAAGGGTGTCCGCCGAAAATCGAAAAACATTTTATTAGTATTAATGACGAGGGACACAAAATGGTATAATCATTTTACGAGTTATTCAAATTTCATTCAGCCATTGTTATCGGCGGAATATTGGAGTAACCCACCTAAAAAAAGGAAATCGGTATATCCAATAAACTGCCAAAAAATTCACAATAGAAACATCATCTAGTCTTCCCTGGATATGCTTAAAAATGTATCACAAACAGCAAATTACAAATAAATTAATAACGTTATTAGTCGCTTATTAACTTTCCCGCAATTGACTGTTCAAACTAATGCAACTATCACAGAATGAATGACCATTTCGAAATTTCAAATCCTTCTCTCATGTGTGTTATGAAATTATATTATTTATAGAAAATAAAATCGAAAATTAATTTAAAAGTGCATTCAATATAAATTTGATATACACTAGTTATGCAGTGGAATTAACGTTATTAGTAATACATCAATAAACAAAGCTATTGATTTCAGATTTGGTCATAAAAATAACACTAAAAATCATCACTAATCACTGTTTTACAGTACTACATTAAATGCAATGAAATATATATATAAATATATATATATATATATATATATATATATATATATATATATATATATACAGAGAGAATGAAAATGTTCGGGGTATACGGCTCACCGTGAGTGCGAGAGAGAATATGGGAATTAAAACGTAGTAGAAAGAGAGATGGTTTTCTTCTGCCTCCCACCCTTCCACCTCCCTACACGCCATCTCCACCTCTCCACCTCCACATCCACACTCACACTCACACTCACATCACGATAACTATCGACACGATCACATCGTCACATCTCACTCTCACTCAGACAGAGTCTCGTCTCTGGTCTCTGTCATCTGCCGCCGATCTCGCATAATCTAGGAAGCAGTGCGTAGCAACAATGAAAATTCAATTCATTCCTAATATTATGTATCAATTTATTAATTGTTGTTAACTTAAAAAAGATATTATAAACGAAATGATCAATTTAAAAAAATTGACGTGATCTTCTTGAATTCTTCAATTATTCAAACAATTTTTATTGCTTTCAACTGACACGGTGGTCTTAGAAAAATTATTTAATTTACAATCGCGTAACTTGTTGAAAAATTGAGTTAGATCGATTTTTACTACAGGACCATATTCTTTCCTGTGTTGAGAACACACCATAATTTATTTGAATTTTTTAATTGATATTAGATAATTATAAAGCATTATTTTATGCCACGTACTCGCTTTAGAAACCGCGTGCTCTTCCCGAAATAGCCACGCGGAAGCCTATTTTCGGCGTTAATTTAAAATAATTAGCAATGAGGAAAGTTACGGGAGGTGGGACAGTTTTGTTGGAAATTTTCTCCTCTTTTAGAATCTCTTTTCAGATTTCGATTAGCTCTTGTAGTTTCAGAGTTATTCACGGAAAACTGAATGTCCTTTTTTCTTTGTTCTTTATGATCCTGTATGATTTATGAATGTCCTGATTGTCCTTTATAACTTTTGCAATTGTTTCTTTAATTTACAAAAAAAAACGCTTGTAAATTATGATCAACAACTCCACGGAATATGGGTTTTTTAAGTGCCTCTCGAATCTAGTTAATACTTTGTTTTTCAAACTTTGAAAAAAAAATAGAATTGTTACTAAATTTATTACCGTTGCTAGCGCACGATGTCGAGAGTCAAAATTTATTGTGAGAAATGTTCTCCTCTTTAAGAATATTTTTATTTATTTTCTTCATTATTAGTACTTTTCGAGTAATTTTCAAAAAACTAAACCTTTTTCTTTATTTATTCTAGTACTTGTTTTGTTAATATTTTGCAATTGTTTATCGTTATTACAAATTGAATGAGGTCTTGCTCATATTTTTTAGAGTCATAACAAGAATTATCACCATTTCTAACTTTCAAACTGAATTAGAAGGACGAAGAAAGACAGAATCGATACCAAATCAGTTAGTCTAGTCAAGAAGTGAGTTTCCTGAGAAAGATAGTTAGCAGGGTAGGAAAATTATGAGCGATGGCTCATTCGACGCGGATTGCAATTCTGAGAAACGAATATTTTCGTTTTTTGCCTGCAAACAAAAATTGCAATTGTTATTAACAAAAAACGAAAATATAAAACAGTCATTTTGTTTTTGGATGATAACTCAAAAACTATACAAGATAGCGGGAATTGCAAAAAAGAGGAGAGGAGGAAATTTCCTATAAAAAACTCCGCGCGGCCGTTTCGGAATGACGCCGCCTCTAAAGTTGAGTGCCGCACCTAAAAAAAATTTTTTAAACCAATAAATATTGATTTAAAAATTTGAAAAAATGATGGTGTCATTTCAACACTTGCAGAAAAAAAGTCCCGTTGAGAAAAAAAATTTAAATGCATTTTCCAAAAAGCTAGCCTATTGTTAATTATACCTATTTTATTTCGTACCTCCATCTACATTGAAAGCTGGATAATTGTTTAAATAATCACATTACAAATTTTTCGCCTCATAGAGTCCTTTCTATGAGTGTACTCAATAAGATGGTGTCATAAAATTGTATAAATTTTGTTTATTTTGTTTACAACGAATTTTTTAAATTAACAAAAAATGAAAAATCCTACAATTGTTGTTAAAAATTTTTTTCTCATATATTATGATACACTTAGTTGTTTTTATATTTGAACAAAAATTAAATTATTGCGGGTAAAATTTTTTAACGCTATTTGTTTATAATAAGTTGAAAAATAATTTTGTCTTTAAAAATCATTACAAATGGCTCTTAATCAAATTAAAAAATGTTTTTTTTTTATTAATAATTTCATTGTTTATTTAGTTAACAATTTGTTATAAACAAGATTTGGGTGTTTTCATCTTGATTTTAATAAATTTTTCTAGACATCATCTCTATTTCAATGAGCTATTGCTGATTTTTAAGACCCTATTACAAGTTTAAAAAAGTTTTTGAAATTGTAAACTAGACTACTCTCCAGTAACAGGTCTCGTGAGACCTACGTCATTAATACCGCGTTGCCATATATATCACACAAAATTTCATATTGGAACATATGTTCAATGACAAAACGCCACAAAATCATAAGTGTTGCGGAATAACACGTTAATACATTTAGGTATTGCAATAGTAGATTTAATTTTTGTTTCTAATTTTCAATGCAACACGTAAAATCTTTTAAAATCATATGTACGCGTAACTATGATAGGTTCTTTTTGTACGAACGGCAACATCCCAGAAAACCATCGCGCGTTTACTTGGCGTTGCCAAGTATTACCGTCTTATTCTTTTCCTCCCGCACCGAACCAGTAAATACCGAGAAAAAATGGCATCGTCGCTGCACCTGTGAAGTGTGCGCCGAAAACCATTGGTGGAGTGGCGCGGTTATCTCGCGAAAATTTATGTATTAGTGTTAAAATTAGTGTATTAATATCAGTGAATAGTGGATACCAGGTACCACGTAACAAAATAAATGAATGTGAACCTAGCTGTAGCAGCACTCTCAACAAAAAGGTAAAGTCACATTACTTAACTCGGGGTGAGCGGCAAATGGTGAAGAACGTGTATGAAGGGGTTCGCGCGCGTTTTCCCGCATTAACGGTTCACGACGCGACAGAAATGTGTGCGGATTTTACAAAAGTATCGAAAGCCACAATTTTTAGGATTTTACGAGGACACCCTTCGCGTGGGGAAATAACGGCCGGAAATAGAAAAGTGGTAAAAACGGATTCGCGAAAAATCATTTTAGATGACTATCATGTGCTATTCGTCGAAAAATCCATTCTTTCTTCTTTCGAAACGAAATTCCGACTTTAAAGAAAATTCATCTCGATATACAAAATGACGATACTTTGCCTAAGATATCACGACGAGTTTTAATTCGTACTATGCGTGAAATGAACTTTAAATACTGCAAGAGAAAACGTAACAGCGCGGTGGTAGAGAAAGAAGACATTGTTTTTTGGCGTAGAGATTATTTGAGATAAATTCGAAAATTTCGCGGCGAGAAAAAGATCTACTATTTGGATGAGACATGGATAAACGCGGGGCATACGGTTTCCAAAGTGTGGCAAGATTTGTCCGTTACAGATCATCGAACAGCTTTTCTGGAAGGGCTTTCGACCGGGTTAAGATTACCGTCGGGTAAGGGACGCAGGTTAATCATTACACATATCGGAAGTGACTTAGGTTTTGTGGAGGATGGGTTAAACGTTTTCGAATCACGAAAAACCGGTGATTATCATGAAGATATGAATTCGGACGTATTTGAAACGTGGTTCAAATCCATTCTCTCACGCTTGGAACCTGGTTCAGTTATTGTTATGGATAATGCGCCTTACCACAGCCGTCGTGCAGAACCACTTCCAACATCACAGTGGAGAAAACCGGACCTATTCGATTGGTTACAATCTAAGAATATAGCTTGCGACGACACCATGCTTAAACCGGAATTGCTTCGAATTGCTCGTCAATACAAACAAAATTATTTAAAATTAGTCGTGGATGAAATCGTTAGGGAAAAGGGGTTTACGGTTTTAAGATTACCACCATATCACTGCGAGTTAAATCCTATTGAACTAATTTGGACCCAAATAAAAAGCGAAGTCGCACGTAAAAACATATCATTTAAAATAGCTGGTGTAACGATTATTTTAGAAAATGCGGTGAGTGCTGTTACAGCTAATGCATGGATAAAATGTATTCAACACGTTGTCAAAGAAGAAGAAAAATTTTGGGAATTAGACCCACGAATAGACAGAGTAATAGAACCGATTGTTATTACTCTTGGTAATGATAGCGATTCTGATGAAACGTCAAGTTCGGGGTCTCCCGAAAAAACTTCTCCAAACCAGACTACCTGCACGAACAGCATGCTAAGAAACATTTTATCAGGTTGAGTCCATTTTTCACAGTATATATTATTTTATTTTGTCATATGGGGACGCAGTTGAGAATTTATTTATTTGTTATTTTGTTAAGGACTTGTTTATTTATTTAAGTTGTTTTGTTGAAAAGTTATATTATTTGGGTTGTATGGCAGCAGGCGAATCATCCCTTTAAAAATGGCAACGCGCCATGGTAATACCTCATAGGTGGTGTGGAAATTTACCAGTTTACCTTAATTTATTTTTGGCGATAAATGTTGCAACAATTTCTTATTTACAAGAAACTATTTTACCCGCCACTGGAATCAGTTTCCTCTTTCCCCTTGGTACCGCAAAGGTCCATCTGATTTCGCTCAAGGTCATGTGACATAGGTCTCACGAGATGTGTTACGGAACTGTAGATCAAGACTTGATCGATATAAATCAAAAAACTTTGTACTACTTAGATTGTAAGTATTACTTTGATGCAATCAGCCCTAAAAGGTTTAATTCTTTAAAGTTTTTTTGTGTACCAAACTTGAATAGAAAATGTAGGTTCTTTTATTCCACTCCCGTCTCCATCTCTTTTGGAGTAAATTTGTTTTTAGACATTAATAATACATTAAATCGGCTTACTCAATTAATAACGACAAGTAATTTTTTACCACGGCTTGTTGCGAAATTAAACAGATTGCGAAAACAAAGACCACGTCTCTGACTGTGAGTGAGATTTGAACAGATTTTAAAAAGAAAGGAGCGGTATACGCCTGATTCCTTAAAAATTGAGAACACGATATAACCATAGAACCCGCTGTTGTTGTTTTGGTTTCAATTAATCCCCTCTTTAAAGCTCGAAGCGTTTTAGGTTTTTAAACAACTTATAAACAAATAGCGTTAAAAAATTTTACCCGCAATAATTTAATTCTTATTTCAAATATAAAAACAACTATAAGATAGGTGTATCATAATATATGAGAAAAAAATTTTTTTAACGACAATTGTAGGATTTTTCATTGTTTGTTAATTATTAAATTTCAAAAAAAAATTCATTGTTAAATTATTGCGGGTAAAATTTTTTAACGCTATTTGTTAATAAACAAATGGCCTACTTTAATGGTTTCGAAAACAGTTTTGGTAATTTCGAAAATTCGTTATAAACAAAATAAACAAAATTTATACAACTTTATGACGCCATCTTATTGAGTACACCCATAGAAAGGATTCCAGGAGACGAAAAATTTGTAAGCTGATTATTTAAACAATTATCCAGCTTTCAATGTAGATGGAGGTACGAAATAAAATAGGTATAATTAACAATAGGCTAGCTTTTTGGAAAATGCATTTAAATTTTTTTTCTCAACGGGACTTTTTTTCTGCAAGTGTTGAAATGACACCATCATTTTTTCAAATTTTTAAATCAATATTTATTGGTTTAAAAAATTTTTTTTAGGTGCGGCACTCAACTTTAGAGGCGGCGTCATTCCGAAACGGCCGCGCGGAGTTTTTTATAGGAAATTTCCTCCTCTCCTCTTTTTTGCAATTCCCGCTATCTTGTATAGTTTTTGAGTTATCATCCAAAAACAAAATGACTGTTTTATATTTTCGTTTTTTGTTAATAACAATTGCAATTTTTGTTTGCAGGCAAAAAACGAAAATATTCGTTTCTCAGAATTGCAATCCGCGTCGAATGAGCCATCGCTCATAATTTTCCTACCCTGCTAACTATCTTTCTCAGGAAACTCACTTCTTGACTAGACTAACTGATTTGGTATCGATTCTGTCTTTCTTCGTCCTTCTAATTCAGTTTGAAAGTTAGAAATGGTGATAATTCTTGTTATGACTCTAAAAAATATGAGCAAGACCTCATTCAATTTGTAATAACGATAAACAATTGCAAAATATTAACAAAACAAGTACTAGAATAAATAAAGAAAAAGGTTTAGTTTTTTGAAAATTACTCGAAAAGTACTAATAATGAAGAAAATAAATAAAAATATTCTTAAAGAGGAGAACATTTCTCACAATAAATTTTGACTCTCGACATCGTGCGCTAGCAACGGTAATAAATTTAGTAACAATTCTATTTTTTTTTCAAAGTTTGAAAAACAAAGTATTAACTAGATTCGAGAGGCACTTAAAAAACCCATATTCCGTGGAGTTGTTGATCATAATTTACAAGCGTTTTTTTTTGTAAATTAAAGAAACAATTGCAAAAGTTATAAAGGACAATCAGGACATTCATAAATCATACAGGATCATAAAGAACAAAGAAAAAAGGACATTCAGTTTTCCGTGAATAACTCTGAAACTACAAGAGCTAATCGAAATCTGAAAAGAGATTCTAAAAGAGGAGAAAATTTCCAACAAAACTGTCCCACCTCCCGTAACTTTCCTCATTGCTGATTATTTTAAATTAACGCCGAAAATAGGCTTCCGCGTGGCTATTTCGGGAAGAGCACGCGGTTTCTAAAGCGAGTACGTGGCATAAAATAATGCTTTATAATTATCTAATATCAATTAAAAAATTCAAATAAATTATGGTGTGTTCTCAACACAGGAAAGAATATGGTCCTGTAGTAAAAATCGATCTAACTCAATTTTTCAACAAGTTACGCGATTGTAAATTAAATAATTTTTCTAAGACCACCGTGTCAGTTGAAAGCAATAAAAATTGTTTGAATAATTGAAGGATTCAAGAAGATCACGTCAATTTTTTTAAATTGATCATTTCGTTTATAATATCTTTTTTAAGTTAACAACAATTAATAAATTGATACATAATATTAGGAATGAATTGAATTTTCATTGTTGCTACGCACTGCTTCCTAGATTATGCGAGATCGGCGGCAGATGACAGAGACCAGAGACGAGACTCTGTCTGAGTGAGAGTGAGATGTGACGATGTGATCGTGTCGATAGTTATCGTGATGTGAGTGTGAGTGTGAGTGTGGATGTGGAGGTGGAGAGGTGGAGATGGCGTGTAGGGAGGTGGAAGGGTGGGAGGCAGAAGAAAACCATCTCTCTTTCTACTACGTTTTAATTCCCATATTCTCTCTCGCACTCACGGTGAGCCGTATACCCCGAACATTTTCATTCTCTCTGTATATATATTGTTACGGTATGATTTTCCACTCGCTTGGTAGCGAGATTACTTCAAAGCGTTTGGAGTCGGATTCGAACGGTCTTAGTAAACAATTTTTTTTAGGATGTCTCGACTTTGCGAGGCCACTTACAATTTTAAAGAGGTTCGCAATGTTGACCTTTCGATAATTAAGTTTCCTGGAATTCCGACAAGCCGTTGGTTCTATCACGCGCTCCGAGAGTCATGTGTTGTGGCAAAGAGAGGGAAATTGTAACGCCCCATTGAGAGGTTCCTGGCCTATGATAGGCGGAAAAATCAGTAGGAATGGGTTTTTGAGATTGGATTTTGGAAAATAGGTGGGAGATTTAGGGCCCGCGAGAGAGGAAGAGAGGACTTGGTTTCTGGCCTCGGGGGAAGCAAGTAGCTTCCCCCGAAGCGCTATTATGGGTTTAGTGAATGTTAGCTTATCATTTGAGTGGAATTAGTATATTGGCTTGTGTATTGGTGGCGTCAGTTAACGAGTAGGAGTTATGTTGACAAACTTTTACCACACGAACCCTACTAATTTGATGGGTAAACTGTAGACCTCAAATCAGTGCGAAATCAGTTCGTGATTAAATGTGTCTTTCGGAGTGCGTAAGTGACGAGCCAGCCGCCATGCGCGACGGCGTACAGGGCGATCTGCCTTTGCGTCCAGTCTCCAGTCTGCCGATCGAGCGCCTACTTACAGGGCGATCCGCCTTGAGTCCAGCCAGCCAGGTCGAACGCCTCCTTACAGGGCGATCCGCCCCGTATCCGGACTACTTTCAGCCGCCAGCGGCAATTACCGAGCCTTCCTGAGTGTTGTGATCCACGCTAAGTGAAAGGTATTTCCCCCCTTAAAGGCCTTTAAGATAAATCGTTAAATCGATCGATTCCCCCTTTTTATTAGTAACAAACATTAAGTTTAATGTGTTTCTGCCATTATTTTTTCTTTGTATTTTAGTAGTTTGCACTGTGAAGATTTAGTATTATGAATATCTTGATTAGTTAATTTGACATTTGTGAGTATTTGTTTTGGGTTATCTGACTGACTCAATTAAATAGCTATAATCTGATTTTGATATTTCCTTTCGACCACACCTGAGTCATTATTAGTTCGAGTTAGCCGGCCGAGGAACTTCTGAGCAATTAATGCGTAAGTACAAAACAGCATGCGTTTCAATACATAAATATATATATATATATATATATATATATATATATATATATATATATTATATTCAGCAGGTTTAGACTACAGCATCCGCCGTTTCCTGCATCCATCTCGCCATGCCTTCCTGTCATGTAGATCTTGATGTTGTCTACTGTGCATTGCTTTCTCTACGTCCATTTCTCACGTCCTTCTCGGCCTACCCCTCTTCCGTCTATCGGGTGGCCAATATTAGATTAGCTTTTTTGGCCATCTTATTTCCTCCATCCTCTGTACGTGCCCGTACCATATCAGCCTCCTTTGCTCAATTTGGTCGATGATATCACCTTCTGTTTTCATTTTTTCTTTTATTTGTTGATTGGAGATATGTCGTAACCTAGATATCCTACAACTCCTTCTAAGTACGTCCATCTCTAAGGCTTGGAGACTTTTACTTTGCCTATCTTTAATTTCCCATACTTCCGAGTTATATAGTGTAATTCCGTCTATGATAGTATGGTATATCCATTTTTTGGTCGTACTCCTTATTCCTTTACTCCACCATATGATATTTAGTTGACTTATAACCTTCCGTCCTTGATTAATTCGATATTCTATATATTTATCGCAGCTCGAAGTTTTATCAAATATTGCGCCTAGATAATTGAATTCCTTACATTCCTTAATGTATTCGTCTTCCAGATCTAAGTCTCCACCTTCTGTACCTATCTCAAGATATTTCGTTTTTACAGAATTATTTCTAATCCCCATCGTTCATACTCCTCATTCAGCTTTCTAGTCATGTAGCTGACATAGTCTTTGTCTGCAGCGATGACCACTTGGTCGTCTGCAAAAAGCAAAGTATACAGATAAGAATGGTATATTTGAATCCCCATGGAACATTAAACCGCATTTTCTTGTCCAGTATTGTATTACATATGTCATATATATTTTGAACAGCGTAGGTAATAGACAACATTTCTGCGGAAGTCCTATAGAGGTCTGGAACGTGTTCGAAGTCTCATTTCCTATGTTTACTGATGTTGTTGTATTTGTATATAGTTCTCTTATGGTTTGTATATAGTTTCGATTTATATTTGCTTGTAGCAGCACCTCAAACATTTTATTTCTTGGCACAGTATCATACGCTTTCTTCACATCTAAAATACCAAATGAGTTTCCAAAGTTCTCGCTGATCTTTTCTACAATAGTTGTCTTAAGCAGAATATATTGTCCGTACACGACTTCCCTGCTCTAAATTCAATCTGTTCTTCAGTATCTTGCCACTCCAATTCTATTCGTTTTTTATTATACGTCCATACAGTCTTTTTATCGAGATAGTCACACTAATCCCCCTTACTTTTTATCCTTACTTTTTGTTCCTCCCAGTAAGCTGTCTATTTCCTCACACTTCCTTAACCATATGTTGTCCTTCGCTTTGATAATATCTTTTTTGGTTTCAGCTCTTATTCTTACATACGCTTTTCTATCCTCTGAGCAACTAGTTCTGAGCCATTTCTGATATGACACTTCTTTTTGCTTTGTTTTTTGTTCTAGCTCTTCCGTAAACCATAGAGGCCGGGATTTACACAGCTGTTTTTTACCGAGGGCTTCGGATGTAGTTTTGGGTGGGCATTCTTTTAGAAATTCATATTTGTCATTTGCTGTGACCATGTTACTCCGATCTTCAGCTATTTTTTGGCTCAATCTTAATCTAAATAGAAAAGACGTTGAGCTATCCTGTAAGCTGCCTGTGTTGTAGGTAGAGAATTTCTCTGTTTTGTCGTGTTGTTCTTTAAGACTATTTAAATTCCCTCCTTTCGGGTTTCTAGATAAGTGTGGGAGGCATAAATTAGCTCTTACCAGGAAATGGTCAGAGCCGCATTCCGCACCTCTGTATATTCGGACATGTTTTGTCACTATTGTTGAATCCTGTTTTAGAACAATGTAGTCAATAATAGACCTCAGCTGCCGGGTTGGTTGAGTCCACGTATATTTGTGGATAAGTTTATGATCGAAAAAACCATTCATCACTCGTAGTGAAATAGCCTCACATAGTCCCATAAGCCTATTGTCGCGATACGGCTCCAATTAGCGCAACTAGGTCACCGCCCAAGCTAAATCAGCACGGAGGTGACCTAAAACACAAGAGCAATACGTGACTCTGGGACAGGTACGACATCACGTTCATAAACATCCCGCGCGTATTTATACAGATCGGTCAGATCGATCGAGGCATCAGTCTTCTAGCACCCCGTCACGCTGCCCGTCCGAGAGTCCGCCCGATTCGACATGTCGCTAGTTGGGGAAGCCACGTACCTGTCATCCGTCTACAGCTAAGCAACCACCTCTCTTTAACCTTTTCTCACTTCGTATATTTGCTCGTTAACCTTATCACTTTGTTTCAGATGTTCTCTCTCCTGTTAGTCCAGTGCCTAAATAAACATTTTTCCATGTCGCCATTGTCTTTTACCATCTCTACTTGACTACACCCCCAACCAGGCTCCCTTTGGGCCCTAGGCCCTCAGGCGCCTGACACTATTACCATTTTCGTTCACAACGTTTTCGCCATATCTCCCAATGACGTTGTCATTACTCTTCGACCCTGTTCTAGCGTTGAAGTCGCCCATCATAACAATCTCTTTCTTCCTGTTTATTTTTGATATGATGTCAGTAAGCTCTACTTCAAAATCGTCTTTTACATCCTGGTTCGAGTCATCTGTAGGGGCATATACTGCGATTATCTCCAATTCTCTATTATATATATCTTTAGGCTAACTCTCAAGATTCTTTCATTTATATTATATTCCAAGTCTTTTATGTTTTTTTTGTGGTTTTTGTAGATGGCGACTGAGACTCCTGCTCTTGCTCTTTTCTCTCTGTTTACTCCACTATAAATGTGCACGTAGATTTCCCTCTCCTCTATACCAGTCCCGTTTTTCTTTGTTTCTGTCAGTGTATAGATATCTAGGTTGTATGCATCGAGATGTTCAAATAAATTAAGTTTCGTAGAAATTTCTTGCGCATTCCAAGCTTCCAAAAATCATCGTCCTTTCCATCTAGATTCCGAGGCACTACGCGTGGATTTTTAGCAGTATGTGAATTTTCCGAGTGTCAGGGAGCTAGCCTGACGTCTCAACCCCCAACATGTAGGGCCAGATTGCATTGACATCATCTATAATATAATGAATACAAATCCAAACTTTGTAATAGTCACTATTTAGACTGAATATATGCTCTAAATTCGCCCAAATGTGCATGCTAACAACTTCACAACTCAAACTTAAAAATACGGAATGTCGTGTTGTTTCTTCTGTAATTTTTAGTTCAAATTAATTCCAACTTATAAAAGCCCAGAGTTTTGCTAATTTTTGAATTCTGTAAAACTTGTATGAATAAAATAATAACGACGATTATAATTTTGATTACAGTTTAAAATTTTAACAGAAAGAAGGTGGCTGGGGTTAAAAATAATTACCAAAAATGTAATCAAAATGGCGGCTTCAATGTTTTGTCCTTACATATTTTCACAATAGAAGAGTAGAACACCCATCGACATCGTACATAGATATATTCATATTTGTTAAATAGTTATTCTTTTTAGAGTTTATCACGCTTTCTTAGATGTAATGAAATGCATCTGATATCTTTTGTTGCAGGAAAATAATAACTTGAAACTGTCACGATTGAGCAGAGCTGTGATTAGTCCGCTCATTAGGAAACTAACACCTAATATGATAAAATTCGAATCACGAATATTCTAATTCATCAAAAAATGTCATAAAATCTCAATCTCTTAGGACAGGAAATAGTCAAATGCACAAAGTAATATTTTAAAATAAGCTGGCCCTCCATTAGCCTGTGGATAACTGAAGTAGGTGAATTTGTAAATAATTCGTAAAATTGTTCTCAGAATTTCACATTTTGTTTCCCAATACATGTATTTTATTCATTAATCCCCATAATCCGTCGCGGCTTCGCTCGTTACTGTTTTAAAAACTACGAAGTTTCAAATATATGCACAGTTTACGTCGAAAATCGTCTACCGTATATTCACCTATCTCATAAAACAGTCTAGTTTCTACTAATCACGTATTCTCATTACTTCGTCGGTTCGATGATTCCGGTATCTTATACACACATATAGCTGAAACACAAATAATCTACCAAACCAAGAACGCATTTGAAAATATGGAGTATTCGGCGGATGCTTTGAATAAATAGGGATTGATTCCATTTTGTAATCCATCTGATCGGTAACTAAAGGAGAAGCAGAAGGGCTCTACAATCAAAAACTCAACTAATGACGACTATAATAGAAAAAATGTGAAACTGTATAATACAAGACATAATTTTATTTATCAATTTTCTATTTCGTTCATCTGTCTTCATTGTAATTTATAAGTTATATACTTAATGTTTCAACTCGTACTTATTTCAATTTAATGCACCTAACTGTAAAACTTAAAATAAAACACAATCATTGGGTCCATATCAGATTTTTAATTAAATTGGGACTGTGGAGAAATTTAGCAGCAGAATATTCTAATCTGGTGCTGTTCTTCCCGTTTACTGTAAAGCCCCCTGCACACGGGGACAGTAGTTGGGGTGGCAGTTCCTGACTTGAGTTTTTTGAGAGCCCGTATCAAGGTTATAAAGGCCACGTAAAGAGGCAAACTCCTAAAAGTGAGCGAATCCAAAAAAAATGGAGCGGGCACTGACGACGTCTATGTATCGAAGCTACCATGGTTCACAGCAGCCCACAGTTTCTTGAAAGATGTAGTCATAACGAAAAAATCAACATCGAATTTGGTAAGTTTAATATTTTAACCCTTCAATTCTTCAAGTTCCTTAATAAATAAATTCTGCAATTCACTGAATAATAACATTAGTAAGATTTTAACAACATTTAATTAATAAGAGTTCGTCAAAAACAAAGTAGGGCGTAAGTACATTAGCTAGGCCACTAATTACATGCCAATAGCCTTCATCTGCCAAGACAATCGCCCTTCTCCGTTGAAGTACTCAGCCAGTGTTTTCCTTGTTTCCGAAGCTGTTTTCGAATATGTGTTTGTCGAGCGAGCTCCTCTTAATGACGGTAGTTCTGTCACAGTGGAGCGCATTGGCCGGGGTGAAAAACTCTAGTGTCAGTGTCTTCATGATCAACCCATCCCCTTTCAAAGTACGTTGCTGGTGACGTTGTTCGTAACCAGTTGTGAAGAGTACATGTACATTGTACAATCAGATCCACTGTTTCTAAATTAACTTCGATTTCTTTTCCAAAGATTCTTAATCTTGCTGCCATTATACCAAACGCGTTTTCCACCACTCTGCGTGCACGCGATAAACGATAGTTAAATATACGTTCCGATAATATCAAATTTCTTTTCGAAAAGGGCTTCATTAAGTTCGGTGACAAAGGGAACGCGTCATCACCCAAAATAAAGTATTCATTAGAAAAATTTTGCTTCCTATTGTCTATAGCTAATTTAAGCGAGGACAACCGGAATACACTTGCGTCATTGGCTCTTCCATTGGTTCCAACATCTATGTATAGAAATTTGCAATCAGCATCTACCAGTGCCAAAAGTATAACGCTGTAACCGCCTTTGTAGTTGTAAAAGTCAGAGCAACTTCCCGGCGGACGTCTGATTGCCACATACTTTCCGTCAATAGCGCCACAACACAAAGGAAAATTCCATTTTGTTTCGAATTTTTTTTTGTATTTCCACCCATTCCTCCGATGTTTGCGGAACCTGAAAAATAAATATTATTAACAACCTAAAGGCGCAATTCCACTGGGGCAACATCAGGCAACATGTAGCATGCTACACTCAGTCTTTCAATTGGAGCAACACAAAGCAACAAGTAGCATGCTACAAAGCGCAAGCTACAAGCGACAAGTTGCTCGTTCGACATTGTTTAATTGTTTGCGGCATAGTGAAGTCGCATATCTACAAGTAGGAAACGCTCGGCGACATGTAGCATGCTACATGTGTACAAACACATTGACACAAATATAGAGAGTTGTGAGTTCGGTAAATGATTGGTTGCCTTAATTTCAGGAGACACCAGTTACCAGCGCTGCTAAATATGATGAGATAGATGAAGCATTTGGCGAATCTCAAAATCAAACTGACAAGTGAGTAGAATGTCGACAAATCTATTGAAGATAACACATCACAACCCCTAGATGTGTCTACTTTTAAGAACCGACTTACTTGCCAGGACAAAATTTAATCAGTGCTCACAAAAGAGAGATTGAAATTATTGGAATCCCCAAGACCTTCACCTTCTCCAATATTGTCGTCTGGAACCTCGCCCTAAGCTGGTGATTCTGATGACGACGCTATTCAAAACGAATTTATAGCTGAAGGAGAGTTTGTTTATAGAAACTTGCAATGAGATGCATTACCAGACAGACAAATTTTGTTCTGTGTAATTTACGAATTATGATTTTTAACATTACATTTAATAATAAATTGTACCAAGAAAAATTAATATTTTTTGTATAATAACCTTTTTTTTATGGTTAACATATTTGTTGGGAGTGACAACCCCTAAAAAATTTCTGCGCTTATTTACTTTGAACTCACCAGTATACTAAGAATTTGCTCCTCTTCTTATAAATATTGATTAAGTGATACAAGGATACAAAAAACACGCTGTTTTGATTTTTTTTACTACCTTATACTATAAATTAACAAGTTAACAAACAACTTGTGAGATATTATCTTCATATATATATTCCTGTAATGTTGTCGTTATTGCTGTAAGTACTTCTGGCATAAAACTAGAAATGGTGTTGGCTGGTATTCGAAACATGATTGTTAGAGTTTGATAACTGTCACCACTAGCTAGAAATCGTAAGGCAACCTCTAGTTTTGGACGGGCAGGAATTACGTTTCTGATCAGCGTATCTGTTTTTGATATTTTATGTTCGATTAAATTAAATAGTTCGTTAAATTGCCCCACACTCATTCTCATAATTCTCTTGTATTCCAGAGGATCCTCCTCGGCAAATTCCCGAAGTATTGTAGACGAAGCTCCCAGTTGATCTCTACGACAAACCCAGTCTTTAACCCAGCATGCCCTATTTTTGGTTAATATGTCTTGAAGTTCTTCACTTAAACAATGTGTAATCTCGCTTATACCCTCATCAATAGCTTCCTCGTACTCTTAATCAACCTGCTCCATGTTCTCAGACATCCTCTGATAATGTTGTACTCACCACGTCCCCATTAAAACTGGCTACTAGCTGCCACTAGAACATTCAAAATGGAAGCCATTACTGTCCTTGTGTGTAAGGCTACTGTCGTGCCATTTTACTGGCTGCCATTTCTAACTACCTTAACTGGCCGCCACTACTGTCTCCGTGTGCAGGGGGCTTAATGTTTTCCTAGTCAAACTAAATGTTTAGCTTGCTTTTAACGACGAGACTGTTTTTCATGTGTGTGCGTCACTTTCTGACATGTAGACAGCGAAATTAGCATTAGTCTTTCCGGAATGCATATAACCAACAAAGCGCTACTAATGATCTCATTATTACACCGAAAGTAGTGTAATAATATCCATATTATTACACTACTTTAGGTAACTTTTAGTTTTGTTAAATTGGTACGTAAGCCTGTCACGTAGACGTCAAAGTTAAATTATTAGTATTTCAATAAATTTCTTGAGCAGCTTTGCGATTTCTGGGGGTGTACAGGTCAATTTTACATTTCTGTCCTCCATTTCGCGCACGTAAGTAGTTCTTGAATTTGTCCTACGACTACTAGATTTTCAAATTCAAAATACGGAACGTCAGTGTCAGTGACTTCAGTGTAACCAACCCACGCAAAATTCCCTAGTGTAATACGAAAACTTGAATAACCAAAATTTAATGAATTAATAAAGCAAAGTAAATAAAATAGTATATTACACACGTTTAATAAGACGTATTGTCACATTCGTTCTATAAAGCACTCGTGTGACAATACTTGACAATGTCTTATTAAACTAGTATAATAATATACTATTTATTATTGGGTGATTATAGTTTTGTACCATTAGGAAAGAGGACCCTGTATAAGAACAACTAAGTGGGATGTGACGTTAATTTATTATGTAACGTAGACAGCATCGGTAAGTAGAACACACCGATATTAATAAACACCAAACCGCTGACGTTTGGTAACTACTTTGACCCACCTTAGAGGGTAGAGAGACGAACTCTTGGTGCTTTTGCTGAATCAGTAGAGGCGTGTACGTACTGAGTAGAGGGAAGCGAAAAATGCCGACTTCAATAACTATTCCATCAAAAAGGCGGGTCTTATGGCGTATCGGAATTGGTTATAGGTAAAGTAAGAAAATTTGAGCAACTAAAATATTGGAGGAAAATTTTTCTCGATACTTGGTACTGATGGAGAGGGAACCTAGTCCTCCTGGATACAAGAAATTGTAGACTAAAGATTTCGGTCGGGAACCGGGATCCTGAGTCGGTCGTGATATCGGTTCATTTTCTTTGAAAAGGTCTGGGACATTAAGGGGAGTTACGAGTTTTAATTCGCAATTGCGAAGTGGAGAGGTTTTGAACCATTACGAGGAAGTCATAAATTTGGAAGTTTAGACGTGGGAGCAATATATTTTTAACTTCAGAGTAGTTTCTTTTGAGTTTTAATTTCGGCAGATTTAGAATTATTTACGCAAGAGTCGCAATTTCTGGGGTTTTGGACTTTTCTCGTGTCGTGAATTTATGGTTTTGGAGTTTTGTTCGCTAGATCCATAATTTTCGGAGACTAAAGTTCTAGAAGCGAGACTATTAAACTTTAGAGGGGTAGAGTCAATCATTTTTCTTCGCATGAGTGAAACGCGTTTGGGAACAGACTCCACCAAGCGACCAAAGTTGCGAAAGGCGCGGGGGCTAGAGTACCGTGCCCAGACCCAAATAGCAAGACCGAGTAGGTTCCTAAGACACTGGGTGAGTCGTTACTAATTCGGAAGTGTTGTGTAGCCGTTGATTGTGGAATTGTTGATACCTACGTCGACAGTTGCTACAATCTCGATCATCCGTTTAATAGAATTTTAAGAAACACTTTCCTCATATCTTCTAGCGAGAATTTATCATATACTGAGGCGTTAAGAATTTAAGAGCAATTTTACCATTTCATTAACTTATCCAATTGGGACAGCTATTTTATAAGTTATGTGTGAGTTATATTTTTCCTTGTTTATAAGGCGCTTAAAGATTTTTTCCTTATTTGATAAATACTTTACCATTGTGTCGTTTTGGCAGAGGTAAACTTCCTTTTGGAAATAGTTTCCTTTTGTTTTGTTCATTTCTTCCTTTTTTTAGTCTGTTCATTTTTTTAACTGTTCTTCTGCGGGTGTTTAAGGGATTTTTTTGGGGATTATATTTTTTTGGTAACATTAGGAAAGAGGACCCTGTATATGAAGAGATTAAATCGCTACGTAATTTATTCCTTATTACGTGCCGTTCATCGACTCGTAAGTGTAACGTAACTGCAAATTGTCGAAAGCAATGATGCACTCAATGTTCGAGGTTAAGATCCTGGTCTTTGGACACGGCCGACTCAGCAACAGTCGCGTTGCAGTAACTAATTAGGTCGGCAGACAGGTCTTGTAACGTAACGAGAATGGTCATAGGTTCAGTAAAGAAATTTTGACCAATTAGAATTTTGGAGGGAAAATTTCGTTCGAGTTTTGTTACCGAGAGAAAGGGGATCGGGTACTCTTGGAGAGAAGAAAATTTTTTTAAGGTCTGGGACATTTGATGAATATTAGAGCTTGATTCGCGAGGGTAAAATAGGAGCTGTTTTTAGGTCTGAGTCCGTGAGGAAGGTTAGAGTTTGATTCACGATGGCGAAGTAAGGAGTTTGGAGTTTTTACGAAGGAGTCGTAAGTTTGGAAAAATTTAGCTTTACTAAACGAGCCATAATTTTTTTTTAGAGTGAGAGTAGCAATTTTGAAGTTTTAGAGTTTACGCGAGTATCGTAATTTCTTTTGGAGTTTTCGAGTTATCGATCAAGGCCTGTAATTTTGACAGTGTTAGAGATGTACGCGAGAGGCGTAAGTTTGGGAGTTTCACAGTTTATAGTAGGGGAGCCCATGATGCTAAGTGTGGATTTACTCGAGCGTCGCGGAGACCTATTAGAATTGGTAAATTAGATTATAGGAAGAGTGATTGGTCCTATAATGTTTTCACTTTTAGCGGTGGGGGAAGTGTCTACAGATTTTCAAAATTGTAAAAAAAAAACAATGACATGGAAATACTGAAGCGCGTCAGATTATAATATTTTTCTTGCCCTACCATGTCTCTGATATGAAATATATAATAATCTGACGATTTGCGTGGTGGGGGTGGCTATGCGGAAGGGATGAAAATCGAAAGAAGAAAAATTTACTCGAGCGCGTCAGATTTTTATAGGAGGTGTTTTTAAATAAAAATACGTGAATAAAAGTATGACATTTACAATTTGTTAACCAATCAGAAGCGATTACGACAAAACAGCATAACCCTGCTTTTCCCTTCTCTCAGGCTTTCACGAACACGCCTCTTATGCTTGCTCTTCTAATTAGGTATTTGTCATATACTTATTTAAAATTAAACGAAATATATCTTAATTCATAGGGACGAACCCTCAGACAAATTTTATAATCATAAAAAATCGTGCAATAGGTCCAGCACCAAGTATTTCAGGTATAAAAAGCAGTAAATGTGCGAAAAGTTAGAGAACCAGCGAAACGACCGCTCATCGTGACGTCACTTCGCGTGTAAACACGGGTCCGTTCTGCAGTCCACAAAGAGCTTTTATCGAGTATTTTGGACTTTACTCTTGTTTCCGCTGGAGTGTAGGAGTTAAATTGCCACCAAATCTAGTAATTGGTATTATTCACGTCGTAAAATAGTGTTTTCACTACACTGTTTACATACGGTGTGACGTCAGACGGCGTTTTGGCGCCAATTCCTAGCGTTTGAATTTCAAATGAGTATTTTTCCTTGAATGCATTTAATTTTTTGTTTTTAATTTTAACCTAAGACTTATAGGCATATAATCTCTCATTTAGCCAGTTTTAAAAAAATGTGAAAATACCTAATTGGTATACAAACTGTCATTTTCATACGCTCTGACAGATGGCATCAAATTTGAATTACAGTGAAGTGTCACCTCCGAAATAATTAACAAAATGTGTAGCAACAGTTGCCATGGTAACCTAATCCATAAAGCGTGATATAAAAAATGCATTTTAAAAGGTAAGAAAACGGTAAAGAAAATGGGACCCCGAGAATTGCCTAGGGGCCCTGATGGGTTTAATCCAACCCTGGGTGCGAGACAGACAGAGATAGAAGAAAAACGAAAGGGACATAGAGGCGTGGAGTGGGAAATACATGTTTTACCATAGCTGCACGCTCCTAATTAACGATTTTGACTGCTTTCGGCTTGCGGAAATTGTTAGATTATATTTTTTCTGTTATTCTGGAATAATTACCTCTAGAATAAAAAAGAAAACGACCGCGCTCGAGTAAATCCACACATCGTTTTTTTTTGCAACTTTGTTACCCTCCCATTCCCTTAGGTTACGCTGAAATCGTCAGATTAGCAAAATGGACACTTGCTAGTAAGTAATTAACCCCCCTTATCTTAATCTGACGCACTCGAGTATTTCAGATGATCGATTTTTTTACTAGTCTGACGGGTTCCCCTTGGCGAACCCCCCATATTAAGGGCTCATAATGGCTGGAGGTACTCATCAATATATAAGGTATCCTTCCTTATATTAATCTGACGCGCTTGAGTAAATCCAAAAATCCCCTCTTGGGCTCCCCTACTATTACGGAGAGTTGGTAGAGAACCGGGTTCTCGTACGGTTGTGTTTGGTTAAGGGTTCATTTTATTTGGTATGGTCTGGGACCTTAAAGTGTTAGAGTTTATCTTTGTTCGCCAGGGGCGAAGTGTAATATCTAGTTGTAAACTTTAAGACCTAATCGCTTATTTTTTTTTTGTTTGTTTGGACATTCTATTTTAGGTTATATAATTTTTATCTCATTCTGTGTTTTCATTTTAAATCGACTAAGGCGGGCATTTGAGAAGCCCCGCACCCATGTTTCACTAGGGAAACAATTAATTTTGAAATCAATCAATTGAAGCAATCAATCCCACCCATAAGTAATATCCGTACCTGGAGCTACCTTGATCACTAAATCGATTTTTAACCGAATTAAAACTCACACAAAAAGAGTAAATTTCGATTTGTTCTTCGAAAACATCAAGTTACTTTTGACTCACCTTTGTTGCCTTTTTCTATGCAATTATTTTATTTATTATAAATATACATTTATTATTTATTTGCTATAGTTGTTTGAGAGGAATTTTTTTAACGAACTCATAAAACTAAAAACAATCTACAAAAGCGTACGATTCTCTTTCAGTATCTACATTAATCGAAGGAGAAATGGACTGGGATTAAAAAATCATCAGTCTCGTCCATTGCGATATTTCATTGGCCGGATTATATAATCGAATTAGAATACAATGAAATATGGAGGGATGACTGGGTGGAGACTCTCACAGAGAAATCGATGAAACAAATTTGAAGGACAAAAAATATGTATTCTCTACCCAAAAAGAGAAGGAGGCCAATAGAGACGGAGAAGAAGAGGAACCGAAGAATCCCGCTTATTTCCTAATTAAGTTCGTGGAAAAGAAAATGGAGAAACGGCCGATAATCTCGTTTGACCTAAAATAAATTGATGAATTATAAATTCCGATGCAGACTCCTTTTCCGTCCCTCCCTCTCTCTTTCTTTATCTCTTTCCACTCACTCTCTTTCTCACTCTCTTTATCTTCCTTCACTGTCTTTATTCGAATCGGAAATATTGAGACTGACAAATTTATTAATTTACGGTTTCAGGGCTTTCATTTGTTATTTGATTTACTCCTACCTATTTATGGATCTCAACTGAAAGTTATTTATGAATGCAAAATTAGATTCATTTGAGTCGGGGGGAAATAAAATTGAACTATCCCCCTCTCACAGATAATTTAAAGCAAACAAATCAGTAAGTTAATTTCACGAGGGAAGCCAATTAAATTTGAACCTGTTGGCCCAATATATAACAGAAGACTTGAACTCCATAATTACAATTTATGATGATAAGTTGAAACAAAAATATTAACTAATACCCTTGGGAGCAATTTTGACATTTCCTTTTATTATTTATTGGCATTTAGATCTTGAATCTACATTATAATGGAAACGAATATACGAAGGAGCGTACGACTTTATATGAACGAACTGTATTATGCTGTATTGAAATGATAATGTTTTTGAAAAGTTATGTTTAACTCAATATTAATACGGAGATGGAAGTATTATTTACACTAAATTATAAAGTTCAAATTACGCAGTACATTACAGTAATTTTACAAGGATAATAGGGTTGTAGTTTATTCCATATGTTAAAACTTATTGGTTGTGGTAAACAATATGAAGCAAAAATATTTTAATTGGGACTGGTCAATTTTATTCCTATTAGATTTGTTTATATCGCCATTGAATTATTTCGTTGTAAATAATGGCGTACAAGACTTAAGTTGAATGTCGTATTGTTTAAAAACGTTAGTAACGTAAGTATTATTTACACTAAATTATAAACTTCAAATTACGCAGTACATAACAATAATTTTACAAGAATAATAGGGTCGTAGTTTATTCCATATGTTAAAACTTATTGGTTGTGGTACATAATATGAAGCAACAATATTTTATTTGGGACTGGTCTATTTTATTCCTATTAGATTTGTATATATCGCAATTGAATTATTTCGTTGTAAATAATGGCATACAAGACTTAAGTTGAATGTCGTATTGTTTAAAAACGTTAGTAACTAGAAAATCTTCCTATCGCGAGACATAAATTTATTAAAGTAATTTTTTCTAGTATAAGGATTGCGCACTTGGAAATAACATCCGATATTTACGTATATGTTAAATTGACACTTGCGTTTACACACAAGCATTCAGACACATCAGTAACTTCCGCATGGTGATTTTTTAACGAAACATTTGTGAATTATACGAGTATTAAAATTTTAACTACACTTATTGATTCGATACCCGAAACTCCGTTTTTAAAAAGGTTTATTGATTATAATTACAAGTAGATGTGTACTCTACGCTAGCTACATTAATACTGAAGTTATCCCCACTAGTTGGGTCTATTTATATGTAATAGTGAATATGTCTGCTACATCAGCACTTCATGGCTAGGAAGCTGATGTAACGCCTCCCCTCACAGATTCGACTTCCGACGATCAGGAAGGAAGTTGAATGTCTTGGAGTTCGATTGCCTCGTTGGTCCTAGGTCGGCGGGTCATCTCTGCGAATTTCCTAATTGATAAGTAGGTGACCAAGAGCAGCAAGGCGAGGTAAAGGGCTACAGTCCAGGTGCTGGGAATATGGTGAAGAGAAGTCGTTTCTAAGGCGGGCTCGTTTGCGATGAATTTTCTTTTAATTTCCTGTAGTTCGTCGAGTTTCAGGTCTCCCAAGTGAACTTTTAGGGTTTCGTTCACCGTAATACGTGTTCCGAACGAGATTTTCGGGAAGAGGACAGCTTGGTTCTGAGTGGTAGCTGGTTCCAGGTTGACTATCATGTCGGATGGGCTCAAGATCAGGCAGTTTCTCGGGATGTCGAGTAGATACGTTCCTTTAAGGTTCAAAATCTCTTCTTGCTGGTGGCATTGTAGTTTAAGGGTGTGTTCTGTCGGCAATATGGCGATCCATTGGTTGGTATCTTCTAGTCTTCTGAACGTCGGTCGATTAATCACGATCCGGGTTTGTTGACAGAGACGTTTCTGAGGTCCAAAATGTGGGCTTCGCATGGACTGTCTGACGTGATGTCCTGAGGCTCCGTTTGATCGCAAACAAACATCTTCGGAGATAGCTCCATGCAGTCGTCATTCGTAATAGCGTAATGCAATCTATCTTTTAATAGGAATTTACTTTTTGGAATAATCGCCTGGAACTGACTTCCATCATATATAGGAATCGAATAAAGATGATACATTTCAAATTCAAAAGGATATACTATGGGTACATTTAGAATGTAATTTATTCTATTATTTAAAACAAAGCAATTGATTTTAATTACCTTTTCTAAAACGAGTGTATTTTCTAAACTGATTTTGATAGGGAATTGATCGGAAATTTTGTTTTCAATCGATTTTAGTTCTTTGTATAAATCTGAAGTTTTTATTATACTAGGATGCATAGTACCTAATTTCGAAAAAGTTATTGAATTTTCGATATCTTGCAAAATTGATATAATGATATTATACATTTCTATAATTTGAATAAAGCTGTCTTTGATGTACATGCCTACTCGTATGTGAAGATCTTTGTTGGGGTTACCTTCAATGACTGATGCTATTAAATTTAATCTCGATTCTAATAGTTTTTCGTTATGACTTATTTGCTGAATAGTGTTATTAAATTTATTTACGAGAGAGATGGCTAATGTGTTTTGAGCTTTTACATTGGCTGATAACTTGTTTTGATTTGATTGTAATTCTTTGATTGAGTTTTCATAGTGTTCTCCGTCATTTGCGTCTAGATTGCCTGAAATTGACTTAAATATTGAACCTATGCCGTTAAACAATCCTCTTTTAATTCGTTGCGGATGCGGTAAAATTTCTGACAATTTCAATTCAACTTTTTCTTCCGTAAATTTAACGACTTTTATGTAATTTGAAACTTCCTTCTCATATTCGTGATTTTTACTTAGCAGAAATGTGATATTTTGGGTACTTAATTGTAATTTATTAATTTCTAAGATAATCGGATTTAGATCGTAATAGTGGATGATGGAATGGGAATATCGTTTTAATTTTGCTGTTCCGATTTTTAGAGCTATTAGTCCTGGATTGTGCTCGAGATTGTGCGAGGTTATGATTTCTTGCGTAACGAGAATTCCTGGTAGCCTGAAATGAGAGAAGATACACGATACTTAATACTTACTTATCTGAATTGCGCTAAGTGTTTTAAGGAAAAATGAAAAATTAATTAATCAAAAGAATATAATTTTTTCAGTGGGCGTTTAAGGTTGTTCATGTGAATTTTTGGTTGTGTTTCGGTAGAAACAGTTTTTCTTTGTTGATTGACATTGGTTACATTACAAGATTTTTCGAATTTATTTGCTTGTTTTTGACGTGTATGTTTCTTCACAAATACCTTTTGAGCAGTATCAAATAATTCAGGTTTATCTCGATCTTTATTAGCTTTTTCTGCGACTTGAACTTTGTTTTCCATTAGATCTTGGTTTATTTTTGAATACATAATTTTTGAACGTTCTTTATGTTGGTTTACATATTCGTTTAACCACAATTTGTCGATTTCTAAATCAAATGGTTCATTACTGGATATATGACCGCTAATGACATCAACAGGTTTCAATTTTGTGGTAGAGTGGATCGAATTATTGTATGAAAATATGGCATATATCATTTTCATTTTAACTGAGGTTTTAGAAAATCCTCGTGTGTTGAGTAATCGTAAATGCTCTATTATGGTCGAATGGAGTCTTTCTATCACTCCATTGGACTGTGGGTGATTTGGGGAGCAAAAGTGAATTTTGATTTTATGGAGTCCTAGTAATTCAATGATAACTGAATTTTTGAATTCGGTACCGTTGTCGGATATGATCATGTTCGGAATATCGTGATGGGAAAAGAATTTTAGTAAGTTGTCAGCAATTTCTGTTGCATTGTTGCTGTTAAGAGGATAAGCTTGAGCGTATTTGGAAAAGCTATCGATAAGTGTTAAGAATTTGGTTTGTTCGAAAGTAAATGTATCTATATGGATTATTTGAAAAGGTTTTGAAGCAGTTGGGGTAATGTTTAAAGTCACTTTAACTGGTTTTCTATCGGATTTACTCTGTTGGCATATTTCACATTCATTAATATAAGTTTGAATGGATTGCTTCATTAGAGGCCAGTAATATTTTTCTTTTATTTTTTGTAAAGTTTCTTCCGTTCCTCTATGATTAGTCTTGCTTTCGTGGTAATTCCTTATCGTGTCTTGAATATCATGCTTGTCGGTAACGTCGAGTAGTTTCTTCTTACATCTTTTAAATTTAAGTGACGGCCATTTAAAATTTCTTTGGAGTACTACTGAAAAGTTCTCGTAGATCTCAGGAGATTCAAAGTAAAGATGATATTGAATGTCAGGGGCTATGTAATCTCTTATGAATTTTACAACATCTTCTTCAAATTTATTTCTTGAAAATTGTACCGAAATACGTTGTTTCTTCTCAAAGAGGAATGTTATTTTTGGTACGGATGGAGAGTGTAAAACTGAACTGATAATGATTTGATTTTGGCCATAATTTACAGGATAATCCGTTATAGGAATGTCAACAACAGGGTGTTGTTCGTTATTTGAGTGTATTGTATTACCAGATTCTTCTTCTTTGTTATTTTCGACGTTTTCTGATGGTTCTTCCGGCTGCTCGTTTGAAATGTCTTCGAAAGCGTTGTCTTGATTTATTTCATCAACATTCACTGCCATAGAGATTGCGTCAATATCGTTTGAGTTTAAATTAGTATGATAGTTCTGGCTAGGGTTGTTATTGTCGGTTAAATTTTGGGTGTCTAAATCTAGGTATGTGGGCGGAGAATTTGGCTGAAATGTTATATGAGGGTTATCGAAGCCTTCGATGTTTCGCAGGTTTTCGTCTAATTTCTCCCAAAATGGGTTTGTTTCCTTTGGGTGAATTTCTACCCTGGACAAAGCATCTGCATTTGTATTTAATTTGCCCTTTTTATAAATTATATTGAAGTCATATTCTTCAAGCTTTATTCTCCAACGTAGCAGTTTCGAATTTGGGTCTTTTAAAGAGAACAACCATTGCAAGGGTTTGTGGTCTGTAATAATGTTGAATTTTCTTCCGTATAGGTATGGTCGGAAGTATTTGGTTGCCCATACTATCGCTAGTAATTCTTTCTCTATTGCTGAGTAGTTCTGCTCTGAGTCATTAAGGGTTCTGGACGCGTATGCTACAGGTAGATCTTTTCCTATTATTCCTTGTGAAAGTATGGCTCCTAAGGCGACATTTGAAGCATCGGTAGTGAGATTAAAAGGTTTACTGAAATCGGGGTATTGTAATATTGGCTGATTAGTTAAAATATTTTTGCAAGTTTCGAAGGAAGACAAATATTCGTCGTTTATTTCAATTTTTGCATTCTTTTTTAAACATCTAGTGAACGGTTTTGTTAACTTAGCGAAATCTTTAATGAAGCGCCGGTAGTAGCCTAAAAGTCCAAGAAATCCTTTAATTTGTTTGGGAGTTTTTGGTAGTGGAAAATTTTGAATAGCTTTAATTTTGTCTGGATTAGGTCGTACTCCGTCTCGTGTGACAACGTGACCTAAATAAGCGACTTCTTTCCTAAGAAATTCCGATTTGTCCAATTGTATTTTAAAGTTGGATTCTCTTAATCTCTGGAAGACGGTTTTTAATCTTTCGAAATGTTCTTGTAAGGATGTGGAAAACACGATAATATCGTCCAAGTAAACTAGGCATTTCTCGTTCTATATCCCTCGCAGTATGTTATCCATAACACGCTGAAAGGTGGCTGGAGAATTTTTTAGACCGAATGGCATGCGAAGAAATTCGTAGTGGCCATTTTCAGTGTTGAAGGCGGTTTTTTCGATGTCGCTTTCTCCCATCTCGATTTGGTGGAAGCCACTAGCGAGGTCTAACGTGGTGAAGTATTGGCATTTACCCAGCTTATCTAGAAGGTCGTTGATATTTGGCAGTGGGTATTTATCGTCGATCGTCTTCTCATTCAATTTTCTATAGTCAATCACGACTCTCCATTTTCTTTCACCGGATGCATCTGCTTTCTTTGGGACTACCCAAATAGGCGAGGACCACGGCGAGTTGCTTGGTCGAATTATGTTTGAGTTCAACATTTTTTGAATTTGTTTCTTTACTTCTTCTCTATGAATAAATGGGTACCTATAAGATTTACTGTATATGGGAGTCTCGTCAGAGGTACGAATTTGGTGTTTAATTTTGTTGGTAAATGTGAGCGGTGTAGAGTCATTGTAAAATATATCAGAATATTGTTCGCATAACGATAAAATTTTTGATTTTTCTTCGGTGTTCAAGTGATCGGTTCTTATTCTGGACAAGTCTAATTTAGTTTTGGAGGTGGTTTCAAAGTTGTTCAAAGATATATCCAAAAGTTCATTTTCGTTGAAATTTTCCACGGTTATAGGGATAGAAATCTGTATCTGCATCTGTATTATTTAAAATCGTGGTCAGCGCTTTTCCGTTTCTCGCTGTGCTTAGACTTTCAGGTATCTCACAATTGTGAATCTTAGTGTGTGGAATTATGATATCACCTTGTTTTACAGTCGTTTTTAATTCTATCACTTGTTCAACGCGCGGTGGTATGGTAACATGATAATTCGCAGAATTGTTAGTAACGTGATAACGTAATTTAATTTTAGCGTGAGGAGTAATAAGAAAATGATTATCAAAATCTAAATGCGCTCTAAGTAACTTCATATTGTCAAGTCCAATTAGTCCGTCGAATACGTCATGGAATTTAAATAGATAGAATTTGAGAGTTCCGTGTACATTAAACAATTTTGAGATTGGTATTTCCGCACTGTATTTATGTGCTGATTTTTGAAATACAGTTGATACAATGAAAGGTTCATGTTTAATACAATTTGGATAATGTTTAAAGGCTAGATTTGGGTCTATGAAAGATTTTGTTGAGCCAGAATCAATCAAAAATTTTAGGTTGAGTTCAGGAAATACTAGGTATGGCAATTCGTTTGAATCGGTAAGATTGAATGATATTGTTCGAGGTGTTAAGTTGGGTGTTCTAGGTGAGGCGTCCGTTGAAAATTTTCATACTGATCATAGGTATAGTCTGGTTGATAGTCGGTATAGTCGATATCGTATTCGTTATTAATCTCTTCGATTGCATTTTCATCGTAATAAGTATCACAATTTTCGCCTGAGGTGGTGGGTGTGGAGGGATGGTTGGAATTGTTATTATCGATCTGGTTTACTTCGGTATTGTAAAGTTCTTCAAAAATAAAATCAGGAGGACCAGTATTTTTGTTTTGGAAATAATTTTGTGGTTTCGAAGTGTTGCGTGTGGATATACTCATAGGTGTAGGTTTGGGAAGTTGTAGTTGACGGTTCGGATTTGGTTTAAAGACGTTCTGGTTGTTACTGTTGTTAGAGGGTTGTCTGAACACTTGTGAATTTCGTAAGAATTTTGGTGGTGGCAAATCCGTTCTGGGACGTATAGGAATGGGTTGTGAAGGGAATGTATTTTGGGCTCTAAAGAAATTGTTATGTGTGTTAGTATTCATTTGTGGTCTGAAATTAAAATTCGGGGAATTCGGAACATTTGGGAATGGGTTTGGATAAGTCATTGGTCTTGTTACATGCTGGGGTTTGATATTGCGTTTATCCGAAAAGTTTTGGAAGTAATGGACGTTTTCCTCTTTTAATACGAATTGTAAAGCCTTATTTAATGAGTCGGGTTGCATGCATCGGATCGTAGTTGCTAATGGTTCGCGTAGACCGGATAAAAAGGTTTTAAGAGCAAGATCTTGATAAAGTTGTCGTTTTACATTTTTTCCTTCTTTAGTAGTTTCGTGGGTGTCAATATAGCTACATAGTAAATTCAGTAAATGGAGAACTCTATCGTAAAATTTTTGTGGATGTTCATTTGGGCTCTGTTTAAGCATTACCAAGTCCCTATTGAGACAAATTTCGTCACGTTGATCAGAAAAACTATTAATTAGTAGTTTTTTCAAATCATCCCAAGTTGTCACTCCATGAATGTTAATAACTGATTTAGCATTGCCTTTTAGTTTTGAAATTACGGAATTCAGCAAATAAATGTTTTGAAAAGAGTTTGGGTTTGTTGCATTATAGAAATGTGTAATTAGAGATTCGCTTACTGCCAAAAATCTATTTAAATCGTTCGGGTCACCATTAAATTCGGGGATGCAATTGAGATATTCAGCTTTGAATTCGGTCATGATTTCTAACGATTCTATTCTACGAGATAAATTTGATTCTACTTGATTCGAGTCAGTTACAGGTTCGCCTAAGTTTAAAGTATCGAAGAATTTAGTTAAAATTTCCAAATCTGACATGTATTGTCTAGATAGATTGCACTTACATTAGGATGACGAAGATTCGGAGCATCTCTTAACTTCTATGAGTGTCCTCGTCGAGCTTGGCGATGTGGGTCCAAACAGGTCGTTGACTCCTCGCGAATTCGACGATGTGGTTCCAACTCCGGTGTCTTGTTGGCGATGGGCTGCTTCGGTCCGCGGTGGATTGGGGGTCTCCGTCGATCGGTACTCCTCTCCTTCACAGCACGATCGTTCACAAAAATCACCTTCGATTGTCCGGTTAATCGTTGATACGAACTTGATCGATCGATTCGAACAATCCGAACAATCCTACTGACTGCGCCACTTATTGATTCGATACCCGAAACTCCGTTTTTAAAAAGGTTTATTGATTATAATTACAAGTAGATGTGTACTCTACGCTAGCTACATTAATACTGAAGTTATCCCCACTAGTTGGGTCTATTTATATGTAATAGTGAATATGTCTGCTACATCAGCACTTCATGGCTAGGAAGCTGATGTAACGCTACCATAAATAGGAACTAATTCTACACAATTACTTCCATAATAATACTAGTGAAGACATTGAATTATACAGATTAATTTATACTACGGTTTTCTCATAAATGCGCAAAAAACAATAAATGTTAATTAAAAATTTTTTCGATAGAAAATTTATAACTATGACAATAACCCCTTTATGCAGTAATATTACATGGACACCCAAATTTTTGAAATCTTTTGAAACATATTTAGCTTCTAGTTAATATCTGGCAAAGCATATAGCGTCCATAAAATTTCATGAACTCATACTGCTACAGTAGTAAAATTCTGAATTTTGTTGTTTAATCATCGTTTTTTCTAAGATTATATTGTCGATATTCCAGATTTTTTTGAATTGAATAAATTTTAGTGTAGTGATTTTTCATAATTGTAATTGTTTTTGAAGTATATACGTAGTTTTGTTATTTTTGCATGTAAATTTTGTAGTATGAAAGAATTTAATTCGATTCTCTTATCATTTTAAAAATTGATACTGCAGCAGTACCGTACTGCAAGATTTTGTTATTATAACTACCAACTTTATTTTTAAAAGTCCTTCGATATTTCAAGGAATTTGAATTCAATAAATTTTAGGATGAACTAGTTTTCGCTGGCCGTTCAGGCAATTTTTGATTTATTGTTGATTATTTTTAATTTACCTACTCTTATTTTAGACTTTATTTTAATTTAGTAAATTTTTCTAAAATTAAAATTATTTCTAAGATTAAAATTCTAGTAAATTACTTATGGTATGAGTAAACTATATGTTTTCTAAAAAGCAAACTGATTTAAAATTTTTAGTGCAGCGAGCCTAGAATAATAAGAATTTATCGTCAGATTTAAATATATCGTTTTGTTGACGCTTGCGTCAACATTAATTAAGGGAATTTTAGGTGAAGAAATCGTAATTTATCGTAACCGAATTTAGGGAACTTTTTACATAATTTAATCATTGAAATTAATACGCGTTGTTTTACAAAACAGAAAAATAAGTCATAATTAAGAGCGAAGATAGTTATGTAAAATATTATTGGATTGTTTTAACGTTCGCACACGAATCAATTACACTAGCGACCATTTCACGTTACTAGAGGAGAACAATTACGATTAAACGTGAACCGGCCAAGTTCAATTCTCCATACTCAGCTGACCAAGCAGAACACGACGTCTAGGTAACTTGATAACAAACGATTCTCGAGAAGGTCCGTCTAGTGCAAGGTAACAAAACAAATAATATCTCATTTAACCAATGTAAAACAAGATATATAAAAGCTCTGAAATTTGGGACAATAAATCAGTATACGATGTATGCTCAAAACGACAGTGTGTTGTGATCTTTCTTCACGCCACCCAAACCGACAACCCCTAACCTCAAGCCTTCAACCCCGGAGAGCACGTTACGCTTTCTCTCCAAACTACTAGAACTTCAACCCGGACCTATACGTTACGCCCTCAGGTCCACACCGGAGAGCACGATACGCCCTCTCTCCAGACTTCGAGAACTTCAACCCCGGAGAGCACGTTACGCCCTCTCTCCAAACTACTAGAACTTCAACCCGGACCTGCACTTTACGCCCTCAGGTCCATACCGGAGAGCACGATACGCCCTCTCTCCAGACTTCGAGAACTTCAACCCCGGACCTGCACGTTACGCCCTCAGGTCCACACCGGAGAGCACGATACGCCCTCTCTCCACAACAAGTAGAACTTCAAGAACTTCAAGAGATCACGTCACGCCCTGATCTCCGCATACAAGAACGTCTTCAGCCTTACAACCTGGAGACAAGATTCATCTCCGCAGCCACGAGTTACGAGAGATATCTACATACATTCCATTCTCTAAAGAGATCATTTCACACTTTCGTTCACGTTTTGTCGACTCTATAAATTAATTAAAATCGACTTCAAAGGATATTGGTAAGGTATGAAATTTTATTATATTTAACCTTCGTGTGCATTTATCATATAACTCCTTTCAAAAAGAAGTTATCTATGCAATTTGCAATATGCAATTTGAAAATTTTCAATTAAAAAAATTTTGTTTCCATGATTCGGCCTTATCTATAACGTCCTAAATTTTATTTTGAAAGCAAGCCTGTGTGTCTCTATATAAGCGACCCACTTCGAGTATTGCATATTCATAAAATCCAGAGAAAAATTAATTTCTGATAACCGTTATATTGTATTATTATTCTATTATTAACCCATATTTACACACGAACCACATAACTCTGCTCAGTGTCAAACCTTTACAGTCGGTTAAGAGCCGGTTACAACGGCTCTTATTCCACTAAGATGGTAAGTTAAGCCACCATTTTGAATACCTAATTCTAAAATATTAAAGTTTATAAAATATTTAGACTCCTTATAATTGAAATGAAATTCATTTGAAATTTTAATTACAATTGTTAGGAACAAATTCAAATGTGTTAAAATATTTCATAAAGCGGTTGTCGCAAATACGTCAATGTGTCTTATTGCACTATTTTTAATACCATCTCAAGGAAACAAACTTTATTAAAAAGCACGATAAATTGGTAATTGAAATGACAATAGAACTCCTGAAAAAAATAACCTTTTTAGCGATGAAGTTCTTGCTGTATTTATTATAAATTAGTTCACAATGTTTATTTTTGTTCTTAACTGCTCTGAGATAATATAATTATAACGTAACTATCATACAAAAGAAGTTGTCTACCTGAATACGAAATAAATAAACCTAAAATTAACACGTCCCAGTAATGAGGCGCGAATATTTTAAAATTATTACTGTCCGCTACATAACCATTTATCTCTTCGTTAATTTTAGTAAAAGCTTTTTTAGAGAAAAAAAAAACGATGTTTTTCATCTCCCCAATGAAGATTAGGAAATTTGTTCTTTTGGCAATGGAACCTGTAACTGCAGGGAATTAAAAACGAAGTGCGTAAATATGTTTGTATATTTTTAATTAATCAAAACTAGCTGAAAAAAGGTTATACAGCTCAAATTACCAGCTCACTCATTTCACGGATTTATTGGATGGCAAATGAGTGGAGCGTTTGTTTACTTCTAGTAAATCAATTAACTGCATATTAAAAATTTTAGTAGATAAAAATCTTTGCGGGTAGCCTCGTTTAATTACATTGTGGCATATCTTTAAAATTCAATCTGAATTTATTTAGAGGAAATATACCCAACAGCCAAAAACATGTACCGAGTGTCGCAAGTTTATACTCCAGTGCATCACTCTTAAATTATATGGACCCTAAAACATACTAAGATTAATGATTTTTAAGAAATAAAACGTATGAGTCAAATATAATGGTTACTTAATCGGAAAGGATAATATGAAAGATACTGGATTGTTGACTCTACGATCAACATAAAAGAGAGCTAAGTAGGGTTGTAGGTATTTAATAGGGATTTAGGGAACATATTTATCAATTAGGGTATAATAACCATTAAATAGGAAACTAGAGCAACTAATTATTAAAACATCTTAGGTGAAATTTCTACTTGCAAATTAAGTAATCAAAATTAATTAGAACAAACTTAGTCAGGGAAATATTTTAGTGTGCGTGCTGATAAAGTAATCAATTATTAAGTAATTAATAACTATTAAATAGGGAATTAAAACAACTGAGTCGCTTAGGTGGACAAAGAAGCGCCGATCAAAGAGATAATTTCAAATTCTTACAACAATAATTTATCGCGTAAGCATAACACCAGTCCACGTAATATGATAATAAACGCGCTCGGTAAGGTCAAGCACACAGCTAGGTCAGGAGAAATAAAATCTAGGACGACAAAAGATAACAAAACTTAATTTGCCATCTAACCAATGTAATTTGAAGATGTATAAAAGCTTGCGAAATTTTGGTAATGAACCAGTATACCTAGTATGCTCAAAATGACAATGTGTTGTGGTCTTGATTCTTCAACCCAACCTACAAGCTCGCACGTTACGCCCTGAGAGTTCTACGAGATCTTCAAGATACGACAACTCCTAACTTCAAGATCATCAACCCCAGATCTGCACGTTACGCCCTCAGATCAACCCCGGAGAAGTACGTCACGCCCTATCTCCAGACTTCGAGAACTTCAACTCAGGACCTGCAAGAGACCCCTTCAGGTCATTCAAGATTCATCTCCTCAGCCACTCATGTGCTACGAGAGAGATTACATACAGTGCACTCTCTATAGGGATCACTTCACACTCTCGTTCAGGATTGTCTAAGAAAGTTAAAAACACAGTTATTTAATTAATATTACAGTTTTATCAAACATATAGTATATTGATAATTTCATTAGTTTCTGTTTAAAGTGAAAATATTTAATGGTGCACTTAGAGAAGTAACTTCAATTTTACGGACAACACTGCCCGTGCCACGTGGCGTGCCCCCTCTTAAAGCACTAAATACTCTATGATCGATGATATGATGTACTATGAACCTCCAATTACAGGAATCTTCGTAACCGACACAACAACGATGCTTAATTTATCACTGTGCCGACAAGACGTTGGGCTCACCATTTCCCAAGGAAAAACATAAAGCCTTACATAGTAAACACATTTTCTGCGTTTAAATACAGCAGTTTGATTCAACTGCAATAATGTAATTTGGCTGTGATATCGCTGTCACTGATAGGCCCGCCGCTTCGTCGAAATCACGCCGAGGATCGTGACGTTAGTTTTAGCTACGTAAAGTTGGCGCGCACACGGCGCCTCCATCGGGAAAATCGTGAAAAGGTCGGTCCGGAGGGAAGTAGGAGGTATGTCAGTTATATTTAATGGACGCCATTGCAATTTTATAGCTATTTTTATTTGTATGTAATGTTTGGTAGATCAGTGATACTTTACCCACTACACACATCATTCAGGGTCTATATTGAAATCTATACTAAACGGTGAACGAGCAGTCCCCAGAATTTGTTACTTTCTGAATTACGAGCACTAATGATTCGTACATTAAATAGTATTTTTTCTACTATGGAGGGTATTTACTAAACCGATTTATTCACAAAATGGACCAGTAACTGCATCTATAAATTTATGGAATAAATATGGAACATGTGAATAGATATAACTCACTAAACATTTTTTAAACACTCAAAATTTTCTTTGGTGAGGATTTTATCATCACTAAAATGAATTGTGTTTATGTTACTTTTAGTAATAATTGAACACCTGGGAAACCTTTCCTCTACTATTTAAACTTCAATTATATAGGTGTATATCTTTATCTCTATCGTCATATTATCCAATAAAGTATTATTGCGTCCAAGATTAACCGGACATCGTTTTTCCTAAATAGGGGGTAGCCGTTAATAGTTGCACACCTGTTTAACACAATCGGTAATTACATTATTATATAAACATCCGAATAGATGGAAATATTTGATACGAATAAAAAATAGAGACAATATATTTTTTATAAAGAAAAATAATTAAGATATATTATTGGAATAGTAGTAAATTATAATAAACCGAAGAGAGTTAAGATGATATGTTGTCTCGAATAAAATTCTCGCTTGATACGTGTCAGTAAAGATATAATTTTTGAGCCCTGTTCCTCCGTCTCGGCCCAAATTCCATGCTCCTTCTCCAATATCGAAAATTATGAATCAACTGAATACTTTTCATTTCTCAGTACTTAACATATGTATATGTGAAAGTATTTCTCTCGTATTTATCCAAAATTCAGATCTGTTGATCTTGTAACAGGCAAAATTCCTTAGGCGTTTCTGTGGAATGAAACTTTTCCCTTCTCCCCCTTTAATTCTTCCAATTTAGTGGTCCCTCTTGGCTTCTGAAGTTCCGGGGGTGGAGGGACGTAAAGAATCCGACACAACTTCATCCCTATCGTTTGCCAATGCGTTCGCGAAATTTTTCACGTACGTATTCCTCCTCAGGAGAGATCCCACAGACGTACAGTATTACTTTCTTAATATGCGAAGAGAACAAGATATATAGGTAGGTTAAACAGGATTTATACGGCCTTTCGTTTCTCTTTACCGGAGAAATATGTTTACCGCTTTGACTAACGTTCTCTATATCTATCTTTGGGAATGCACATTTTGCATTATTAAATGAAGTTTACTTAAGAAATATCGAGCGGAACTCCACCTCGCTCCCTCGCTATTTCGGTGTAAATTAAAATACCGAGCAAATGAGAGAAGGTTTCCCTTTGGCGACGTTTGTTTGATTAGAATAAGTACGCCTGGCTTATTTGTAATAAAGCGAGTCAGATGTAGGACGGAGACAACGCTCAGCTCTTGAAGACAAAATTATGATATCTATTGTTTGTATTTTAATTAACTAAAATGACAATAGAACTTACAATACTTATATATCGAATAACTCTTAGTCACAACGAATATTTTCTTTGTATCCTATATTGTGCGATTAAAATGCGATGTTTTGCTGAAAAAGAAAAGTGATGAACATGTACCTATATTCCCATGCTACACAAAGTAATGCAAAAATTATACAAAAATACAAGACGACATTCGTCGTTAACAGGACCACAGCAATTCTCTGTGGATGACTTCAACCGGTTTTGACTTCTGGTTCAAAAGCCACCTATCCTAGGGACGCCCCTATTTTGTAATTCCTGAAATGTGACAAGTATGTTCTGCGAATTTCATAAATTGATATTTGACACTTTTAGATAACGGAATGCTAATTCTAGTTATATTCTTACAATTAAAAAATGATATGGTAAATGTATAGTCCCATAACATGTTCGAAAATATCATTATTTGTTATAAAAATTTTTCAAGTTTCCCGTTTATATAAGTAATAGTAGTTACTTATTGATGAACAACATTTTTGTTAGGAAAACGTTTGTGTTTTATTCGGTAGTAAATTCAAAAACGAGTAATATTAATTTCCCACATAATGAGAAAACTTGCCTCGTATTAGAGTAATTGTGTTCAGAGTTACGTTACTTTACTCACCCTACGTTGTTTAAGGAAGCCGGTACAAAGCTTGCTACAGTACTAGCTATAAACTTAATGTGATATGTTCTACCTAACGGAATGAATGAATGTAATTTTTAGACAGAAAAAAACACATACTGCTACCATTTTCTAATGAAAACACCAAGCAACGTTTTAATTTTTTATTCAATTACATGGGAAACTTAAAATGAAACCAAGTACAATGTGTTTCAAAATGATTGTCATCTAGTCGGCTGTGGAATTCCCATGTAAAATAAAAAAAACCCGCCTTGCGAAAATACGAATTCTACTAGCTATACATAACCTCAAAATAACCTACTTAACCCCTTTTAACTTCTGGTTGTTCTTTGTCAAAAGAAAACAAATTCTGATTTATATAGTACTATATAGTAGTATTTATAATACCAGCATTACTGATTGCCAGTTTCACAATAAATGTTCGAATTGTCACTTGTCAGAATTAGATAGGTTTAAATCAATAGAGCGCGGTACATAAAAATTACATGCACAGAAATTCCAACGCCAACTAGATGACAATTATTTTGAAACACATTGTATAATGCAAACGCTTTTCCAGTGGTTATATCTCCAGTGTTGGCAATTTACGCAAGTTACATAAAATTTGCCTCAGGAGAAAGCAGATGTGTCAGATTATTAATTAAGGTCTAAATGACCTAACAGGAGGCTATTTACTTGCTGTCATTTATTAGGGATTTCCAGGAGACCGTTATCCATTCCAGATTCGATAATAACATACTTTGGAGATTTGCCCCTGACACATTCCGCAAATTCTCTCCAAGTTACGGAATTCCATATGGATTTAGTAGCTTTTCGGGGCGGGTAGTGCGAGCAATCTGTTATTCAGGCACCATCGCATGTCGAATGCCAGGAGATTTCCGTCGCTTTCAACGGTCGACTGATTTATTATATCCAAGTTCTTCGTTAGAGAGAGAAAAAATGGAGAAAGCTCTATCGCGGCTCTGTCGCCAGTAATAAGTTAAAAAAGAGGAAAGGAGACGACGCTTCGACCTTTATATTTGTTGCTTCCCGAGATTTAATGCTTGCAAGGAGTGATATTTTCAGTATTTGTCGGAATTTATGTGGAACGTCGTTTTTTCGGTACTGAGACAAGTGAAAATTATCGATTTCCATGGGGCGTTTTAAATTCCGTCAAAATCAACTTATCGAATTCTATTCGATCAATGGATTGATATACGCTTGCTATAATCATATCTAATATTGGTATAAGAAACGAAAGAAATTTTGAAAGTTTTTATTATTATACGATTGTAGCGCGTACTCCATATATATATATATATATATATATATATATATATATATATATATATATATCAAAAATATTTTAAAGAAAGACCTAAGTTTCCTTATCATATGAAACATATATATATATATATATATATATATATATATATACATGTTTCATACCCGGCGGCGTAGGCCAAATTCGTCGCCCCCCTATGCAAGTATTGATATCCACAGTGCTTCAGAATTTCCTTAAATCCTAAATACTCTAGCCCTTAATGGTAAAATACCGTATTACTGTGCAATTTTGAGAAACAAGGTCAATTTCTTTGAAAATTGGGATTTAGGTAGTATTTATAACGTTCTTCAAAGTTGAGCTTGTGCCGAAATGTGCTTTTTCCCTAAGGTTTCCTTCTAAGGGGTAAGAAATTTTTTAATCATAATAAACCTGGAAATCGATAGAATGACCAATTCTAAGTAACTTTTGTTCTATAAATTTTTTTTCCAAAGTTGATATTCTTCGAGTTATTCACGATTGAAGCTACACATTTTTCATTGAAAAAACTAATGTTTTTTAGCTGTTTGTCACCAATACCATAAAAATCTCTCATTTTATCGGAAAAAAAATCAAAACAAAAATGTAGCCAGTAAAAAAATAAAGAGATTGGTTTTTGAATGATCTCTATAAACCTAATAAGGGTTGAGTTATTGCTCGTACTCCAGTTATTAATGGTAAAATACCGTTTTACTGTGTGGCATTTTGGGAAACAACGTCGATTTTGATGAAAATTTGGACTTGAGCTCTACTTATCCTCTTCTTCAAAGTTCGGCATGTGCCGAAGTGTGCCCAAAACCACCCCTTCTAAGCTGTAAGAAATTGTTTAATCAAAGTAAACCCGGAAATCTATAGATTAACCAATTCTAAGTAGGTAACTTTTGTTCTATAAAGTTTTTTTGCAAAGTTGATATTTTTCGAGTTATTCACGATAAAATTAAATGTAATGTATCATAAATCATTTCAAACTATGAAATAGCGGAAAAAAAATTCCCTTGCTTTCCAAGCTAGAAACTTTTTAAAAAATGCATTTTGTAAAGAATCCCAAGCGCTTTAAGCGCTTTAGCACCAAATTAATTAAAAGTTTTTACATTGCGTAGTTTTGAGAAGGGTTGCGTTCAAAGGGCTTGGATGAGCTATAATTAGTACGCGAATGCAAATTTCAAAACGCCATATCTCCCTTCAATTTTTATGATATAAAGATAAATAGAAAACCAGAGTTATCAGTGAGACAAACCCTGCAATTAACATTTAAAATAGATGGAATGTATTCTCGATTTTTGTTTTGCTTCATGTAAACATTTAAAATAGTTTTTTATATCGGGAATAGTTTTTGATTTATTTAAGGAAAATGCATTTTTTTCCAAAATTACGAAATTGCAATTTTCATTTTAAACAATTATTTTTTCTAAAATAAACATTCTAAACCGGTTAAACCTCATAGATCATATTAATTATACCTAAATAAAGTTAAAGGCAGGTCGGTTACACTTACTTTTTATCAGGGTGGTAATGACGAAGGTGTAATTTTTAAATTCTTAAAAAAACAAGAAAGGTGTTACGTTATTTTTGTTATAAATCAGTCACATATTATGCATTAGACTTATAACAGTGCTCATTTTAAAGGGTATTTTATGTACTTTAAAAAAGGTCTATTGGGTTATCCCAAAAATTTTATCATTTTCAAGTTATTGAAGGTTGAAAATTTTCAGTTTCGCGGTTCTCGAAAAATAACCATGCTTCAACGAGCAATAACTCAGTCCTTATTGGATTTATAAAGATCATTCACAAATGTGTCTTTGTTTTTTTATTAGCTACATTTTTGTTATGATTGGGTTTTCCAATAAAATGAGAGATTTTTAAGGTATTGGTGACAAACAGTTTAAACACATTCGTTTTGGTAGATTTATTTTCAATGAAAAATGTGTAGATTCAATCGTGAAAAACTGAAAGAATATCAACTTTGCAAAAAAACTTTATAGATCAAAAGTTACTTAGAATTGGTCATTCTATCGATTTCCAGGTTTATTTGGATTTAAAAATTTCCTACCAATTAGAAGGGGTGGTTTCCACCCCTAAGGAAAAAGCACACTTCGGCACAGGTTCAACTTTGAAGAACGTTATAAGCACTACCTAAATCCCAATTTTCAAACAAATCGACCCTGTTTCCCAAAATTCCACACGAAAATGGCTGATGACTACTAAAAGAACTGTTTGGCAAGACAATATATTTGTTATTTTCTATTATACAGGTTCAATGGAGAAGTCGTGTATGTATGTTTTATAATATAATATGAATATTTGTTACTATAGTCACTAAGTCACTAAATAGACTATACAGTGTGTTTCAATATTACTGACTGAATTTGACCTAAGTGAGAGTCTCCAACGAAAATTGGATAAAATAGTTACTAAATAGGTAGGTCTAAAATAATCTCCTTTTTAATAATTCAGGATGTTAAAATTTTAGGTTTATAGTTTCTTATATAATGAGAGAAAGTACTGTAACCGTGCTGATTTTCGGAATTAGACATATTGGCATTTCTGGATCTCGCGCGCGCGCGCGCGTGTGTGTGTGTGTGTGTGTGTGTGTGTGTGTGTGTGTGTGTGTGTGTGTGTGTGTGTGTGTGTGTGTGTTTTTCTCAGAAACTATGATCAGTGGAAAGTTGGTAAGCTGAAATTTTGTATTTAGGCTGGGTCTCTTGGAGCCTCGAGACCACATAAATTTCATCAAAATCAGTTAAAAGCAAAGGGCACTTTTCTCTTGTCATTTGTGGATTTTTTTTAGATTATCTCGGTGTAATTTCTATATAAAATTTTGAATGTTCACTTTACTATTTAATTTATTACTGACAGCCGATCTCGGTATCTCGACTAATCTTCTAATGAGGATCCTTTACTCTTGTGAATTTTCAGGTTTTCTCTATTTTTCAAAGAATGGCTTTTCCAATTCCCACTAGATTTTATATTTGTACTGACCTAGCTAATGGCTACAACTTCTAAATGAACCTTTTTTTTCCTAAAACCCCCCTAAAAGGCACTTTAATAATGGTACGTTTATCAAGTAATTGATGGTTAAAAAAATGCTACATCAGTATCCATTTTTGTAACATTGGGTAAATATGCTAAATATGAAGATCAGATATCAGAAATAAGATGATTTGCCTGCTATAGGAATCATTCAGTTTGGTGCTCAGCGAAAAAAATATTAAAATTTTGACGTGACTTTTCTGCTTTTAATACTTTTCAAAGCACCACATTGCTTTTTCAAATAAATACTAAACATTTAACATTACAGCACTTTTCACTCATTTGCAGGGATTTCGACGTATTTTGTTATAAATTTTACAAGAATATTTTTATATTTTTAAAAATTATTATCAAAAATTTTTATGTCAACCTCTATGAGATTATGCATGTTTATGAGATAATAAATTTATGTGGAACAAGGAGAATTTATTCTATGCTTTTATGGACTGGTTTAAAAACTTTTGTTCTATTTACGTAAGTATTTTATGCTTTTTGGTCTTATGTTTGAAATTGGGAATCGACTTCCAACTTCGCGCCAAAATCCAGCGCTCCAAGCGAGGACCGCGATAAGAAAGCTATGCTTCCAATAACTTAATTAGTTATTTACGTTTACGTAGTTGACATCTGTGTATCCGTGCTTCATCTGTTACTTTTGGCATAGAGACAATTTTAATTTTAATAAGGGAATCTGAAAAATATTCTCGGACGATTTTAAGTTGACTTATATTCTTGCAGTCCAATTCTAAGGTAGCGAGCTAATATTGCATTGTCGTCCAGTTCTGCGCTCTGTGTAATGTTTCAAGTGTCTATCTCATCGGAAAGTTAGTTTAAAGTCGATTGGAAAATTCCATCCGAACAGACATATAAAAAGTCAGGTTATAAAAACGTTATAAAACCTGCATAAATATGTAAAGTGCACGTTTTCCGTTTTTCAATGACAACTTGCCTGGTCATAACCCAAAGGTTCTCGCTTAATACTTTTATGGAAACAGTAGTTCAATAAAATTGTGAACGTTTTAAAATAAAACACATCTAATAAAAAAAAGAAATTAGGCACTCTGGGAATGACCGCGAGAGGAAGCATAGCTTTATATAATATATATGTACGTCATGTACAGAAACGATTGGTACTAGCGCGGCGCGGTCGCGCCGCTCTAGCTACTCTCCGATTCAGCCCACAATCGCCACCCCTAGAGCAGGCAATCGACAATACAAACAATTGTAACACGAGTTGCCACCAAACAGTTAACGCGACTCCGAAATAAATCACTTTTATCTACTTTGCATTACTAATGTTCTCATTATTACATCGAAAGTAGTGTAATAATATTCATATTATTACACTCCTTTGGGTAACTTTTAGTTTTGTTAAATTGGTACATCAGCCTGTTACGTAGACGTGCGTTGACGTCAAGGTTAAATTATTAGTATTTCAATAAACTTAACTTTTAAAATTTCATGAAGCTACATTCTTGTCTTCCATTTCGCTCACGTAACTAAGTAGTTATTGAAGTTGTCCTAGGGCTTCTACATTTTCAAATTCAAATACGAAACGTTAATGTCAGTGACGTCAGTGTAACCAACCCACCCAAAATTCCCTAAGGTAGTACAAAAACTTGAACAGCCAAAATTTAATGAATTAATAAAGCCAAGTAGATAAAATAGTATATTACACTCGTTTAATAAGATGCATTGTCACATTCGTTCTATTAAAGCACTCCTCGCTTCGCTCGTCGTACTTTAAAACTTGTGTGACGATACTCCGTCTTATTAATCTAGTATAATATAATGTACTATTTATTCTTCTTTATACTTTTACCCAAGCCAAACCAAACAAACCTAACCTTCCGGACCGTAGTCGTTGGCCGAGAAACGTTTCCGTGAAGGATTTTCTCGTTCCGTGTAGATCTCAATCCAAGATGTCTACTGTCTATTTTTACGTTTAAGAGCAAATTTTATAATGAAATATCTCGGTCGATAGACGAAATAAAGTAGTTGCCACACTTAGGTATGTTCTTCTTTAGGCGCTGATTCTATTGATATAATTTTTGTTATTTTACAGTTAAAGCATTTTGTGTCCAAAACTATTGATAGCTAGCGTCACCACGGAGGAGGCAACCGATAATACAAAAACATTTGTAACACGTTGTCAATAAACAGCTAGAGCGGCGCGATAATTGGCCGTCCGGGTCATACGATTTGTCGGCAATAACACCTCTCGCCGATTCAGCGCTTCGAGCGAAGCCCGCCATAAGAAAGCTATGCTTCCAAAAGAAAGCACGTATTTATACTGCCTACAAATTGCTGGTTGGCAATGTGTGGTGGCTTCCCTTCCTTATGTCGATCGTCGATCGAATTGTGAGCAGTCCGCCGGGGCTTTATTGCGGAGATTTATAGGGAAGTAGTGAATGCGCAATGCAATGACGCCAATGGCGGACAGATAAATGACGGTCGCCTTCGATTGTTTGGATCGCGCCGATCGCGGTAGAAACGATTGGTAGCTAGCGTCACCATGGAGCAGGCAATCAATACAAAAAAAAAAACAATTGTAACACGGTTGCTAACAAACAGTTTGCGCGGCGCGATAATTGGCCGTTGCGATCTTGACGATTTTTCGGCGTTTAGACCTCTCACCGTTTCAGCGCTTCGAGCGAAACCCGCCATAAGAAAGCTATGCTTCCACTAATGAATAGTACAAGTAAAAAATTTTCGACAAATATATGTTAAACTTAATTGTAAAACAAACAGGGCGTAGTCTGTCGAAACCGGTCTCAGTTGCAACTTGGCTTACTTGTACATTTTTTCCTTCGTTATCTGGAACGAAATCGAAGCAAAAGAGACTCCAAACTGAAAGGAGACGAGCTTCCACACCCTATAAAACTCAATTCCGTTGACATGTAACGGTTGAAAATTCATTTGGAACTTTGTTCGGTTTGAAATGTGTCACGGCAAGACGCTAACAAGGCGGCAGTGTACCTTCTGCAAAAGCGTTTTGTATGAAATGAGAATATAATTATTGTTAGAGCTAGACGTGCTTCGTAGATTAGAGGCCTATACGCTGAAGGACTAGTAATTAAATTCTCGTTAGTAGACGGCTCTGTTGGCGACAAAACGGGGAATATAGTGCACATTCAGCAGTTTGTAAAACAATTTTAAGAAAGAAGAGCAACCTATTACAGAAACATGCGAAAACGTCAGAAAAACAAGTAAAGTAATAACACAATCAAATAGACTGCGAAAAGGAAGAAACAAATTAAGAAATTTATCAGCCGCTATAAACGTCATTACAATTGACAAATTTACATGAACGCAGTCACAACTTCATAAAAGAAGTATCGAAAAAGTTATGAGACAATCTGAGCATTACAGGAGGGTCAAACTAAAAAATAAATAAACCCTAATGCCTACTCAAGAAAAAGGACAAATGAACAAGCTGTGCAGAATATCTGCTTTACACTCGCATATCAGGTATCAGCACCTACCAATCTATTTACCGAAACGGTATGCAATTTAATATTTAAATATTACAAATTGTGTGCAAAAGTTCTGAGGTGATATCCAAATTGGTTATTAACATTTTGTCATGCTTAGGACCTTACGACATGGAGTGATAACTAAATGTAACATTTTAGTTTTACACTTTAATATAATACAGTGCATATTTTAAATACTGTACCCGATTCAAGTTAATGTTCTGGGAAATTATGTTGCAATCCTGAATAATCTGTTAAGACCTAAAATCACCATACTTTAATAAGAATATCCAACCGACCAGCGGCGTCACTGAAAAATTAATTGAAAACTAAATTGTAATAATTTAAAATGACAACATCGTTATACTTCTCAAAATGACTCATAAGGAAGAAATAACGATCAACTCAAAGCCAGTCTGAAAAATAATAACAATATGGTAAACCTCTCAATAATAATATTTTCGCGCTGGTCAAGCGTAAATAGAAAACACTATTAATACGCCACTGGCAAAGAATTGACAAAACGCTAAGGGTGGGTATTATAAACATGTTTTCAAGTTAAATTTGAAGTTGATAGTCAAGTTAACTTTAGCTTTTATAATGCCAGATTTATAAAAGACCCATTAAAATTGAGGTTATAAGCACAGAATAGTTAGTTATTGACAGAAGAACCGTCGAAAGTCGGAAAAAAAGCATGAAGAGGGCAAATATAACAGATAACCTAAATTTTTATTTCTTATATGGGATACCCATATTATAAGAGAAAGTATTGGTGATGATTTTCGAATTTGAGATATTGACAATTAAAAAGAATACGTACCTATATACGTCTACGTATACATAAACACAATAAAAAAATTGAGGCTATAAGCACAAAATAGTTAGTTATTGACAGAAGAACTGTCTAAATTCGAATAAAAGACATGTTTTTCTACAAAGTTAACTTTTACCGATATCCTTTCCTCCCGATAAAGTTAACTCCGACATTTTGAAGTTAACTGGTGTATATGACGTCATTCCCCAAGTTAACTTTTAGTTAACTGCCAAAGAAGTTTTATAATACCCACCCTAAAACCAACGATTATAGACTAACCAGGATTGCTCACTTACATTTGACTAATGTTGGACAGTTTTGTGACGTCACCACCGGTGCTGAAGTGCGTTTACGTGTTGATTCGTGGATATCGTACGTAAATATGGATTACCTTGAGTACATACGTAAACCGTACAGTTTAGGGTGGGTATTATAAAACTTATCTGACAGTTAACTCAAAGTTAACTTGGGGAATGACGTCACATACGCCAGTTAACTTCAAATGTCAGAGTTAACTTTATCGGGTGGAAAGGGTATCGGTTAAAGTTAACTTTGTAGAAAATCATGTTTTGTATTCGAATTTCGACAGTTCTTCTGTCAATAAATAACTATTCTGTGCTGATAACCTCCATTTTTTTATTGTGTTTATGCAACGATTATAGACTACCAAGGATTGCTCAGTTCGCCGAATTTGCCTGACAAATTCTGTGACGTCACCTCCGATGCTGGACATAGGATATAGATTTTCATTCATTTTACTTGTAATTTTAATTGTCAAAAATGTTAGCAAACGATATTTATGATATTTTTGAGGAATTTTTAACCGACGATGAAGAAGATGCTGTGAATATTGTTGAAGGCCCTCGGCGACAAAGGATATTTAGAAATCGGTTAGACCATTTCCACTTGTGGAACGAAACAGAATTTAAAAATCGATTTCGATTATCAAAAGATTCTGTATACTTGTTAATGGGGCACATTGAAGCAAATTTACAAAGACCAACTAATAGGTCAGCAGTAACTATTTTAAATAGTGTTATTTTGTATATTAATTATTTTTATTTTTATAGAAATCATCCTCTGTCGCCAATGACACAAGTGTTAATAACACTAAGATTTTATGCAACAGGCTCATTCTTGGTATTTGCTGGAGATTTCGGTGGTATTCACAAGTCAACTGCTAGCAATATTATTAGAATTGTCACACGGGAAATTGCATGGTTATCGCCTATTTACAGAAAAATGCCGGAGACTGATAAAGAGATTTACCAAACCAAAAGAGACTTTTACGAAATTTCAAGATTTCCTAATGTAATTGGTGCTATAGACTGCACTCATATACGGATTCAATCTCCTGGTAAGTTCATCACAGTTATAATAATTGTAACAATATCAGTTTCAAATTATTTGGTTAGTCTCTGTTTTATTATTAAGATTATTAAAGAAACAAAATTTTAACATGATAAAAAAATGGTTGTAAAGCAATGAAGCAAAGTAATTTAAGTAACTTTTAGGGGGAAATGAAGCAGAAAATTACCGTAACAGAAAAGGATACTTTTCGTACAATGTCCAAACCATAGCTGATAGTCATTTACGAATTCGAGATATCGTGGTTCGGTGGCCGGGAGCCACCCATGATAATACCATATTTTCCCATTCAAGACTTAAGGCACGTTTTGAAGAAGGCACCTTCCGTAATAGTTTTTTGTTGGGTGATTCAGGATATACATTGTCTGAGTATATGATGATTCCCCTGGAAAACCCACAAAATCGAGCCGGGAGACTCTACAATGAATCTCAGATTAGATCCAGAAATGTTGTAGAAAGGCAGTATGGTGTATGGAAAAGAAGATTTTCCATACTGCACTTAAAACTTCGGTTAAAGAGAGAGACCACTATGGCAGTTATTGTAGCAACTGCAGTTCTACATAATATTGCTATAAATATGAGGGACGAAGAACCTGATGAAAATGTATTTGTAGAGTTGGAGAACTTTAATCAAAATATGCCACAAAATCAAAATCGCAATTTAGTGCGACAAGAATTAATAGACGAATACTTCCAAAATTTATTTTGATATTGTATCTTGATTTTTGTAGCACAACTGTTTTAATCCCATTTAAATTTATTAACCCCATTTCAGTAATGTAGAAAAAAAAAGATGAATTTAGCGTATGTTTTGTACACAATCAAAAATAAAACAAAATAATTACTAAAAAAATTATTTTAATGAAACATGTTGGATCTCCATGACCAAACTAAGTTTTTTTTTTAGCTCCAATTGTAACAGTTCCAACTCAATTTTGTGCTTTTTCATTTTGATTTCATGTTCTTCTTTTTCGTGCTCCATTCTTAAAGCATGTTCTTTTTCTTTGATACCTATTTCTTTTTTTAGACATTCTTTTTGAAAAGCAACTAGCTCCAACTTGGCCTCCGATAAAACATTAAGTTTAATTCTGCAGTCAGCGGTCAAAGCTGTCTTTTTCTTCATACCTAAAACAAATATAAACATAAATATACTTGGGATCTTTTGGCTTATTGGTACTCTCGCACTTATGTTTCTGCGACTTGATGTTGCCACATCTTCCAAAGGAAATTTGTTTGGTATTTTAGGATTGGCAACTGCTGCAGGCTTGGTCACCGTTTCAGGCTTGGTCACCATTTCAGGCTTGGTCACTGGTTCCGACTTGGAGATTTCTTTATTTGTTTGTAATCTAGCCACTAGCAATTTAGGGTTTATTGATAAATTTTTTATGGCAATAAATTTTCCTTTTATTTTGTTGTCATCTAAAAATACATAAAGCCTTAAATGTGAAGTAACGATTAATTAACAGGGCTCAAGTAAGACCATACCAATGTTATAGAAATAACAGATTTTTTTTTAATTTATTAAAAAATCCCATTATTTAATTGGCATTCTCAAAAAAATCATCTTGAATGATCAAATTATAAAACTGACTAAGTTTATCATCAGATTAATGGATATGTCATTGTTTCAAATCAGTACAATATAATTTCTAATAAAGCATAACTTACCATTCAATATTGTTTTGTCTTTAAATAATAATCTTTTAGGAGTCCACGTCGGTACTAGAGGTAACTGTTCCCCTCTGTTTTCTGGTTCTATAATAAAGAAATACACATAAAAAATTAGTACAGCAACTGTACTTAATATTTAATAGTGTCTATGGAAAAATACTTCTTTCTTTGTGCTTTAATAGGTAGTTAATTTACTTATCTATCTAAATTACTTCCATACATTTATATTATGTTTTATACTTAAATTTCCATATTAACAATGTGACACACTAATTTCTAAGTAGTTGTTGAAAAAATTACCTTGTTTTTTCGATAGTTCGATAGCTTTGGAGGTTCTTAATGTTGCTGGGTTCCATGACGCCCAACTACTATCTCCCTCTTTTAATTCCCCTACCCCAGCCATATTTTGTTCGTCTTCTTGATAGTCTGCAATGTCTTGAGGGTTTACATCAAATTCTTGAGTGTCTGGCCTGTTTACTCGAGAGTCTACAAACAAGAAGTCATAATTTAAACATGCTCTGCTGTATGAAGATGATGAAAATTTTGGTAACAAAGCCAATTTCTTGTGATACAGTTTCAAGGCTCCGCATTTATACAATTATTATGTAACAAATGACTTACTTACCTGTGCAGTCCCTCTCACTCTTATCAGAGTCAAATATATTAGAATCACCAGTAATCGCAACTCCAATAATCGATTTAATTTTATCATCCATGGGAGTGAACCTAATTACCTTTTTTTGACCACCTCCGGTTTTAAAACTTTCTATTTTATCGTCTCCATACTTTTTTTTAGTTTCTTTTTTTAAATTGCCCCATTTGTCTCGCAACTGTTTAGTCGTTCTATGAGGGAAACCAAGTTGAACTAGTTTTTTTGCAATGTTCACCCAAGCAGCCTCCTTATCTCTCCACAAAACAGTGTCGCTTCTTTTGCACTCCACCACGTCCTTAAATTCATCCACTAAGGATAAAAGAAATCCAATTTCCTCATTGGAGAAGTTTAATCCTCTTCTATCCATATACGTAAGGAATGGAATAACTCGATAACAGTATGAAATGATTTGATGTTTATTACTTGATTTCAAGAGAGTTGACATCCCCTTGACAAACTAGCAACGTAGCGTAGCAACAGTGCAAAAACAACTTCTATAAAATTACAAAATTAAATCAAACTACAATGAAATCAGGAAAGCAGGTTTATTAACAATTATATACATTTAATATATGTTAATTCAAGTACAAAGTTTAATGGAAACATTCAAAGCATTATTAAAAAAAAATTGAAAATATCCATAAGTGCCCTTTATGGAGGTTTTAGAAAAAAGGGTTTCAAATAAAAGTTGCAGCTATTAGTTCTCTTATAATATAGGTTTCCCAAATGAGAAAGTAAAAATCTAGGTTAACTTTTATGTTTGCCCTCTCCTAGTGCGTTTACGTGTTGATCTGTGGATAACGTGATGTGGGTATCGTACGTAAATATGGATTACGTAGAGTACGTACGTAAACCGTACAGTTTACAATGATAAATCTTATGTTTACTACAGTAAAATGATTAAATCTCTCTTATCTTCTGTCCAGCATCGTGACGTGACGTCACAGAATTTGCCAGGCACATTCGGCGAACTGAGCAATCCTGGTAGTCTATAATCGTTGTACCCTCTTCATGTTTTTTTTCGAATTTCGACAGTTCTTCTGTCAATAACTAACTATTCTGTGCTTATAACCTCAATTTTAATGGGACTTTTATAAAACTGGCATTATAAAAGCTCAAGTTAACTTGACTGTTAACTTTTAGTTAACTGCCAAACAAGTTTTATAATACCCACCCTTACAATCATAAATCTTACTGTTTACTACAGTAAAATGAATAAATCTCTATCTTCTGTCCAGCACCGGTGGTGACGTCACAGAGTTTTTGCCAGGCAGATTCGGTAAACTGAGCAATCCTGGTAGTCTATAATCGTTGCCCTAAAACTGTCAATTTTGAAAACACGATGCCAACCAAATTTAGTTGCAACCACTCATACGAACAAAATTCGGGTACAGGAATTAAAAAACGCACTTTATAAAGAGTAGAGCAAAACGCAAATGCACAAAATGAAAAGCCAAGGGAGAAAAATGGACCAAACAAAAATGAAGGAATGAAAGGTAGCCTAGCTCACAAGAGTTGAATGTCCAGGACAGAAGTCGATGTCTCCGAAGAGCGAAAGGGCGGGCGTCATACGGGGAGTATCGCATCATATTGGACGATATCTTCAATAATGATAGTTTGCTGATTATTTGTCTTATCGTTCTATTTATTTACTATTTATTTACGAAGCGCGCTATGTTTAGGTTTTATGTTATTATAGACCAAGAGCTGGGCACGAGATTTCAACATCATCAGTAATATGGAATTCGTAAACAGGAATAAATTCTATTACCATCAGTTATTAAAGTTCCGAGCAGGCGGACAGCTTACTGGTTGCGAAGGATAGTTATAAGGGGTGAAAGTGTTTAATTTTTAGGGGAAGTTTCGGCATCGATAATAAGCTTAAAAATCTATGTAATGATAGTTCTTACCATACCTAAACTAAATTACAAGCGGCGGACACATAAGTAGGTGCAAAGGGGGTGGCGGACAATAGTAAGGGGGTGAAAACGCGAAGAGATAGAGCCGAAATTTCAACGTCATCGTCATCAATAATATGGAATTCGTACACTGGAATAAACTCTATTACCATCAGTTATACAAGTTCCGAGCAGGCGGACAGCTTACTTGTTGCGGAGGGTAGTTATAAGGGGTGAAAGTGATTAATTTGTAGGGGAAATTTCGGCATCGATAATAAGCTTAAAATTCTATATCAACATAGGTCTTACCATATCTAAACGAAATTCTAAGCGGCGGACACATAAGTAGGTGCAAAGGGGGTGGCGGACAATGGTAAGGGGGTGAAAACGCGGAGAGCTAGAGCCGAAATTTCAACGTCACCGTCATCAGTAATATGGAATTCGTACACAGGAATAAACTCTATTACCATCAGTTATTAAAATTCCGAGCAGGCGGACAGCTTACTTGTTGCGGAGGGTAGTTATAAGGGGTGAAAGTGATTAATTTTTAGGGGAAATTTCGGCATCGATAATACACTTAAAAATGTATGTAATGATAGGTCTTACCATTAGTAAACGAAATTCCGAGCGGCGGACACATAAGTGGGTGCAAAAGGGGTGCGGCGGACAGTGGTAAAGGGGGTGAAAAGGCGGAGAGCTATATAGAGCCGAAATTTCAACATGATCAGTAATATGGAATTTGTAAACAGAAATAAACTCTATTACCATCAGCTATTAAAGTGCCGAGCAGGCGGTCAGATTACTTAGGGCTTAGGGTAGTTATAAGGGGCGAAAGTTGTTAATTTGTGCTTGGACTTTCGTTTAGGTATGGTAAGAACTATCATTATATACATTTTAAGCGTATTATCGATGCCGAAATTTTCCCGAAAAATTATCAAATTTCACCCCTTATAACTACCCTTAGCCCCAAGTAATCTGTCAGCCTGCTCGAAACTTTAATAACTGATGGTAATAGAGTTTATTCCTGTTTACGAATTTTATATTACTGATGATGATGACGTTGAAATTTCGGCTCTGGCTCTCCGCGTTTTCACCCCCTTTACCCTTGTCCGCCCCCCCTTTGCACCTACTCATGTGTGCGCCGCTTGGAATTTCGTTTAGGTATGGTAAGACCTATCATTACATACATTTTTAAGTGTATTATCGATGCCGAAATTTCCCCTACAAATTAATCACTTTCACCCTTTATAACTACCCTCCGCAACAAGTAAGCTGTCCGCCTGCTCGGAACTTTAATAACTGATGGTAATAGAGTTTATTCCTGTGTACGAATTCCATATTACTGATGACGGTGACGTTGAAATTTCGGCTCTAGCTCTCCGCATTTTCACCCCCTTACCATTGTCCGCCACCCCCTTTGCACCTACTTATGTGTCCGCCGCTTGTAATTTCGTTTAGATATGGTAAGACCTATCTTGACATAGGATTTTAAGCTTATTATCGATGCCGAAATTTCTCCTACAAATTAATCACTTTCACCCCTTATAACTACCCTCCGCAACAAGTGAGCTGTCCGCCTGCTCGGAACTTGTATAACTGATGGTAATAGAGTTTATTCGAGTGTACGAATTCCATATTATTGATGACGATGACGTTGAAATTTCGGCTCTAGCTCTTCGCGTTTTCACCCCCTTACTATTGTCCGCCACCCCCTTTGCACCTACTTATGTGTCCGCCGCTTGGAATTTAGTTTAGGTATGGTAAGAACTATCATTACATAGATTTTTAAGCTTATTATCGATGCCGAAACGTCCCCTAAAAATTAAACATTTTCACCCCTTATAACTACCCTTCGCAACCAGTAAGCTGTCCGCCTGCTTGGAACTTTAATAACTGATGGTAATAGAATTTATTCCTGTTTACGAATTCCATATTACTGATGATGTTGAAATCTCGTGCCCAGCTCTTGGTCTATTAGTCTTGTATTTCTGTTGGCGCGGCCGCCCATGCCTTGGCTCGTTCAGTTCACGGTCAATTTATAAGGTCGAAATAAACACACAAAATAAGCAGATCTCTTCGGTTACTTCATGTGAAAATGTCCACGTTATTTCTGTGAAAAATTCTATAAAATACAATTTGAATACTATAGATATTGGCCAACTCGAAGCAACCACTCCCATGACTAGTACCACACTCCAAGTATGAAAATTAAAATGCAATTTTTCTCATGATTTTTGCCTAATGGCAACGCTATACAGCCAACAATCAATTGAAGGTTTTGAAATTGAAACCTAGCTAACCTAACCAGGACTTTTACCTGTATCGCTTGATATCGCGTCGAGAGTATTACCAATTACACCACATTAATCGTGTCGTTTTCCTTTCCGATGTTTTTATCAAAACAGGCAAATGGGTTGTACGCTGCATCTTGCATCCAGTCTTATCCATATTCAATGGAGATTATTTATAAATAATAAGGTATAAATACTGGAATAAATACTAGAACACAAACACCGACGCTATAAGGCGAGTGCATTAAAAATGAAATCATCCGTATAATTCAATGCCTTTAATGGTATTAGCCATGGGAGCAGGGAAAAGAATTTGGACGTTAACACTTCCTTTCAATCACTTGTAAGTCAACATTCTGTCGCAGAGTTACATATTCGTCGTGAATTCGGTACACGTCTAATTTTGTTCGCCAAGTTCTATATTTGCCTATAATTTATTTATCGATATATAAAAGAGAGAGGAGTTTATACTAAGTTTTCAGCAGTGATGCACATACCCACATATATGTGGGTATGAGATTATGTTTCTTCCAACAAAATATCTTAATGACTACCGATTTTGATATACAATGCTTCATTAGGTTACTTATTTCAGTATGTATGAGATTGTGTTTCATCCACCATTCTTGGTGGAAGAAACACCTTTGTTCTTAGTGGCTCTACTATCTTTGATGTACGATGTCTGGTTGGGTTGCTCACTTCAGCAAAAGTGTCATGGGCTACATATTGCAGGAATCTCATTTCCGGTTCTAACTGAAACTAAATATAACATGCGAACGGTTCTAATAAATCTCTAAAATCTCTACATATTCGGCATTTGGCAACCATGGCAACTCTTTTTAATATCATATTGTTTTCCAAGGGCGGAAAAACGAACATTTCAACGAGGGCGGAGTTTGTGGCCCGAACGAAGCGAGGGCCACTTCCGCACGAGTTGAAATTTCGTTTCCGCCCGTGGTGAACACAGTACTTCTTGCGCAACCCACTAATAAGCAAATAACGAGAAAGTTAATCAGTTTTAATATTAAAATACTTGTCCTATGATAATGCTTTGTACTGACATGCGTATTGTGTGTTGCGACCATATAGCAATCGTTTTCACCAATCACAGTTCGTGATATTTCGCTCATTTCTACGCCGCGCATCAGGCGCATCTCTATGCTTGGCGGCAATGTGCACTTTTCCGCCATAGGGCGGAAAAGTACGTTCGGAGCTGGTCGGCCGGCAATTCGTCGCTTTCCGCGAGGTTCAGGTATATAGAACTGACACGCTTGCAACCGGGTTGCGCAAAAATAATTTTTTCACGCTGCCGGTAATGTAAATAGTTCATAGAAGCTTAGATACATAACACGAAAATGGCAAATAACATTCGTTTCTTGACATTTTTTTCCTTGACGACGGAATGTAAATAGTGTCATTTACATTCCTAGGAAAATGAAAAGAGTAAATCAAGTTGATTTAGTATCTTGCCGAGGATGTTGACAGACTTTTGTTTAAATTTATCGCATCGGGTAACCCTAGTTGCACATATACAGGCAACTTATGTGAGAGTGGCGTCCGTCCTAAGTAAAGCAAACATTTCATTTTTTGGGGAATTATGAGATAGTTTTCAACGGCAACGTGAAAAATCTAATAAGTAACACGGAACATATCGACTGTTAATATTCTCGGCAAGCGACATGCCTCGGCTTCGCCTCAGCTCGTACACATTTGCCTCGAATGTAAACATGTCTTTACATTCTTTGGGACTGAAATAACTACTACGTTTCGCTTTGTTTAATTTTGTCACATTGGGTAACCCTAGATACGCACATACAGTCAACTTAGATGGCAGTCACGACCGTCTGAACTAAAGCAAACATTTCATTTTTTGAGGAATTTTGAACGGTAGCGTGAAAGATGTTATAAGTAACACGGAAAGCATCGACTGTTAACATTCTCAGCAAGTGACAAGCCTCGGCTCGTACACACTTGCCTCGAATATTAATATGTCTCTACATTCCTTGTTACTTAAATAACTATTTTATTATGGGAGACTATAATACGGAAAATTTTTCAAGTAGGTGATAATCTACGTAAACGAAATTTTTTAACTATCAGCTGTGAAAAATAAGAAACATTGAACTATTCTATAAAGTTACGCAAAACAAAATTAGCTTTCAACTTTCGGCACGTGTATGTATTTATATACTTGTCAGTACATTTAAAAAATGTCTAGTAAGAAAATAATTATTTAAAGAATTATTTTGAAAAATAAGACTAATATACTATATATATGTACTATATCTAATCATTTGATGAGTGAAACTTTAGGCTCTTATTGGCGTTACATGTAATATACAGTACAACCAATTCTCCCCATTCTGTGACAGTTGTCTTTTTTTCTGTCTGTTGTGTATACTACGAACATCGGTAAGGAAAAATGTACGACTAAGGTGGTGTTTACACTCGACGCGAAATTGTACCATCTAGGTTCAAGTACTGGATTTTGTTAATGGTTAAACTCATTTCTAAAATAAGAGTTAACTTTAGATTTATTGTAACATGTCTTTTGATTAAAGATTTCGTTTTCAATTACATTTAACTTATTAGATCTAATTCTATTCATGTATTTATAAGATATATAAGTACTTATATGGTAACCCCTCAGAAATTCTCAAGCTGGGGGCAGAAACAGCTCTCTCTGTATTATTGCGCATGTACAACGCATGTCTGGACGTTTCCAAAAAGATGGAAGAGGCAGAAACTAGTCCTTATAAACAAAGGGAAAGGAGACCCCAACAGTGCATCAGGAAATCGGCCTCTGTGCATGCCAGACACTGCAGGCAAAGTGCTGGAAATGCCAATAAAACCAAGGCTCCAAGCAGCGGTAACTTCTGGTGGGGGCTTGTCTGATAAGCAGTTTGGGTTCGGAAGTGGCAAATCAACTGCCGACGCGGTCTCAGTACTGAAAGAAACGTTCCAGACAGAACAAGAGAAGAACCAGCACTCAAAGGAGGTTATTCTGCTTGCTACGATCGACGTCAAAAACGCTTTTAATACTGCTGGATGGAAAAACATGGTGAACCCACTTAGAGAGAAGTACAATGTTCTCCCTTACCTGCTTCGGATGGTGGAGGACTACCTGAACGATAGACAGCTCTTGTACGAAACCAAGGAAGGCATCAGAGCCAAAAAAGTAACCGCGGGAGCTGCACAACGGTCAATTTTAGGACCAGAGCTGTGGAACATATCATACGACGATATTCTCAGACTAGAGCTGCCAGACGGATGCTATCTTATAGGCTACTCCGATAATATAGCGATCGTCATCACTGGAATGAACAAAGAGGAGATTCAAGAGAAGCTAACGAACGTCATGCGGATTTTGAGAAGATGGCTCAACGATCACGGACTAGCGCTTGCGGCAGAAAAGACATGTGATTTTCTTGACTAAGAAGCACAAGACAAGTTTCGACAACATCCTAGCGATACAAATAAAGTATCACGTTATAGAGATAAAGGATGATATCAAATATTTGGGATTCACCGTGGACTCAAAGATGAGCTTCGATGAACATATTAGAAAAGGAGCAGATAAAGCATCGACGGTTACACAATCGCTCAGTCGATTGATGAGGAATATCGGTGGAGCAAGGGCCAGCAAGAGGAAAATTTTTGATGTCTGTGACCAATTCCACACTTCTGTACAGTGAAGAAATATGGAGAGAGACGACGAAGAAAAAATTTTACAGGAAAAGAATAGCCAGGGTGCAGCGCAGGGCTGCTATTAGAGTATGCAGTGCATATCGCTCAGTATCAGAACCGGCAGTACTAGCTATTGCAGAAACCATCCCAGGTGACCTGCTAGCACTGGAACGTAAGGCCATCTACGAAAGAAGACGCAACGTTTAAAAGAGACGATGAAGGCATCGGCAGAGCCAAGATTGCAGAAGAAGAAAGGGCTAGGACCATGGAACAGTGGAAACAGAGGTACGACGCAGAACACCGAGGCAAATGGACTAAGCGCCTCATAACAAACGTGAAAGACTGGATAGAGAGACACCATGGGGGTAAACTATTATCTAATCCAGTTGCTGACTGGACACGGATATTTCCGATCTTACCTGTTCAAACAAGAAAAAAGTAGGAAGCCCTAGGTGTTTCGCTTGCGGACATGCCGTAGACAATGCAGAACATACTCTGTTCATGTACAGCCAATGGAGCCTTCAACGACGGGCACTGACAGAGCAGATTGGAGTTTTTACGCACGAAAACATAATAGAAGTGATGCTGAAGAAAGAAGAAAACTGGGACGCCGTGGCTGAGTTCGCCGAAACGGTTTAGCGAATGAATAAACGAAATGGTCTAGTTGATGACCAAAAACGTGAAGAATGGCAGCACTCTTCGCGTTTAGTCTGCCCCGACCGAGTGGGACGATAACGCAGAGAAACAATGAGGGGTGGCTGAACACACCCGAGCCATTGGTCAACAGCTAAGCTATATACGTTATATTGTCTTAGATCAGCAGCTGTCGACGTACCTAGCAAAAGGTAAAGACAGTAGAACCAAGAGGTCACACAAGCTCGGAGGACAGTGTGACACACCAATGAGAAATCCCTCAAGAGATTACAGAACGAAAGCAAGAACAGGACAGACGCCAAGCAGGCGAAGAACAGCCATCTTGAGTAATGCTAATGCGGGTGCAAGATGGAAATCTCAACGAGGTTAAGATAATGGAGGTAGGGTTTTAGTGGATCGTACAGGTGAGGTACAACCCCACACACCGATCGGTCTCGTATGGCCACTGATGATGCGGACGCGCATTCCCCCCCTCCTCGAAAAAAAAGTACTCATATGGTTGAATTCCATTTTTTATATACAGGGTGTTAGCGGTTTGACTGCCTTTATTTTAATAGGTATTCATTAAAACAAACAAAAAATCCTTATGCCCTAAAACCGACCGTTTTCGAGAAAAGTCGAGTTATTTTATCAAGGCATTTCACCACAACTTGGCAACATCGACAAGAAAGGAAACATAAACATGTGTAATCAGATGAGCGGGATCAATAGCGATCAGTAATTCAGGGTCAATAACAGCGTTAGAAAAGGATCATGCTGTTATTGTTATCTTGTAATTTTCAATATTTACCTGATATATTACGTAGTTGAAGCATGTGTTCAAAATGTCCACCGTTATTCTCGATGCACGCACGACACCTCCTGATCCAATTGTCGCGCACTCGCTGAAATATGCTCGGATTTTTCAAACGTATCTTTCGAATTCAAAATGCAACTAACTATCTGGGTCTCATTTCTAATTTCGCGTCGCGTGCGATAAATTCGCAGTGTTGCCACACCACATCATAGTCACTTTATCGAAGTGTATTGATTGGAAAGACTTTTATTCTTTAAACAAAAAGTTGTTTTGTTAAAAATTATACATACATAAATTAAAAGAATACATCTTATGGTCATTTCATGTACAAAATTATGTGAGATTCTTTATTAAAACAGAATTTTTACACCATGAAATTAGAAGTTTGCTATTTTTTTACACGAAAACGGTTGGTTTTAGGACACCTGTCGTTGGTATAAAGTTTTCTTGGTTTTTTTTGGTGAATACTATCGCCTGTGAAAATAAAGGCAGTCAAACCCCAACACGCTGTATAAATAGAAACACTCAATTTCTCCATATACCTACATAGTTACCCATTACAAACAATTATCCAAAAAGTACCTACTACTTAAATGAATAAATGTTTTAAATTATTTTCAGATTAAATTCATAATCTTGGAATTTCTAAACTAATTTTTGCGAAAAACCTCTCATCCATCTGTTATTATAGAGAATACGGACTTATTAGTGAAAGAAATTTAGAAATCGTTGATTTTTTTTGTGTTATACACCTCAAAGAAAATTGCGTTTTACGGTATAGGGATATATATAAACCGATCAAACTTAAACCAATTTGTCAGCATACATATGTACGTAACATAATCTGGTGTACCTTATACAAATATGTTGTCTGTTATTTGCAAATTTTAATGTATGCTAATTTAGCAGACATTCATGTTTGTGTCCCATAAATTTAAATGTATGATCCCTCCGACTTCTCATTGACTGTTTGCTGTATGTTAATTGAGGGTATTTACCTGATGACTAATTGTTTACTCTTCGAATTTGTTTTACTGAAAATATTGTACTGATTTATTTCAATGGAACATCCAAATAGAAATGTATTGTTTTAGAATCTACTACGCACCTCCAGAAAAGATGCATGAAATATCCATAGGTTATAATTGAAACGTAAAATTTCTTAGCGCTGCGGGTCGAAAAATCACACTATGTTAAACTTATTACTTTCTCATTTTCACATATGAAATAATTATTATCTAACCATCACCGTTACAATGGTTGCCAAAATAAACACACAAAGTTTACAATATTGCAGTATTCAACTTGCTATTCAATTATTATTATATTCGTGTTCGCCATATTTCTTTTTATTGTACTCGTTTTATTATCATGAATAAAAAGGGACTCGGAGACATCAAAAGAGGATTCGTCAAATATGAAACTTTCGGCCGTCTCCGATATTTACAAAGTTTTTAGATGAAATCAGAAATGAGTGAAAAAAGGACAACTTTTAATGAAATGAAAACTTTCCTATCAATCCACTTTCGACGAAAGGAATCCAATTCCGTTATCCCTCTGCTCGAATGCGGCTTAGGAGAAAATATGTAGGAGGTCGGTTTTAAACCGAGTCGGATACCTACTTATCTACGAGTATAAAAATCAGAAAACACACATATTGTACAATCCGTCTTCTTTTAAATAACCAAAATTGTTCTTTGAGATTTACCCACTTATTAGATTGACATTGGGTTTACAATTTCACGAGTAGAATAATTAAGGCGGTGAAGTGGCCCGACAATAAGTGTATGAGCATGTATCCAAACTGATTTAAGCAGCTTTCAAATAACTATAAACTGTAAACAATCCTCGAATAGCTGAAAGCAGCTCACAAGCAGTTCCAGAGTAGCTTTAAATAGCTTCCGAACAGCTTATCTTTGAGACGTACTAAGACCTTGTGTGGAGCCTCTTAGCGTCTAGTAGCCTCCACCCTCGCACGGCAGGAATGTGAACTTGCGTTACAGAACCGCTTATATTGTACTACTTGCATAAGTCACAAATAAGTTGGAGAGAGGTTGATTAATTTTTGTGTGAGTAAACAAAAAGAAGATGATGTTAGCACGCATTAGATAAATATATAAAATATGTAGGCACAGTATGAATAAAAGGCCTCTTATTTAAAAGTAGATAGTACGCGAATTACCGTTCCATTTAAATTTTTTTTCTATAATAGATATGCACTGCGCGTTTTGACTGCTTTATTATCTCATCCTTGCATTGCTCTAAGGTTAGCTTTAGTTGTGTCCACGTGACTGTCATAGAGATGGCATAAACATTGACGAACTAGGATATATATTTCAATTATATGTTTATATTTATAGGATAGTATTAGTAGTTAAGGATAATGTTAAGTTAATAATAAGGTAATGGTGTTAAGTTTGTCGATTACATGTATAAGTATGAAAATTGCATGAAGTATGCGTGGTGGTTGATGTAATTAATAATAAAAGTCGCTTGTGGTTCCGTCGAAATAAAGATAATTCGAAAAGACTCACTAGTATTTTCCAGTTTTGTCCAGTCACTCCAGTCTAGTTATGTGCTGGAAGTCGACTTCTACCGTTCCAGGAAGGTGGTTGTTGTCGTGGTGAGAGGGCTGTGCAGGGTTGCCTCTAGCGGGGGTTGTTGTCTTGGCCGGAGGAGATAAGATGGCCAAAAATGCTGATGCACTGTATGCCACTCGAAAGAGGGAAGAGAGGTAGACTGAGAAGGACGTGGAGACGCAGAGAAAGCAATGAACAGTAGGCAACTCCAGGAAAGAGATCTACATGACAGGAAAACATAGCGGAATGATGTAGTCTAAACCTAGTATATATATATATAATCTCAAAAATTTTGTAAAATTGTTCGTTGCAATCCTCCAAATTTAGTATATTTTCGGATATAATTTATACGAAATACCCACTTTCATTAACAACAATAAAACGTAACATTAATCCCATATTTCATATTTAATGTTTCCCCACATTTAAGGAATTTTTGAGTCACTTTCAATTTAGTATGGTGCAAAATATTTAGGACAGCTTTTTCTTTATTGTACCATGTACATAAACGTTAACGATACGGTTGGAACAAATTGTAGTTAAATTGTTTGTATATTGCGTATTTTGTACCGGTGAAATCAAAGAGACGAGGTCGAAATTTATTGCTTCTTCTGAAATTCACAAAAATTTGTTCAATGGAGGTGTCCGGTTTATTCGGACCTACGTGTTTTTCCCATGAATCGATAGAAGCGAACGTGGTGTATCCAACGAGACCATTTTGACGACATGGAATTGAAAGGGCGCTTCAAATTTTGAATTTGAAAATGTGATGATTCATCCGGATATTTCCCTAGAAAATTTGATTTTATATATGAGCTCGCAATGCTGCACATTATGAAAGAACAATTCTAAAAGCTTGCAAGATGATAAGTAAAACGTAAACACAAACATAACCTAACTTTCAAATTTGTTATTTGTTCACTCTTTCGCGTGTTACCTTTGTGGCCGCTAGCGTTTTGGAAAAATTCGTTCCCTTTTCTTTGCATTCATCGTATATTTCCCGGCGACAGTAATATCTGCACTTTTAGGTACACATTTACTTCGGTTTTCAACGAGAAGGTAATAATTATAATACCTAAAATAAATCACAGTAGTAATGATTATTCCTCTGATATTGTGGAGATACACTGGGGTAATAAAAGTTTGTATCGACCCACCACGTTATCCAGTACTCCAAAACAGAAGGATTATTTCCAGTTAGTCAAATTAAACTTGTCAATTATCGTAGGAAAGTATAGACGACAGGAGAGATGGCCGACATGAAAGAGTTCTTGTTTATCAATTTTCCAACGATCTGAAACAATCCTAAAATACCGTTAGAATTCTGAAGTTCTATGTTTTAAGAACGTGCGAGAAGGTGGCACATATACGCATAACCTCATTGTTTTTTCATCAAGTGTGTGGTGTAGAGTGAATTTATGTGGATTAGCCACATAAAAGTCGTGGATCATTCCAAACTTCACCATAGGCAGGTTGCTGCAACCAACCTTTACGTAGCTAACTTCCATGTGGTGTGGTTTTACGGTACTGTAATAACAGTCTTCTTATTTTACCTTAATCGGAAATAGTCATTGCAGTGTAAATATTTTATTTATGTGCAACGTTCTTCCGGGCTACTTGGCCGTGGTCCAGAAAGGTTTAAGTAACCTGACGTTTAGATTGCTTCTGCAGCAAACATCTTCAGAGGCGATGTGGTAGTCTGCTAAGCGTTCGACTGAGCCAAATAACCAGCAAGAACACTGCACATTTGACTCCGGCCGTGGGAGCCTACGCTCTAGGATATTTTATTTATATTAAGAGAAAACATTTCGATTGAATAAAAATTCTAAATTATACATTGGGAGTGTCTGGTTTTTTGTGACCTATTGTTTTTCTCCCATAAATCGATAGATGGGAACGTGGTGTATCCATCAAAACTATTTGGACGCCATGTAATTGAAAGGACGCTTCAAATTTCGAATATGAAAAGGTGATGACTTACCCGGTCATTTTTTAAACATTTTCGTGTATCGGCAACAGTGCCACACCATCTCCAACCGTAATGACTACCAGTACCATAAACTTAAAAAAGTAGGCTAAAGTCGCAAATTAATAATAAAACTTTATTTTCGCGTAATTTTAAAATACGCAAATAACGTTATTCGCGTTTGCCACAAGATCTTAATTAAAATAAATATTTTCTCCATAAACTTGAGATATGACTTTTATGTTCGTATTCCTTCGTAGATTTATAAACGTGTTAGACGGGGTCCCATTAAAAATTTGAAAGAAAGTAGAGTCACAGGGATCTCTAGAAGTCCCCATTGTTAATTACAGACCGCCCGGTCCTTTGTCATCAGTCCCGAAAGAGATAAAAGTCCCCACATCCTTCCATTTTTAAAGGAATACGCGATCCGCCTCGAAGTAACATAAAACCGAAAAGATTTTCTCCGAAAACTTTTAATGAATATTTAAGATAAACGGAAGGGAAGTGAAAAGGCATCTTTCGGGACGCGATGTGGAAAAATAAAGTTTCGAGACGGATCGACTCCGGTCTCCGGAAGCGGTCCATCCAGGATCATTGTGGAACGTCGAGCCGAGGAGTAATATTGTTTTTCCTCGTTCATGGAAAGGGAGAGAAAAAGAGACAGATAGAGGAAGAATCACTGGCCTCGACTTTTCCAGGACGAAATAATTATGTGATTGCTCCGCTCTTAGGAGAGAAATAAAATTCGCCAGCTTATTCTGTAAGTGGAGAGGACAGAGTGGGAAGAAGTATTACTTAATCAGATCGTAAATTTAGGAGCGCATTAAATCAACGTACCTATTACCTTTATTATAGAACTGAAATTTATAGAGAGATTTTGTAAAAGTTCTTCGTCATTGCCAAACAATAACGCAATAATGCACATTACTACTAAACGAATATAATATAATTAAGTGCATAGAAAGTGGAAAAAATCATATTAGTTGTACATGGTGCTAGTTTGCAATGGAACTTTCTTTCAGGATAACTATCTTCTTACTGACATCCATTCACCTCACTTGAAACGCATACCACATGCAGTGAAATTACACTCTCACTTCTTGGGACGTAGGTATGGGTATGGTTTTCCTTCAGAAAAATTAGTTCAAAAAGTTTCGAAAAAATAAGATAAACTAAAATAACATTTCAATAAACTTTTTATTGCGCACTCTCGAGCTTATCAGGAACAACATAAAATAATTAACGACTATAGAAAACAAATAAATAAATAAAAGGTTAGCACATAATTTGGAAACCCAACTTATATATCATATATATGATATCATATATATGATATATAAGACTGAAAGAAAGACTAAAAACGATAGAAATGGACTTTTGGAGGCGCAGCTGTTGTATATAAATTAATTGGTAGTCTGTAGTTTACGGACGATCAGTTTACGTGATAACGTCATCAAAAAACATTGATGAAATGTTGCATACGTTTATGAATTGAATAGAATTATTATCACTAAATTATCATTAGAAGGTTTTTTCGCACTGCGGTTGGTCGGTCCAACTGATCATTTTAGACACATTGTTATGACAACGGACAGGTGTGAAGTTAAACATTATCTTGAACCTTACATAAATTGCTGCGCAGGATAAATGTTTTCATTGAATACTAAATGAAAGCAGTCGACTTTTATACGAGCATTTATATGACTCATCATAATTTTTAGTCGAAATTGCAACGTAACCTAGAACGAAGCCCATTTTCGAGAGTCGAGTGTAGACCGCCCACCATACAGTTAAACGCGAAATCAAACCTATCTCGGATAGATGGCGGCCGATGAGGCACTGTTCAATCTACCACCGCTTAAACATCCAGACTAAATTTAGATAAGGCAACCGCCTCCTCCATTCTCCTGTACCTGAGTTAATCCAAGGTAAGAACCAATACTTGTTTGTGACAAGCCGTACGTTGTTTCAGTCTTAACGACAGATATATGTAATCGTCTTAAATGTAATTGTGGACGTCACCAACGTTATATTTTAGACCGACCGAAATATCTGTTATCTGTTACGTAATCGTCCATAAATTGTGCTTGTTATCGACGGTTAGATTTTAGACCGCCGAATTCTTTGTTATATGTAACTGTGAACGTACCGCCCTTATATTTGTTATATGTTGCGTAGCTGTCCGTAAACTGTGATTGTCACCGCCGTTAAATTTAAGGCCGCCGAATTCTTTGTTATTATGTATCTGTGATCGTTCCTCCGTTATATGTTATGTAATTGTCCGTTACCGACCGATATATGTCAGTGGTCTGTAGCAGCACCGTGAATATGTCCGTCTCTCCGAACCGCTATGAGTTAATTTTTCCCTCGTCGTGTTAGGGAAAAAATAATTTACCACAATCTTCCGCTTGCTCTCTCGCTCTTGCTCTCTCGTAATGTAAAAAGGCCGTATTACCGAATATTAAACACGGCATGTTTTCCTATCATCTCCGTATCTAGCTATTTCTCTTCCATTTTGAAATTGTTAAGATAATTTTCCGTTTTTTTTTTCATTTTCAGTAGTAAAGGGGTTTTCATATTTCAGATCTTAATTTTATTGTTCGCAAATGTATTGTAATTTTCCGTTTCGGCATTTTTCGCTTCGCTGCATAATTTTCAACCTTTCCGATTTCATTTAGAATAAAATTTTATTTCTCTCCAACTGTGATAATTATACATTCTCGCATTTGTGTGTTTCCTTTTCGAAATACATAAATAATTGTAAATAAGTTTTTGCCCGATCTCCGTTCGACGACCTAGCGCCAGCAGGTGTTAGTCGTACGAATTGTTTTTCACTGCCGTTTGGGAATTAATAATTTAGGATTTTCTATTTTTGAGCGTGTGTTTATTTTCTACGGACAACCCTGGTAATCTCCTGAGTTCGTAAATTACCCAGGCATATTCCCAAGGGAGAAAACCCTTAAAAATCTGGCGCCCTAGCAAAACCGTAAAACCGACCCTAAAACCGATAAACGAACTCCCGAATTCCGTCCCAGCGCCTAATCTCCCTAGTAACCGCAACAAAGCGCGTTACAACCTATTATTACTGGACTGGTTGACCGATGCAAGAACAAATATATGAGATTAAAGAATTAAATACTTTATTGCCGCAATTGTTATTGTAATAGTAATAAGCAATGGTATGCCTAGTAAATATTCTGACAACTTTATAGATAATAGTCGGCAATACCGCTAACGTCCAGCTGTGAGCTGTCGCCTTCACCGCCGATGGAGTTGACGAGAAGATGGAGATAGATGCGTCATCTCACTCCCTCATGGCTCTAATAGACTACCTAAGTGCTGACGTCACGCGAAGGGGCGGAACTTCCAAACCTTTCCAAACAAATCGATAAAGCGTGTAATTTGCCCATAAGAAAAGTTTAATTTTACATTTATTGCTAGTTTTGTTGTAAATAAGAGTTGCCAGCTGTATATTGTGATATAGTATGTTCAAACCTGTTATCACCAAATATCTCTAGATAGGTAAGTGGTATAATGTAGTTTTGGCCCATATTATGTATTATAGGTTATGTTATTGTTTTATTTTCATCAAAACTTATCATTTTTGTTAGCTTAGTGGTGCTGCTGTGATTAGAGGCCGTTTTTTAAGAGGAAAAGTAAGCACTCAGTCAAAGAGTCCTCGATAGCCACATACGGTTTTGAACGATACATTTCTTCGGCTGTTTTTAACTGGCAATTCTATTAGAATTAAAGCGTTCCAATGACATTTTTCTTCAGTGACTGATATAAAAATATCTATAAAATCTATGGAAAGCAGAATGTACTCTATATATTTTATCCTTCATGCTGGCATGTATTTCCCCTCTAATAATTATAAAATCAGCATCAAACTCCATGTTTTTTACATGATTGGATTCCAATGGATCTTCATCCATTTTACCATTATATTCTCGTCTTCAAAAAACTCAATAATGTTGCAGATCTTGAAAACATGTTTGGATGCCATTTTAAATCAAAATTCTGAACTCAAATGTTTTATTTAACTAAAAAGTATACAAAATAAATCGAAATTATAAACAAAAACATAACCTCAAGAAAGTAAAATGGGCGAAAAATAATAATTAGACTTACCTTTTATCAAGCATACTTCGTTAAAACGTTGAACCGTCCTAAGTTTTCACAAAATATTGAAATGGCAACTCTTGTTCACGTTAAAACTAATAATAAACTTGAAAACAAAATCTTGTGATGGGCAAATTACACGTTTTATTGATTTGTTTGGAAAGGTTTCTTAGCACCGCCCACTTGTGGGGTCAGATTAAGGTGGTCCATTGGTTGTGTGGTGCCGGTCTCGCGGTCTCTTTTTCACTCGGACGCTGTAGTGGAAGAGGGATAGATGCGTAACAAGGCAAACGCTCTCACCATCGCTCGCACGCATAGGTTTGGCATATAGTTACAATGTTTTCTGGGAAGTGTAGGTAGCCCGCACACCGATTTATGTGCCGTATATCACGTCAATAGATAGGATTGAATATGAAAATGTTAGAGAAAAGATGAGTTATAATTATCATATTATCATATAAACACAAGAGAATGCAAACGCCTTAATTGGTGTAGTCATCTAAGAAGGATGCCAGATGAACGTTGGCCAGTTAGAATATGGCAATGCAGACCCAACCAAAGAAGACGGAGGGAAAAGGCTCAAACTTTTTTGCTATGGCGGAGTACAATAAGTTATGCAAAATAGATATATACGAGACTGGCAAGACAGAAGAAGGTGGAGGCTTGAATTGTATAACCCCACTCGCATTATATTTATATATATACATATATATATATATATATATATATATATATATATATATATAAAAGCGACAAACAAAATCCTTCCAACTATAGTGTTTACCTCCAAGACCTATTTACAATTTTTTTCTAAAATTCCAAAATTTTTAAAGGGTAATTTGTAAAGGGTTTTGATATATTTAGCACATTATTTATTTATATATTTTTACTTTTTTATTTACTTATTTACTTATGTATTTATATTTGTGGCATATTTACCACATATGGTCCAACTACTGGATCACTTACTCGGCAACAAGTTCAGACATTACAATTTCCCAACAATATTATTTCTCTGCCGCCACTCAGTCATTTTATCATCCCTGCCAAATCACTATAAAAAACGTCTTTGTTTGATTCACTAGCATCATCATTGGGAGGGTAAACGGCAATTAGAAGCACGTGATACTTAAATATTTCCATTTCTACCTTCAGAATTTGGTCACTAAGTTGGTCCCCGCATTTTATGTTCCGTTTGTAGTTCTTTTTAATTACTAACGACACACCGCTGCGACGTGTTTCTTCTTTCGTTACTCCATTAAGTGTTTTTGTTGGTGTTCCAATTGTGACTGGACAAAGTATACGCACACGTATGTAAGCGTTCCGCTTCTGACACATCTGTCTTCCTTGCATTCTGCCTGCCGCTTGGGCCCGCGTGAAAGAGAGAAAGCGGCAGCACACAGCTTGACGTTAACGTATTGCAGGGTATTCATAAAGTGAACTGGATATTTCCAGTCAATACCATTCCTTATTACAATCACAATTTTGCAGCAATAAGGTAATTGATTCTTGCATTCTAAGATTTTGATTGGATATATTGGTTCTTTCATCATTAAAACAAAGTAGCGTCGGTCAGCGAGTGTATGTAGTAGTAATAGGTTATGTTACGATTTCGACAAAAAAAATGTTTTGAATGATATATAAATGATCGTATAAAACGTCGACTGCTTTCATTTAGTATTCAGTGACAGAAATTATTCTACGTAGCAATTCATGTCAGGTTTAAAATTAATGTTTAACTTCACACATGTCATAACAATGTGTCTAAAATGACAAGTTGGACCGGCCAACCACTGTTCAAAAAATCTTCTATAATATGAAACTGGTTAACGCGAGTAGGTATACCGTCACTCCAGACCACCCCCACCACTACCCCCCATCGGCCCCGAAGCCCCGCCCACTTTTCCCCCTCCACTCCACGGCCTCACTACACGGGTCATCGGTCAAACCTAAATTCATGTCATTCATGCGCAAACCTTCAGAGGGAGAACACCTTCGAAAAGAATTGTAAATAGGCATGGATGTAATTGTGACGTCATCGAATTAAACTGTAATAAAAAGTCCTCGCGAATCGTGGACTTGCATATTGAGTAATGATGTTAATACTGTCAACGACCTCGCTGCAGATTATACACACACACACAAACACACACACACACACACACACACACACACACACACACACACACACACACACACACACAGGCTTCAACTAGTCTGTCCTATCGGGATGACTTCCGAGGCGTGACGTCACAGCGCTACATTGTGCGTTCACTCTCCGTTATTCCGCGTGTTTGTAAAAATTCGCAACGAAAGTAAACAATTACGGCGTCGAAACATATTGGAAACCGGTTTTAATTAAGCAGGTCGGGGCGGTATACGTTAGTACTCTCGTGACCCAGAAATTTGTCAAAACCATGATTATTAGGTTAAACAGGAAAAATATTATATGATCGAAAGAGGACGGTCTCTGCAAGATGAAGAATATAACAAAAGTGAAAACATTTCACTGTCAGAGATATTAAGTCATCACTGGTGATTCGCGTAGGAACAAGTTTTCGGGTCTGGAAACGGCACAGATAATAACGGAAGTAATAAAAAATATTAAAATATAAACGGTAATAATAATAAAAAGTAATCAACACACCTCTCCTCGGAAATATATAAAACGGCTGTATAGATAGAAAACGTTACAAATACGTAGCGATATGGTTAGTTCCCTATGCGTAGCGAGTTTCCTTGTTCCTCGTAAGGAAGAGACCAAGCGGATCTAATTTTTCTAGCGCCTCGTAGGTACACAATTAATGATGGGGTGTGACCTTGTAGGATTGCACTACTTTTTCCTGCGCAGCGTAGGCATACAGTTAGCGCGTGTCTTTACCTATAAATACCCTGACCATCCCCAGGTCTTCAGTATCAGCTGCTCTATTGAACGATAGACATCAATCCATCCTCATCCAATAGTTTCTCCGCACGAATATGCAGCCTACAAGGTTTACCGTTATACACGATAAGCAGGTCAAGGTGAAACGTTTTGCTTTATATGGACGTCAACTGGAATTTAAAGTGAAACCAATACCAAAAGATGAAGATCCGGTGCTATGGTTTAAGACAGCGATTGAAGACGCGGTGAATTATACAAGCGCACCTTTATCTGGATCTGATAAAGTGGGCATGTCATTTTGCGGAAAGACTTTCGAACGAGGCGAAGGATGGATTAGTTTCCGAGATGTGTCAGAGTTGAAAATGGAGGACGTGTGGGATATGATCTCAAAAATATTCCAGTCCAACTCGGAAGGTTTAAGTACAGACACTTTCTGTATCCAAGTGACGACTGTAAGAATGCCTAAAGGCCGCGGACGTTGTAGGAATCAGCATAATACTTTTGAGGAGGAATGTCGAACGAGGCAAGGAATCGTGCAGATAAAAAATTTTGATAAGAACTGTCTACCTCGGGCATTGATTGTCGGGAAAGCGTACGCAGATAACGAACCGGACCGCCAAAAAGTAAGAAGGGACATTGGAAAGCTGCAAACTAACAGAATGATCGAACTTTTAACAAAAACAAGGATTACTATACCGGAAGGCGGAGCGGGAATACAGGAATTAGAGCAATTCCAGCGCGTTTTAGAGGGATACAAGATAGTTGTGTATGAGTATGCTGCTAAGGGACGTACGGTGTTATATGAAGGACCAGCAGCAGAGAAGACTATAAATCTGTTGCATTGTGATGAACACTACAATGTAATTATTTCTCTAACGGCTGCATTTGCTTGCAATTACTTCTGTGAGGTGTGTCATATACCATATGAACATCGGAATGAACATCGGTGTCAGAGGTCGTGTCCTTGCTGCCTGCAAACTCCCGAATGCTCTGCAGAAAGTAACATACTTTGTGATATCTGCAACAGGAAATTTCGGGGGCAGATGTGTTTTGACAACCACTTGGTTAAAGTATGTAAAGAAGTGAGGAGGTGTAACAATTGCCTGAAGACGGTCCCGAGCACTAGGAAACATATTTGCGGGGAAATATTTTGCAAAATGTGTCAGAAACACAAGCCACAACCCCACTATTGTTACATTCGGAAAGATACAAAGCAGCCAAAAACCAATGGTACGTTATTCATCTTCTATGATTTGGAGACTAGACAAGATGAGTCATACGGAGAAAATCAACAGATTCATATCCCTAACCTCTGTGTCTTTCAACAACGATGTTCTCAATGCATCGATGAGACATTTGAAATATGTCCGAAATGCGGAGTGCGGAAGCAAGTATTGTATACAGAAGACCCCATTTCACCATTTCTACACCATATCTTCATGCTGCGAAAGAAATTTGAGACGGTGATTGTGTTGGCACATAACGGTCAGGCGTTTGATAATCAATTTATCTTGAGATACGTTTTCGAAAACATGGACATTAAACCCCAGCTAATTATGCGTGGGACCAAGATAATTTTGATGCAGCTAGCGAACGTCAAATTTCTAGACTCCATTAATTATTTTCCTATGGCTCTATCCGCTCTTCCAAAAGCATTTGGTCTCGCAGACAAATTCAAGAAGGGATATTTTCCTCACTTATTCAATACCAATTTCAATCAAACCTATTCCGGACCCCTGCCAGCCATCGAATATTACGATCCAGACGAAATGAAGCCGGATGCACGTCAAGAATTTATGAAATGGTATGAAGAGCATAAAGATGACAATTTCGCCACACAAAGAGAGCTCGTAGAATATTGTGAATCAGATGTGGCAATTTTAACCGAAGCCTGCTTGAAATTCCGCAAGATTATATTGGAAGAATGTAATGTATGTCCATTCACCGAGGCCTGTACCATAGCGAGCGTTTGTAATTTTGTATATAGACGTAATTTCCTTCCTTCACAAACGATCGGTATCATACCTAAGGGCGGATATAGGGCGACCGAAAACCAGTCTTCTGTAGCAGTAATGTGGCTGTTACAAGAAGAAGAAAAGAGGAATATAAAAATACAACACGCATACAACGGTAGAGAGGTTATTTTGCATGGATGCAAAGTTGACGGTTTCTGCAAAGAAACTAATCAAGTTTTCAAATTTCACGGCTGTTACTATCACGGACACTCAAAGTGCATGCGCTACAACAGAACAAACCCTCTACACGAGGACCCTGAAGACACCTTAGAGAGGAGGTATGAAAGGACGATAGGGAAAACCGAAAGACTTCGTAGTTTCGGCTATCAAGTCATTGAGAAATGGCAATGTGAATTCATCAAACCGCATGTCGAATCAACACACCCATTATTAGTGAAACCCTTAAACCCTCGTGATGCGTTCTACGGAGGTCGAACTGGAAATTCGCACTCGCTCTACAAATGCAAGCAGGGAGAAAAAATTAATTACATCGACATTTGCTCCCTGTACCCGTGGGTGTGTAAGAATGGAGTGTTTCCTATCCATCACCCGAAATTATTTGTCGGGGAGGAAACTCTGAAAGTAGACTTACAGAAATCGAGTGGGTTCATAAATTGCACCATTTTACCTCCAGACGATCTCTATCACCCTGTGCTACCACAAAAAATGAATAAGAAACTTATGTTCGTGTTACGTAGAATGTGTGGTGAAACTTTAAATCAAGGCCCATGTACACACAATGAATCGGATCGAGCATTAACAGGCACATGGGTTATTGAAGAGGTCGTTAAAGCCCTGGACGTGGGTTATAAACTCCTCAAAATTCACGAGATTTGGCTGTATGAAGTGGAGCAATACGATAAGGTGAAGAAAACTGGAGGGTTGTTTACTACTATGATGAATAAATTTTTGAAATTAAAACAAGAAGCAAGTGGATTTCCCATACACTGCACCATCCAGGAAGAGAGGGAGCTTTACATCAAGACCTTCCTACAGCAAGAAGGTATACAGCTAGATTTTGCAGCGATTGAAAAAAATGCTGGGCTCAGAACACTAGCAAAATTAATTCTAAACAGTTTCTGGGGTAAATTCGGTCAAAGAGAGAATCAACCGAAAACAGTCGTAATAAATGACCCCGCGGAATGGTTTGCCATGCTAGTGGATCCTGCAATCACAGTGAATACGGCACTTCCCATTAATGAGTCTGTCTTATTAGTTAATTGGGAATATAAGGAAGACGCATCAGACAGTTTGTCTACAGTTAATGTAGCCATTGCATCTTATGTAACGGCTCAAGCTCGATTAAAGCTGTATTCATATCTTGAAAAACTTGAGGAAAGGGTTCTATATTACGATACGGATTCTATAATATACGTTTCTCGACCTGGAGACACCTGGGAACCGTCTGTAGGAGATTGCGTTGGAGATATGACTAACGAACTACCACCAGAAACCCATATCACAGAATTTGTATCAGGGGGTCCGAAAACCTATGCTTATCGACTAACATCAGGCCAGGAAATATGTAAATTAAAGGGAATTAGACTAAGCTGGAAAGCGAGTCAGATTGTAAATTTTCAAAGTGTGAAACAACAAATTTTACACAACGAAAAATCGTTAACCGTAACCAGCAGACAATTTCGTACAACCGAAGATCATCACGTCGTCACGAAACTGATAGAGAAAAGGTACAAGCCTACATCTTGTAAACGGCGTTTTACGACCAATTATTCCTCCTATCCGTATGGTCATAAACGCTGGCGGGAAGACAAATAATATAAATAATATAATATATATAATAATATAATAATAAAATTGTAATTTATGAATATCATTAATATTTTTTGTTACATTCATTCAGATACATTTTAAAATGATATCTAAACTATATATATCTATTTTTGTATTTTTGTATTTTGTATGTATACGTTTTTAAACTACACATCTATTGTTAATTTATAATTATTATATTGTATATACAAATACCTATTGTGGAGCTTTTTAATTTCGAAATATAATACCTAGTTATGTAAGTCAGCGTTTGCATTATTTTCAATTCAGTTCAAACTTACACGTTTAATTTTCAATAAACGACATTTTAAGTCATTTTTAATTAGATACACAGAAAATAAATATTGTAATAGTTTGTAACTTATAGTGTGGGATACTACTTAAAATGTTCCTCTGACGAAACCCAATCTTTTTTTTTAAGCTATCATTGCATGGAGTGGTTTTCAAGAGAAATGACAAATGTAGCTATACTCATTCAATCGAAAATAAAAAAACTATTGTCCCTGCTGTGGGTAAGCCTACAGGTGAAAAACTTGTTTGTCATATTTGTGAAAAGAAATTTACCCCTAATGACGCTATAATAAATAAACACGAGCACTTTTCCGACCGTATGCGTGGCTGGACCCACCAATCTTGACTACACCTCTATTATTAATTTATAATTATTATATTATGTAATATACAAGTATCTATTGTGGAACTTTTTAATTTCGAAATATAATACCTAGTTAAGTAAGTAAGCGTTTTAAGTAATTTTAATTAGGTACACAGAAAATAAATATATTAATAGTTTGATTACGAAACATTCTGTTGTTACAAACATATTTATTTCTAATATACGTCATTTCGCTTAAACATGGATATAGGTATAAGGTATAGGCGGTCTAATTGGTTCACTCAGATCTCCCGTCGAGATGTTAATGCCTCCATCTGAGCACTTCTCACTTTGATATTTTAAAATTCGTCCAGTATTCATGGAGTATTGCTTACGTGCGACCTTTATATGTTGTTCCCCGTTTTAAAGTATTTTCGAAAATAAATGCTATATTGTCGAATACTAATACAAGTCCTAATAATTACACACACTTCCCCACTGCCGAAGACGAAGCAGAACTATCGTGACAAAGATCTACAAAAGAATGACAAAATTTCAAAAACGGGCCATATTTATTACGTCGTGATCGGATTGAATATTAAACACTTTGATAATTTAAAAATCCTCCAAAATCTTGAAATGTGTGCTTGTTTGCCACAATGATTTTTACAATTTCACGCGTCGTTACATGTGATAAGGTAGGTACTACTATCTTAGACTGATTCCAGCTAATTGAATTCGTAATTTCGAGAAAACTTCAAGAACATCTAAGTATTACCTAGATCACAGCGTACTTTACCAGGGGCAAACTTCTCCTTAATCGTCGCCGGTACTCTTTGGGGTAGGAAATTTGATTTCTCCTTTAATCCCCTAGAACCTAGAATAGACTGTGCGCTAGTAGTGAGTATGCAGAGATCCAATAAAACTAACCTCGAACGAACGGATACACACACTGACAGGTAGCAACAACGAAGAACCTTTGATAACCTTACTTAGAGAGTGATCTGCAATAGAATCACAAAATTATAAAAAAAGGTTACATTTACTATGTCATCATGGGTAAATCGAATATTAAATCAATTCTCTCAAGAGTGTATCATCCTCATCCCGGGGCCCCTGTGACTCATCGACTATGTGCGTGTTTTGCATAAGACCCAGTATTTTTGACAACTCGAGGGTATGAGTTCACTGGATTGTTACCTACCCCAAGATCGTTTAGCGCAATAAGATTCCATGACACATAGATTTATATATAACACAAGTTTACACCTCTCGAAATCCTTTTCATACATATAAGTTAATTATATCAAATAGGTCGTTGAAATACATTCATATAACAAAATGATGTTCAAAATTTTTATTATTTAATCGTCAGGCAAAGCTATTTTCCAGCAAAAATATGTCACAAAAAGCGAATACCAATGAAAACGTACGCGAGAAAACGCACGCGAGTAAAGCTCTTTAAACCAGGTGGGTACATCGATATGCACAAGTTCGCGATAAATAATTTATGTGTGGAATTCCGAAGAACGGTGAATCGTTTTAAAAGTACCTAATGAGAATTCTGCAACACATCAGGTGAATTCGATTGTAATACGTCGACTACAATAATCATAAAGAAAGAGAGAGAGAGAGAAAGAGAGAGAGAGAGAGAGACATGGCACAATGCATGGGGGATTTTACATTAGGATTTTAAATATATATTGCTCACCTGTAATGATTTTAAAACAATGTGACGTGCAAATTCTTATTTGGCCTTATAATAAAAAGAGATCTAATTAGTACCACGGATGGATATGTGTGTGGGTTAAGTAAGATTAAAAAGACGAGAATTCTAGTGGAAATAAGAGAAAGAGAGCAAATAGCCTCTTTCAGAATGTCAGGGTTTTTATGTTTTCATTGTTATTTAGCGATTTTGTCGGAAGTACGAACTCATTGAGAGATTCATGTAGGTAATAAATATACTTGAAAGAAGGGGTGGTTTCCACCTCTAGGGAAAAAGCACACTTCGGCACAAGTTAAACTTTGAAGAACGTTATATATATAACTTGCAGACTTGTATAGGATATAATTTATGCACTTCCGAGAGAATAAGGATTCCGGAGCAGGGGTATTGATGAGTCATTTTAAAAGTAACGAGAATTCTTCAACATAGGAGACGGGTTCGATTGTAGTGCATTACTTCGATAATCACAAAAAAAAAGAAGAAAAAAAAGAGTGGGAGAGGAGAGAAACAGAGACGGAGAGAGAGAAAGAGAGAGAGACAGATATATATATTTATATATGCGTCAAATGAAGAAGGATTTCACATCATGAATGTTAAATATATCGCACTTGTGAAATAATTATTAGAAATATTATTAACATTCACCTTATACCTACCTATTAATTAACCTGTACCTATTGTAGTTAACACACTCAAGGCCAATTACCAAGGAGTTTAAAAATCATATTTTTGTTTTACTTTGGATATAAATTTAAACCACACTTAACTAAACAACACGACACCGTCTTTATGTACATAAATACTTGAAGATGAAAAGATATAGTATTTTCTAAGGAGAGAAGAAAGTTTAACACCCACACGTAACAGGTATATGAGGTATATCGTGTGTAGGTTACACACGTCGCTTTTACCTCTCCGAAAGAAAAGATTTTACTTTCTCGGCGTGGTTTTCACAATATGAACGTTATCTTGAATTCGACACCAAGTTGTCAAAGCTGACAAATAGAACAGTATCATAACAGCAGACACAGAGTAGACAGATTGAAAAGATGTGTGATGGCTCACCTTAAAACGGTTATGGGTAGGTTGGCACTTCTACGCCTATATGTCTCTATATGTAGATGTCTGAAAGAGAGAAGCTAGTGAAATATAAATAAGGTTAAGTGAAGGGGATGCTGGGTTAGAATGGTCAATGTCACAAAGTGGTATGTACGTATGTTAATTTCTTCGTTGTGAACACGTGTTCCGCCACGTTATACAGGTGGATGTGTAATAAAGAATTTCCAAAAAATGTGTTAGGTTAGGTCCAACCAACGCGCGCGATGGTTAGTTTTATTGGATCTCTGCATACTCACTACTAGCGCACAGTCTATTCTAGGTTCTAGGGGATTAAAGGAGAAATCAAATTTCCTACCCCAAAGAGTACCGGCGACGATTAAGGAGAAGTTTGCCCCTGGTAAAGTACGCTGTGATCTAGGTAATACTTAGATGTTCTTGAAGTTTTCTCGAAATTACGAATTCAATTAGCTGGAATCAGTCTAAGATAGTAGTACCTACCTTATCACATGTAACGACGCGTGAAATTGTAAAAATCATTGTGGCAAACAAGCACACATTTCAAGATTTTGGAGGATTTTTAAATTATCAAAGTGTTTAATATTCAATCCGATCACGACGTAATAAATATGGCCCGTTTTTGAAATTTTGTCATTCTTTTGTAGATCTTTGTCACGATAGTTCTGCTTCGTCTTCGGCAGTGGGGAAGTGTGTGTAATTATTAGGACTTGTATTAGTATTCGACAATATAGCATTTATTTTCGAAAATACTTTAAAACGGGGAACAACATATAAAGGTCGCACGTAAGCAATACTCCATGAATACTGGACGAATTTTAAAATATCAAAGTGAGAAGTGCTCAGATGGAGGCATTAACATCTCGACGGGAGATCTGAGTGAACCAATTAGACCGCCTATACCTTATACCTATATCCATGTTTAAGCGAAATGACGTATATTAGAAATAAATATGTTTGTAACAACAGAATGTTTCGTAATCAAACTATTAATATATTTATTTTCTGTGTACCTAATTAAAATTACTTAAAACGCTTACTTACTTAACTAGGTATTATATTTCGAAATTAAAAAGTTCCACAATAGATACTTGTATATTACATAATATAATAATTATAAATTAATAATAGAGGTGTAGTCAAGATTGGTGGGTCCAGCCACGCATACGGTCGGAAAAGTGCTCGTGTTTATTTATTATAGCGTCATTAGGGGTAAATTTCTTTTCACAAATATGACAAACAAGTTTTTCACCTGTAGGCTTACCCACAGCAGGGACAATAGTTTTTTTATTTTCGATTGAATGAGTATAGCTACATTTGTCATTTCTCTTGAAAACCACTCCATGCAATGATAGCTTAAAAAAAAAGATTGGGTTTCGTCAGAGGAACATTTTAAGTAGTATCCCACACTATAAGTTACAAACTATTACAATATTTATTTTCTGTGTATCTAATTAAAAATGACTTAAAATGTCGTTTATTGAAAATTAAACGTGTAAGTTTGAACTGAATTGAAAATAATGCAAACGCTGACTTACATAACTAGGTATTATATTTCGAAATTAAAAAGCTCCACAATAGGTATTTGTATATACAATATAATAATTATAAATTAACAATAGATGTGTAGTTTAAAAACGTATACATACAAAATACAAAAATACAAAAATAGATATATATAGTTTAGATATCATTTTAAAATGTATCTGAATGAATGTAACAAAAAATATTAATGATATTCATAAATTACAATTTTATTATTATATTATTATATATATTATATTATTTATATTATTTGTCTTCCCGCCAGCGTTTATGACCATACGGATAGGAGGAATAATTGGTCGTAAAACGCCGTTTACAAGATGTAGGCTTGTACCTTTTCTCTATCAGTTTCGTGACGACGTGATGATCTTCGGTTGTACGAAATTGTCTGCTGGTTACGGTTAACGATTTTTCGTTGTGTAAAATTTGTTGTTTCACACTTTGAAAATTTACAATCTGACTCGCTTTCCAGCTTAGTCTAATTCCCTTTAATTTACATATTTCCTGGCCTGATGTTAGTCGATAAGCATAGGTTTTCGGACCCCCTGATACAAATTCTGTGATATGGGTTTCTGGTGGTAGTTCGTTAGTCATATCTCCAACGCAATCTCCTACAGACGGTTCCCAGGTGTCTCCAGGTCGAGAAACGTATATTATAGAATCCGTATCGTAATATAGAACCCTTTCCTCAAGTTTTTCAAGATATGAATACAGCTTTAATCGAGCTTGAGCCGTTACATAAGATGCAATGGCTACATTAACTGTAGACAAACTGTCTGATGCGTCTTCCTTATATTCCCAATTAACTAATAAGACAGACTCATTAATGGGAAGTGCCGTATTCACTGTGATTGCAGGATCCACTAGCATGGCAAACCATTCCGCGGGGTCATTTATTACGACTGTTTTCGGTTGATTCTCTCTTTGACCGAATTTACCCCAGAAACTGTTTAGAATTAATTTTGCTAGTGTTCTGAGCCCAGCATTTTTTTCAATCGCTGCAAAATCTAGCTGTATACCTTCTTGCTGTAGGAAGGTCTTGATGTAAAGCTCCCTCTCTTCCTGGATGGTGCAGTGTATGGGAAATCCACTTGCTTCTTGTTTTAATTTCAAAAATTTATTCATCATAGTAGTAAACAACCCTCCAGTTTTCTTCACCTTATCGTATTGCTCCACTTCATACAGCCAAATCTCGTGAATTTTGAGGAGTTTATAACCCACGTCCAGGGCTTTAACGACCTCTTCAATAACCCATGTGCCTGTTAATGCTCGATCCGATTCATTGTGTGTACATGGGCCTTGATTTAAAGTTTCACCACACATTCTACGTAACACGAACATAAGTTTCTTATTCATTTTTTGTGGTAGCACAGGGTGATAGAGATCGTCTGGAGGTAAAATGGTGCAATTTATGAACCCACTCGATTTCTGTAAGTCTACTTTCAGAGTTTCCTCCCCGACAAATAATTTCGGGTGATGGATAGGAAACACTCCATTCTTACACACCCACGGGTACAGGGAGCAAATGTCGATGTAATTAATTTTTTCTCCCTGCTTGCATTTGTAGAGCGAGTGCGAATTTCCAGTTCGACCTCCGTAGAACGCATCACGAGGGTTTAAGGGTTTCACTAATAATGGGTGTGTTGATTCGACATGCGGTTTGATGAATTCACATTGCCATTTCTCAATGACTTGATAGCCGAAACTACGAAGTCTTTCGGTTTTCCCTATCGTCCTTTCATACCTCCTCTCTAAGGTGTCTTCAGGGTCCTCGTGTAGAGGGTTTGTTCTGTTGTAGCGCATGCACTTTGAGTGTCCGTGATAGTAACAGCCGTGAAATTTGAAAACTTGATTAGTTTCTTTGCAGAAACCGTCAACTTTGCATCCATGCAAAATAACCTCTCTACCGTTGTATGCGTGTTGTATTTTTATATTCCTCTTTTCTTCTTCTTGTAACAGCCACATTACTGCTACAGAAGACTGGTTTTCGGTCGCCCTATATCCGCCCTTAGGTATGATACCGATCGTTTGTGAAGGAAGGAAATTACGTCTATATACAAAATTACAAACGCTCGCTATGGTACAGGCCTCGGTGAATGGACATACATTACATTCTTCCAATATAATCTTGCGGAATTTCAAGCAGGCTTCGGTTAAAATTGCCACATCTGATTCACAATATTCTACGAGCTCTCTTTGTGTGGCGAAATTGTCATCTTTATGCTCTTCATACCATTTCATAAATTCTTGACGTGCATCCGGCTTCATTTCGTCTGGATCGTAATATTCGATGGCTGGCAGGGGTCCGGAATAGGTTTGATTGAAATTGGTATTGAATAAGTGAGGAAAATATCCCTTCTTGAATTTGTCTGCGAGACCAAATGCTTTTGGAAGAGCGGATAGAGCCATAGGAAAATAATTAATGGAGTCTAGAAATTTGACGTTCGCTAGCTGCATCAAAATTATCTTGGTCCCACGCATAATTAGCTGGGGTTTAATGTCCATGTTTTCGAAAACGTATCTCAAGATAAATTGATTATCAAACGCCTGACCGTTATGTGCCAACACAATCACCGTCTCAAATTTCTTTCGCAGCATGAAGATATGGTGTAGAAATGGTGAAATGGGGTCTTCTGTATACAATACTTGCTTCCGCACTCCGCATTTCGGACATATTTCAAATGTCTCATCGATGCATTGAGAACATCGTTGTTGAAAGACACAGAGGTTAGGGATATGAATCTGTTGATTTTCTCCGTATGACTCATCTTGTCTAGTCTCCAAATCATAGAAGATGAATAACGTACCATTGGTTTTTGGCTGCTTTGTATCTTTCCGAATGTAACAATAGTGGGGTTGTGGCTTGTGTTTCTGACACATTTTGCAAAATATTTCCCCGCAAATATGTTTCCTAGTGCTCGGGACCGTCTTCAGGCAATTGTTACACCTCCTCACTTCTTTACATACTTTAACCAAGTGGTTGTCAAAACACATCTGCCCCCGAAATTTCCTGTTGCAGATATCACAAAGTATGTTACTTTCTGCAGAGCATTCGGGAGTTTGCAGGCAGCAAGGACACGACCTCTGACACCGATGTTCATTCCGATGTTCATATGGTATATGACACACCTCACAGAAGTAATTGCAAGCAAATGCAGCCGTTAGAGAAATAATTACATTGTAGTGTTCATCACAATGCAACAGATTTATAGTCTTCTCTGCTGCTGGTCCTTCATATAACACCGTACGTCCCTTAGCAGCATACTCATACACAACTATCTTGTATCCCTCTAAAACGCGCTGGAATTGCTCTAATTCCTGTATTCCCGCTCCGCCTTCCGGTATAGTAATCCTTGTTTTTGTTAAAAGTTCGATCATTCTGTTAGTTTGCAGCTTTCCAATGTCCCTTCTTACTTTTTGGCGGTCCGGTTCGTTATCTGCGTACGCTTTCCCGACAATCAATGCCCGAGGTAGACAGTTCTTATCAAAATTTTTTATCTGCACGATTCCTTGCCTCGTTCGACATTCCTCCTCAAAAGTATTATGCTGATTCCTACAACGTCCGCGGCCTTTAGGCATTCTTACAGTCGTCACTTGGATACAGAAAGTGTCTGTACTTAAACCTTCCGAGTTGGACTGGAATATTTTTGAGATCATATCCCACACGTCCTCCATTTTCAACTCTGACACATCTCGGAAACTAATCCATCCTTCGCCTCGTTCGAAAGTCTTTCCGCAAAATGACATGCCCACTTTATCAGATCCAGATAAAGGTGCGCTTGTATAATTCACCGCGTCTTCAATCGCTGTCTTAAACCATAGCACCGGATCTTCATCTTTTGGTATTGGTTTCACTTTAAATTCCAGTTGACGTCCATATAAAGCAAAACGTTTCACCTTGACCTGCTTATCGTGTATAACGGTAAACCTTGTAGGCTGCATATTCGTGCGGAGAAACTATTGGATGAGGATGGATTGATGTCTATCGTTCAATAGAGCAGCTGATACTGAAGACCTGGGGATGGTCAGGGTATTTATAGGTAAAGACACGCGCTAACTGTATGCCTACGCGGCGCAGGAAAAAGTAGTGCAATCCTACAAGGTCACACCCCATCATTAATTGTGTACCTACGAGGCGCTAGAAAAATTAGATCCGCTTGGTCTCTTCCTTACGAGGAACAAGGAAACTCGCTACGCATAGGGAACTAACCATATCGCTACGTATTTGTAACGTTTTCTATCTATACAGCCGTTTTATATATTTCCGAGGAGAGGTGTGTTGATTACTTTTTATTATTATTACCGTTTATATTTTAATATTTTTTATTACTTCCGTTATTATCTGTGCCGTTTCCAGACCCGAAAACTTGTTCCTACGCGAATCACCAGTGATGACTTAATATCTCTGACAGTGAAATGTTTTCACTTTTGTTATATTCTTCATCTTGCAGAGACCGTCCTCTTTCGATCATATAATATTTTTCCTGTTTAACCTAATAATCATGGTTTTGACAAATTTCTGGGTCACGAGAGTACTAACGTATACCGCCCCGACCTGCTTAATTAAAACCGGTTTCCAATATGTTTCGACGCCGTAATTGTTTACTTTCGTTGCGAATTTTTACAAACACGCGGAATAACGGAGAGTGAACGCACAATGTAGCGCTGTGACGTCACGCCTCGGAAGTCATCCCGATAGGACAGACTAGTTGAAGCCTGTGTGTGTGTGTGTGTGTGTGTGTGTGTGTGTGTGTGTGTGTGTGTGTGTGTGTGTGTGTGTGTGTGTGTGTGTGTGTGTGTGTGTGTGTGTGTGTGTGTGTGTGTGTGTGTGTTGTGTGTGTGTGTGTATTATCTGCAGCGAGGTCGTTGACAGTATTAACATCATTACTCAATATGCAAGTCCACGATTCGCGAGGACTTTTTATTACAGTTTAATTCGATGACGTCACAATTACATCCATGCCTATTTACAATTCTTTCCGAAGGTGTTCTCCCTCTGAAGGTTTGCGCATGAATGAAATGAATTTAGGTTTGACCGATGACCCGTGTAGTGAGGCCGTGGAGTGGAGGGGGAAAAGTGGGCGGGGCTTCGGGGCCGATGGGGGGTAGTGGTGGGGGTGGTCTGGAGTGACGGTATACCTACTAACGCGGCTTTTTAAAAACAGCAAACTGATTAATGATTATTTAGTGGTAATAATTCAATGCAATTCATAAACGTATGCAATTTTTCATGAATGTTTTCTTATGACGTTATCACGTAAAATTATCGTCCGTAAACCGACTTCACAGACAACCAAATTTTTTACTTAGATCTGTACTTTCATCTCTGTATTTTAATAAATAGCCTCCTTACTTTCCGCGACCCTGCCAATTAATAAAGATGAGTCATCTGTTCAGAGCTTTGCCGTGCAGTTCATTTTAAAACAAGGAGTAAACAACCTCATTTCAAAAGCCTGGTAGCTTGTCGTTGTTCCTTTCAAAAACTTAGCTTATCACATCTCGAAGATATTTACTCTTTTCAGTGTCTTAGATTCGGCGGATGATACGAGAGACAGATGATAACCAAATCCCTTTGTATCGGATTCGTAAACCGAGTCGTACCCTACACTAAGATACAAAAAATTGTTTAGAAATCAAGTTCAACGATGAAATCAATACCAATGAACGAAAAATGAAATTGAATGAAGAGCAGTTGTATCTTTTGGTTACTTCAAAGTTGAATATTACTTAAGTTATTTCACTTGTGTCTTTTTAGATATCAATAACCTATATATGTAAGTAAGTTGAGCCACACACACACACACACACACACACACACACACACACACACATATATATATATATATATATATATACATATGTGCGTGTGTGTGTGTGTGTATGTGTCTGGGTGTGCGCGTACGTGCGTGTGTATGTGTGTGTTTATTGAAGACTGTAGCATTAATCTTTGGCATAAAATTAGTTTCAATTCATGCAATAAACGATTAATTTTCTGTATCGTAACCTCTCTTCCTAACGTTTCTCACTTGAATCTATTAGCAATAAAAATTTCGGCAAGATCCCTTGTTTGTCACTAGAGCGTCATTTCCCGGTGCGGTCTTCCAGCTATATGACAATATACATGGTCGATTTGAATTGCAAAATAGCCCACTAACTAAATCTATTCATCGATAAACTTTAGCGATACACCTGTTCCTAGTAAAGCAGGATCGAAAGGGTCTCTTACGGCGAAATTCGTTTTAACCTTAACGGGGAAATTATCGATTAAGTGGAGAAAGGTGAAATGTTGTGAAAGCACCATCAAGGATATGTTCAAAAAAATTTTCCATTGAACTTGTGTAATTTTGAATTGACAAGAAAGGCATACCGCAGTTAAGTGAATGTAAAAAGAAATGTAGGAATGTGGGACACATAAAGTGTTTTTGTTCTTCGAATTCAAAATGCATCTCGTATTCCATGAATAATTTGATTCAATGCAACCCTCTTGGGTTTCGTTATAAATTCCCATTCATTAAATTGTATCAATATTGGATTTATGCAAACTCCGTTTGAAATGAAAAAAATGTATACCTGAATTCGGACACGGACTGAAGAATGTCCTTTTGCTCGACATGAGCTTGTGGAAGGTGATTTTGGAAAAAGCCATCGCGCCGGAGGGAAATAATTAAAGAGAAACGTTTAGGTGGCAATCTGCAAACGTTGAACTGAAAGGAATTCGTTACTTTACGGAGAACTTTAGACGGAGCAAAGCGATAATTATTGACTGATTTTTAGGTAAGTAATTAAGGTAGTTGAACACAAACACAAGCGTTGACACGGAGGAATGTTTACTATACAATTGAAGAATCTTTAAAACTCCTACTAATAACAGTTTAATTGGAATATTTATATTATAAACATAACCCAAAAATATTTTATGGAACAGGAAAATTTAGATTACAATGTCAACACCTAATAACAAGGGTATTAAAAGCCATTTACTTTTGGTACATCTACCGACTGACAAAATTGAATATAGTAACAAGCAGATATATTTGAGTAAATGAATCTTTCCTTCTTTAATCGTTTGTGAATTTTGGTGGCAAACATATCTTTCCTATGAATAATTTCTTGTACTGTACAACTGAATTTTATTAAAACAAAACCAAATTATCGCCGTTTTTAAAGTTGGGAAAGTTTGAGAATTCTTCATTGTAACAAATTATAAATGTTAATAGGTATGCACAAAAAATAATTCGTATGAAAATATGGTAGGCGTCTCACCAGGAATTCTTTCAGTCTTTTTCATGAGGTAAAATAGTAACAAAATGGCCAAACAATATTTAGCCATTTCGAAGAGATGTGCATCACTCAAAGATGGGGTCGTATGTTATTTATCTGACAAGTTACAAGCCAACTGGGACCCATCATCAGTCAAACCTACCAAATCAAAAGTTGAAGTTAAGAGGAGAGTACAAACATATGAAAGTTTTATTTCATTCGAGAAGAATAAAGTGTAGTATGATCTGGCAATTATTGTTTCTACTATTTTCGGTACTTGTAGAATTTTTTGCAAAATTCGTCTGTATATCCCTTGAAATAAAACATTTTTTACTCAATTTTGACTGAAACGTCCATGCGTGTCAGTAGTTTTATTCACGATTAGATTTAGTTCTGGTGGGCGGAGGTAATCTTGACGCAAAACGATTCAACATCTCAAGACGACAGATATTCTTACCGCAAAGATTGAGAGGTTGGTTAAATCATTTCAATATATGGTATAAACACAATCAAAACTTTTAAATCTTCATTTCACTTCAAACAGACAAAATTTTTGGATAAATATTTTACACATGGTTCAGAGAAAAACACATGAAACAGAACCAATAAAAACAAACCAAGGGCTAAAACAAGGCTGTAGCGTATCACCAACTCTTTTTAATATATATATCGACAGCATCATAAGAGAGTGGGATGAAACAATACGAACAGGTATAAAAATCAATCAGCATACGCAAATAAAAACAATACTTCTTGCCGATGATCAGTTGATAATCCAAAACTCTGAAAATGATCTACAAAGAGCCATCTACAAACTATATCTAGTGTGCAAGAATTATAATATGAAAATATCAACAGAAAAGACGAAAGTTATGGCGTTTGAAGGCAATTACCCCATAAGGACAAAAATAGTACTAGACGATCATCCATTAGAGCAAGTAAGTCATTTTAATTACCTAGGGTTTTATACAAGTTTCTAGAAAGACAGAGACATAGATCATAAAATTCACAGATTTCAATATATATGTGGAACAATTCACAGAACATTAAAGAACAAGACAAGAAGCGACACTATGATGAAATTCTATAAGACAATGGCCACACCTACTCTATTATATGGATGCGAAAGCTGGGTAATGACGCAAAAAGACAACTCTAGAATCCAAGCTAGCGAAATGAGATTTCTCAGAAAAGTGAAAGGCATTACAAGATATTTGATAGACAAAGAAACGAAGACGTAAGACAAGAACTAAATATCTACTCGATTAATGAGAAAATAATAGAAAACAGAACAAAATGGAAACAACATATAAGTAGAATGGATGCACATCGACTAACTAAACAAATATTAAATTATAATCCAATAGGAAAAAGGAGTGTAGGACGCCCCATGAAAAGATGGGGCGAAGTTTGATGCCGGAACAGGCAAATAAAAATACCTAAACCCTGGAATGAATAAGAAGAAGAAGAAGAAGAAGAAGTTCAGAGAAAAATGAGATACACATTTTATATGATCTTAGTAGGGCATTTGCACATACTGAATCTGCTTTAAAAAAAATCTGAATGTTTTTATTTAGCATTAACAAACTTGCCTTTTATTTCACTAGGCAAGTGAATACTGCATCTTGACATAAAGATCGACTTGAAGTAATTAAAGACTTTGATGATATGAACGGATGGGTAGAGTAAAATAATGAATTTAGTTTATTTTTATAATTTAATAATTTTTAATTAATAATTTAATTAACAATAATAATTTTAACAATTTAATATAATGAAAAGGAATTTTTCTTCCCAAATTGGACGTGGATACGGACATTTTTTTCTATATATATTTCCAGCGGGACATTAGGGACATTAGCGGACAGTAGGACATTTCGTCCCCGGCGATTCGTATCCGGACATTTCGTCCCCGGACATTCCGTCCCCGGACATTCCGTCCCCGACAAAATCGTCCCCCGCTCATTTCGTCCCCGACAAAATCGCCCCCCGCTCAATTCGTTCCCGGACAGTTCGTCCCCAGTGTTTTACATTTATATAGGTACAATTGAAATTGATAAACATGAAAATTACAAAACGGTATTTATTACAATAAAAATGTTAAACTAAAATACAAAGTATTTGAATTTAAAATTCAAAAGTATGAGCAATCCCACGGAGGTAGTCTATAACATTTCTCTGGCCGTAGTCGTCAACAATTATTTTTATTCTTTTGTTTATTGTCAAGTACCTTTTATTACCTCTATTCGTGGAGTCACCTCCAACTTCATGAACAATTTCCATTTGGTGTAGACATTGCTGTCGTTTTAAATCATTTAAATAGTTACAAACATTTGGGAAATGACTCCCGACTATACTTTGAAACCCACGATGCCACGCTTCTACTACATTATTTGTTCTGTGATCACAATTTATGGTTCTCTCGTACATATTCTACACAGGAATGTTAAAAAATACTCCTCGTTGTTGTCTTCTACCGAGTTTTCCAATATGTGTGTCTTCAAAATAGTCTGCGATTCGCGTCGCCTCCGGTGGAAAATCTTCATATTCCCTAAGGGCCTAAGATGTTCAAAAGCATTTTCAACATCTTATACATAATGGCCGGTATCATTCTAACCCATAATGCAAATTCATGAAATTGTTGATACCTTTGCTGAAACGGTAAGATTTTGTGTGAAAAAAGGAATAAGTATTTAAGATAATAGAGATAGTAGATATATAGATAGAATAGTAGATAATAAGATATTTCTACGGAAAAAAAAATGGAAATATTACATATAACAAATAAGGTTTATTGTGCTGTTCGGGAAACCGGATAGTATTTACCTCATAAATTATATAAATGAGGAATTAAAAATACAAAAAAGTAAAATCTCACCTCTGGAATTACCAAATCTTTTACTCTGAGTGGAAGTGGTGTAGTCCATGTTGTTTTTTTATGTGGCGAATATTCCGTTTAAGACTTTCCTTACTAGGTAGGAGAATCAGTGTGTTTTCGTGAAGCCCTTGAATACCAGTGGCAAGAATATTCTGCGCACTTTGGTCACTTGGCTTGTTCTTTTATTGTTTGACTCGTTGTTAACGTAACAGGTCGCGCAGCTTGTGCTGCGTGATTGTGTTCCGTAACCAGCTTCGTAACATCAAATTCACCAGCTTTAGTTCAAACACGCGCTTTACAAACTCCTCGCTTTTCACACACCCAAATATCGTTCTCAGGGATTGTTGAAAAATTCATAATACAACACAAGAACCATCGTAATTTTGGGTCGAGAACGATAAATCCGCGAAACGTAATTAACGAAGATGAAATGTCCGGAGACAATTTTGGGGGACGAAATGTCCAGGGACGATAAATTTGGGGGACGAAATGTCCAGGGACGATAAATTTGGGGGACGAATTGTCCGGGTACGAAATACCAGGGACGAAACTTCCGGGGACGAATAATCCGGGGACGAAATGTCAGTATCCCGGTATAAATAATCGGCATATTTAGCGAATAGAAGATGGTGGAATTTATATAACGTCTTGTTAAACACAAAGCAGTCTTCAACTTCACCTGGATTCAAATAAGGTAATATAAATATGTGTTTTAACCATTTGTCAATTTCAAAGTAACTAGTATATTCTAAACCCAATCCAAGATTTTTAAAATTTTTCATACAAATCTTGGTGCAAAGTGAAAACGGCAATCATTTATTTCCGCATTGGGCCAAATATAATTCAGTGCCTTACGAACTGCGAATCTATGCGGAATGACAAAAATTTTTTGGAAAATTTTACATTTTACTAATGCAAAAAGGTTAATATAAGTTCACTGGCTTTATCAGGTAATAAACAGAAGAGCAAAGGAGAATAGTGTCTGTTATAACACCCATATATTTGAAATAATACATAGACCAACTTAACAGTACAATAATGTGCTACCCAGGTAAAAATATTCATTTCTTTAATAGAGCGAACATCGGTCTAACGATTTTTTAGCAAAAATGTTTCGCCCATGTTTGTCCAAAATGTACTGCACAATATTTCTACCGCATTGTGTACTCCATTTATATTTTAGGCTGTGAACGTGGCAGTACTTTGCGACAGTAGTTGTAGATATTGTTTTAATGTAGCCGACATCATTCGTTGTAATCAACGCTGATAAATTAGTGGCATGTTCTTTCCTTATGATTTAAGACGGTTTTTCGATATATCTTCGCCTACTTTTAGTTTGCATTAATTGGAAAAAATTGTCTGTTTATATTCGGTTCATTTGCCTCATGTTTATGCAGTAAATCACTTCTAACTACTGTAGGGTCATAATTAATAGCCACTGCTTTCGCTCTACACCTTAGATCTATCTGGATACACCTTTATGAACTTTCCTCAGCTTTCAAACTTCTATCCATAAAAAATGTAAAATTTAATACAAGAAGTAAAGCATTTCTACGTATACCGTAATTAATGAAACGAACATTTTACTTTAATTCTTCTTTTGCTTCTTCAGTAGCTTTGTCTGTTCCGGACATTTGCCACCATCATTGCTATATGGACTTTATTATAGTGACCCCATGCCATTTCCGCAGGTTGGCCAGCCAAGATATTTTTCATCTTCTTAGTTTTCTCTTTCCGTCAACTTTACCCTGAATAATATTTTGTAATGGACGATATTTTACAGAATCTCTCATGACTGGGCCTAGATAGTATAGCTTCCTACCTTTCATTGTAGGCAAAAGTTCGGGCTCGTATTGCTTCCTGTGGCATAATTGCATTGGATACGTGATCTGTCCAAGGAATTCGAAGAACTCTCCGACAAATCCACATTTCGAAGGCCTGCACTCTCCATTCCATTGCCTCACTCAAGTTCCATATTTCCACTCCGAACAAAAGTGAAGAAAATATGTAGCATTTTATTATACTCTTTATAATGTTCAGGTTAAGATCTCTGCTACAGAAAAGGGGTTTCAGTTTAAAGAATACGTTCTTTGGCTGCTCAATACGACTTTTTATTTCAACGGAGTGGTCTCAATAATCTGTTAATGTACATCCCAAGCAAGTAATTGTCTGAGCTCTTTCGATGCTTGTCCATTTGCTTGTAGGATCTTTGGTGCCGCTTGAGGTGGTGATTTAATAATCAGCATGGACTTGGTCATTATTGGATTAAGCTCAAAGCCAAATTCTAACCTCGCTAGCTCGCTTCACTGACTAAGTGTAAAAGTTGTAGGCCGTGCAAGTTACAAACTATAAGCACAGTGTCGTCGGCGTAGCGTATGTTGTTGAAAAGTTCACCAATCACCTTAATACCGTGTTGTACTTCATCCGAGTGCTTTTCTACATATATGTTCAAAATACAGATTCAACAGAAGAGGTGACAGCATGTAGTCTTGTCTTACTCTACATGAAATCTCGATCTGATCTGATACTTGATTGTCTACCATTACTTGTTTACCCTTGACACCAATATAAGTTGCAAATTATCCTTATGTTCTGCATGTCAACTCCAGCTTCCTTCAGAACATCTATTTTATTTTCCCATGTTCATATCTACCAAATAACTTCGTATAGTCTAGAAAACAGGCGTATTGGTGGCAGTTAACGTCTCTGCAACGCTGGAATAACACTTGGATGGCAAAAATGGCTTCAAGGGTTCCCAAGCCACTGCGAAAGCCAAAATGTGTAGCACTCATGTTTTCCTTACATTTGCTGTACTGTCTTCCATGAATGATTTTCGGGAAAAGTTTTAGCAGGTGACTCATGAGGCTTATTGTCCTGTAGTCTGAGCATCTTGAGCATTTGTTTTATTGGTAGATATATAAAGGTGGACATAAGCCATTCTTCTGAAATACTTCCTCTCTTGTATATTTTGTTGAATAGATTCGTTACTGCCTCTATTCCCTCGGTTATTAGCATCTTAATCAACTCGACAGACATGTTATCTGGAACCATTTTTAGAAATATTTATGGCACGTTTTACTTTTCATTGTGTGATCTCTGGTCTTTCTGCTTCCCCGTATTGTGATTTTATCCCTCTCTATACCTTTAAATAGTTTCGCAATATACTCATACCAGGTTTTAACTTTTTGCTGAATATCCATTTTGACTCTTATCCATTTTATCCTCCACTTTCGGCAGAGATATTGTCCAAGGTTTCCTTCCTGGGCATTCCGTAGACCTCGTTCACTATTTTGTGAATATCACGATAAATATGTCCTGATTCCTCCCCAGCTCTTCATTTTCAAGGCATTTGTTGTTCATCATTTTTTCCTTTGCTTGCCAATTTTACCACTAATCTTTTTCATAATACGATAAATTTCATTATTTTTATTTTTGTTTTTCCTCATTTCTTCCTTAGGTCCAGGATTTCATCTGTAATCCAACGTTTGTTTCTTGTCCGTCTTTTGTTGTTATTGATATGTGTTCTTTTACTTTATTCAAAGATTACATAATTTGTTCCCACGCTTCTTCTTTCCGTAGCGACGGTTTCATTGACTGATACTATTCTATCTAGGTAGCACAGTTTCTTTATATCATGTTTCTGAGTATTACTTCTTTCAGTAGTGTTCTTTAGTTTAATTCTAAAACGATATACTAGAGGGCTATGATCAGAGGGAGAATCGGCACCGGGATAGCTTTTGACTTGCGTGATACAGTTCCTAAAACTTTGATTTATATGTGTAAAATCTATTTCAACGCCGGTATTGTCTTCGTCCGTAACTCTGGATAAGGAAATGCGGTATAGACCTCAACACTGGATTTCCAGCAGAACTTTGCCACCGATATTATTGTCGAGCCCACCCTCGCGACGTGGGCGCTCCTGCTGAAAATTACCTAAATAGGTTCAGAGAAGAAGTATCTGGTTCTCCTTTGGCCGGGTTATTGCTTGCGTATGGTTCCGCAAGCAAAGGCACTTTATCCCTAAAAATTCACAATCTAAAGATTTAATAACATCCTAATGACTGTTAAGGAAATTGTAGCTTGAGGATGGTACGTCGAGGTTACCTGCTGAATTAACTGAAGGTTTTTGACATACATGTGAATGGATTAATAATCCATCGAAATTACCACTGCCGGTTCTGGTGTTTGTCCATAGTGATGAAAATTTGTGATGAAATTTTTAAGTTGCATTACTAAGTCCAGTTATAACAGATGGCGCAGATAAGAAAGAAAATTTCCCTATCTACAGAATAGACCACCCAACTAGCACCTACTACTCCACGGCCATTTTGGTAAGGATGTCTTGTCCGTACCAACCGGTAAGGTTCTCGTTCTTCATCAAATCTTTACACCGAATTGATCATTAAACCTGCCCAACACAACGTTACCATACAAACCTCCCGACAACAAAATCAACGTCACAAATCAGCACCACTTCTATTACTCTAGACTAGAGTATCCATTTTATAGTTCGTCAATCGGAACGCTCTATAACTTGTCGCCATTCTGTTGTTAATTTATGACGACAAAATTAATTTTATAGGTCTTGCCTGTATCTCTACAATACATCAGGGTATCAACATTATGTAAAGATGCCAATAATTTTTAAATTAACTAATATCAGGGGTAGCATATCAAAACGTTCGACTAATCTGTAAATATATCTGTATGTTGGTGGTATTATTATTGGGTCAGCCCGAAATTTTGGTAACTTTTTTACCCTCGAAGTTCACCTGGATATTATCACTTTGACTATGTTACCTGAATACTCAATTTTTAGTAATTATTGTACATGATCACTTCGCTTAGTTTTTGGGAAATGTATTCTATGAATTGTACCCAATTACAAATTGGGAAGGAATAGAGGTTTCACTTGAGTCATCTGTACAATTGCAATGTTATCGAGCAAAGCAGCGACCGATAACGGCAAAGTATACTGTAGTTTAATAATAAAAATGCGCTTAAAAATGTTTGTATTGGTTTTATTAAAGTATCCTTTTTGACAAGAAATATTTTTAGAGGTACATTTTAAGCGTGAGGTTCACCCCAAGAAATTTTCCCTTTATTCGCTTCTCATTCGCTGCAACACATTTGTACCACTACAATCAGTGACTGACACCTGAGGTATTTTCTTCGAAAATGACGTAATATCGTAAGAAAATATATCAACCCTCGGTTATTACTTATTAAACGAATTGTAGTATTATTTCCCTGTTAGTCGCTAAAACAGAACTTGAAAGTAATGTAACGAGTACGAAATATGAAACAGGTTATCAAATTTCCTTAACATCTTTAATTAATTAAATGTATATATACATATATACAATCTACTTTGGAAATATGCTAGAGTAGAAATCTGATGTAGGTATTCGAAATTATATATATATATATATATATATATATATATATATATATATATATATGAGAATATTATATTATGTCTTTCCTTTCCCTCTCTCCCTCTCTATCTATCTATCTCCCAGATTTTGCTAAACGAAACTAGGTGTTCAGCGTAGCGTGAAACTCAAAGTAATTCTAAATGCACGTAAACGCGTTACTCTCTACGGCACAACTGAATCAATATCCCAAAATTACCTCACAAGCTTTAATTATTTTATACTCGTTAGAGGCGAGGTGGGGGGTGGGGTGTGACAGAGAAAGATAGATAGGGGCGAGATGAGGAGAGAAAATTTTATAGCTAGTGAAAACTTTCGAAACTTTGTGCCTCATATTTTGATCTACATAGGTAGATTCTGGCATAGACGAATTACTTCAAGGAGGCGCATATTAATGACAGATTATTTGGTTTTATTTCTAAGCTAAGAAAGTCAGCTGTTTCTGCCGGTTCCATTTGAGCCAACTATTACCGTTTCATATGATAATTCATCTAAATGAGATTCATGACACAACTCTACCGTCTACGTCTGTCGAAACTGTAATATTTTAGAGAGATATAGTCTCGCATATTAACATGCTCGTTCAATATTTTCTGGCGTAGTTATCGAGTATTACCCGGAAATGTGCTTCCTAATTTCGAAATTCAATATTCTCTGCCATTCCCAAGACTTATAATTGAAAATAAATCTTTCTAGCTAAGTAAGCGTTCCCGATAGTGTCAATCATGATAAATGCGATGACCTGCTGGAAGTTCTCTGCACTGCCTTAAATTCGATGAATTCGCTTTTAATGCTGGACTTATAATTTACTTGGGTAGCACATTTAAATGATATTTTTTATATAATTGGAGATTCGTTTCTTTTCAATTCTGCAGCGGACATTAAAATAATGAGTGCCTTTTCTATATTGAGAAATATTAGAGTGGAAAATAGCATGAAAACTATCAAATAAATTTGTAACTATAACACAAATCAAGGATATGTTCACGACGGTCCACCTTGATAACAATATGAAGTTAAATATGCAAATGCGTTTTTCCGGGCTATTCGGCCGTGGTCCAAAAAGGTTTAAGTGACCTGACGTTTCGTCTGCTTCTGCGGCAAACATCTTCAGAGGCGATGTGGTAGTCTTCTCAGCGTTCGACTGCTTCGAAAATTACCCTCGACTGTATCTTCGACGTGACACTTGGTGACACTTGACATTCCTAGACCTGCTGCGTTTGTTTTTGTGCTCCCATGATTATCTGTTAAGATGTCCGTTTGTCCAGTCCCTCCTATACCTGTCCCTTCCTTGAACGTTTCCCTGTTTAATGGTTTAATTTTCGTTCTGTTAAGTATGGGAATCCAGGTACTGTTTATCTTTAAAGTTTCGTCTTTCCGGTTAAAATTGTTTTTGTGTTTGAAAATTTCAATTGCCTCTCTCTGTCGTCGTGTGTGGAAATGTTGAGTGTTGGCCAAAATCTGTGTGTCCTCAAACAGGATTTGATGGTCTCCAGGCTCCATTAAAGTGTGTTCTGCTACCGCAGATTTCTCTGTTTGTCCTAGGCAGCAGTTCCTCTTGTGTTATTTTATCCTTGTGTTGGTGGCTCGTTTTGTGGTGCCAATGTAGACTTTTCCACATTTGAGGACAATTGGTTCCTCTTGTCCTTGGGGCCCCTTAGACTCTCCTGTATTCTTCGGGTGGGGCGAAATATCGGTTTTACTCCTTTCTTCGTCATCTCTTTCCCTATTCTATCCGTGATGTTTTTGATGTAATGTAGGTATGCCACTCCACTTTGTTCCATTTCTCTGCCTCCCGTAGTTTTTTCGCTTTTTCGTAGGGCCCCGTTGATCTCTTGTTTTTTATATCCATTTCTCTGTAATACCATTTATTGTTTGGGAACATGGAGAAGAAAAACTACAAAAATTTCCTTTTACTAGCCGACTAGTCGGCAGTAAATATTTAGCAACGATTGTTGTTTAATTTTTGGGGGTTTAACCAAGAACGTTCCTCGTTTATATTCAGAAAAGGTGTCACGGTTTTTGGTGACACCAAAAATACAAATATACAAATATATTTGTCAAAAGCGTGAACAGGCATCGAAAGGGTTCTTTTTCTATTTTAGTAAGAATTGTGACCTTCTGGAGGAGGTATTGAATTAGGGTACTTTCTACTGAATCCACAATATTGGGTAAGGATGAATTTTCCCTTAACTCGTTAAAGGCCAAAACTGTCCTCAATTCGTGTTAATTCATACAATATATCTCTATCGAAACTGATGATGTCAGCTATTTTATAAAAGGTTTTCAATGCACGCTCTGGTACTGGCGAAAGTACTGATTTCGTGACGGGTGTGAGTTTGGGTCAAAATTTAAATATTGTAGAACTTTCTAAAATAAAGCACAACCAGTAAATATTTACCTGCTATTTCAGGTAATTAACTGTAGAGTCCAGATAATTCACTTAAACTTACCTGTACAATAAACCTAGTCAATATGAATTATGATTTGAAATCCCTGATGTTGTATACTGGAATACTAGACGGAAAAATTCTTTGATTTACTTGAATTATTTTTTTTTTCTCTTTAAATATTAAACAGCAATTATATGCAAAAAATCGAATTAATTTAATGTCGAAAACTTTACGATTCCATTGGATTTTGATGATTTCATTGTCCATCAGTCCTCATTACTGTGCAAATCCTAGGCAAGAATTTGATAAGAATAAAAAGGCACATGTGTACACTTTTAAAGAGACACATTGCTTTCCTAACATAAACTTCCCGGAATTTTATCGAAAATCGCAGTATTTACGCTCCTTCCGGCATTGTGTTTATAAGCGATTTGTTGTAGTTGAAATCTCAAAACTGTAATGTCTGACAAAACCTCCCCTTTTCCATAAATTTTCTATTGTAACAATTAATACATTTAAAATTGTTACCAATAGTACACTTGACCATTAAGAAACATTGTAAACTTATTATTACTTTTGACATTGTACTTCAACTTTAACCAATTAACATTACGTTTTCTTCTTAGTTCAGTTAACACAAAAATTGCCTTTACCCTCTTCTGCCGCATAGTTGTTTTTACTTGCCACAAAGAAGGAACTGAATGTGGAAAGCAAGTTGACAGGAATCACCTGATTTCAGGTGATAAATCTATTGCAAAAGCTGCTGGTTATCGTTTTCGGTTTCTTTGAACTTTCTTTCCCTTTCTTTCATATTCCCTCCATTACGACCTATCGCTTTAACTTTTCATAATTCTCCCTTTCCCGATATATAAACCTTAACGGTTTCCGGGTTCCTGATTAAACGCTGATCGATAAATCATCCGGATACATCGATAGCCATTGAAACCATACAAGAAGCCAAATGACTTACGGCATCGGTGGAAAAATGACAAATTTCAATGGCGTTTATGTCCATTTTCCACTTTATAAACTTGATATATGTACAGTTAAGGGACTTTTAAAATAACCGAGGAAACTAATTTTTCTTTGTTTAGCGTTCGGAAAAAATATATAAGGATAAAGCGCAACGTGATCGGCTGACATTTTTCTTCCCTCAGTGTATCTGGAGGGGTTCTGTCACAGCAATTGGAGGGGTAAGGGCCGTATCGGATCCAGATCGACTTTTCTTTGTATCGGAGATATGTTTGTATTCCGAAATAAATTACGTCGTTCGGATTAAGATGATGCTGACCCTCCTACGAAATGAAGAAAACAAAAAAAAGAGGTCATAGGAGAACAATCCTGTCAAATATGAGAGAATCAATCTGTATGTGTTATATATTTTTTTATCGAAATCCAAAATGCAAGCACTTAATCTCGTCTAAAGCGATTCCCGCTAAAGTGCTGCGGATATGGAATATGGAACAGCTTTTTGCGAATTCAGAGATCACGATCGTCGATATATATATACCTATTGGTTTTTAGTGTGAAATTTCTTTCCCCTCTATTGGAAATTTAAGAGCATTCAAATTCCATTAAAACGTTTTTAACTACATTTTTCCGTGTGGCCAAGAGCAGGAGAGAATATCGTAAGCGTACACAAAAGAATCCCGTTTTTCTTTTTGAGAAATTCTCAACTCGACTCCCTCCCGGAAAATTCCTTTGTCCAAGTGCTTTTCACTTTCCTCTTTTTTCCCTTCATTTCTCTCCCTCTCTTCCTCTTTCCTTCTACACCGCCCGAAACGATAACACGAAGTAATGTGCACCTTAGGAATCATAAACTGTCGTGCGATTTTCACAAAAGGTGATATAAGGGTTTGATATTTTATTGAAGCTCACCCTTGCGGGATAGGGTCCCTTGTAAGGCTTATCTTTTTCTCTCTCCTCGTTGATGGTAGCGATAGGGGCGCTCGTAGGGGAACAATGTAACGGATACACGAAAACAATATCGTTAAGTGTGTTATCACATATTTACCAATTGAAAAAAAATAATGAAGGATGATGGTGCACTAGAGGAACAATTTTATATTATTATTAATTATTTTTATATACGTATTTTTGACGGATATTAAAAAATATCCATTAGCCCCTATATCCTCAATGATAGAAATAGAAGAAAGATGAATGATTTAATTTTCACGCTCTACTTATTTGAAAAAGTTGAACTAGAATATACATATAATAATGTTACCTGCTGCTTTTCTACTCACCTTTGTCCCACCCTCACATAAAGTAAAATTCAGAATTGTCAATTTTTTGTGAAGCATCTGGGAGCCCCATCTGTAACAATACCAAGTTTCGAGTTTGTGCTATTTAGCAAGAATTAAATAAATTATACCCCATTTTGCAGACCATCGGTGAGTAAAATTCAAAACTTTGAATTTTTAGAGCCTTTGCGGGGGCGTTATCGTGCACAGTTTAAAGATTAAGAATCTGGGAATAAAAAGTAAAAATAAATTTTATTGCTACTTTTTACCCCGGCAGAAACGAAATTTTTCGGAAACAACCTTAATTTTTCTCTGATTAGTGACTGCCGAATAAATGTCACCACCTTTCGTACCCCTTGATTATATAATTCATGGTTTTTAATTCTTGTCGAATCATTCGGGCACTAAAACTTCAGATGTACCAAAGTTAAAGTTACTAGCTTTCTGGCAAGTACCTTGGAATAAAAGTGACGAAATTAATTTCTACCCTTATTTCTCACCCGTGTGCAAATAGAAATTATAGTATTTGTAGTATTTTTACTTTCTTTTTAACCCCCAATTTTCACCCCTTCGAAAAGGAAATTTTTTATAATGATAGGGGTCCACTCTATAACGGTCCCAAATCTCCGCTATTTAGTAACTACTGAATATATTTCACCCCTATTTTCACCGCTTTGAAATGGTTTGAAATACGGAGTTATCGTATGTTTCTGTACCATACTGTAACGAAGTGCCCCCTACCGGAAAAACTCCGCATAGCAATTTTGTTTAAACATAGGAAACTGTAAAAATCCTCTCAACGAGTGGGGAATTCCTCCGAACCGCGCGATAGTTACTCCCATTTCCGCTTATGTGCGCTTGACTAATACGATTCCACCTCCACCTCTTACAAATCACCAAGCTTTGCCTGTCAGGATGATTTAAATATAGGCCGTTTTTGGGCATAAGGCATCGAGCGATCAGTCGATCAGTCGATGAATCGAGCAGTCGATCAGCCGATCAGTGAGTGTTCCGAATTAGTTCTAGTGAGTGAGAGTGGGAGTATCCGACCGTACCGACCGAATTGTAAGTACTCCATTATCCGATCATTTATTATCTCTTAATTCTTGGGTTAGGCCGTACATCTCATTCCGTAGCATCTCCTTTCTCGCCGGTCGTAGTAAAATACTCTAGGGTGATCCACTCGGAGTGTTTCTTACTACCTAGACCATTTTGTATAGATTTCCCTAGGGTGATCCACTCGGGGTTGTCTAGACAAAAGCAAAGCCGTGTCCGTGTTAGGCCGTAATAAGACGCTCTAGGGTGATCCACTCGGGGCGCTCTTATTACCTAGACCGATTTCGTACCAATCTTCCCTAGGGTGTTCCACTCGGGGCTGGTTGGTATAAAGTCATTACGTAAGTTGTGCATTTCATAATCAGCCCATCCGCCCGAGGCCCGAATATCCAGAGATTAGGAGCCGCACGTTAGATTCCCGCTTGCATTGCTTGAGTAAGCCCTATAGGGCACCTAAAACCGCCCTTCACTATTTGCTCCGCTCTCGCTTTATTCATTTCTTCTTCCGCCTCCTTCGAACCGCTTTAAACCGAATTTGCACGCCTAATATTAGCTAGCTTGCGATCTCCCGTAATGTAAATAGATTGAAATAGATACGTTCTTTCCTAAATGTAGCTTCTCCATTCATATTTCCGCTCATTAATTCAAACAGAATATTTTCCGTAAATGTAGACAATAAATGAATCGTTTATGCCCAAACACCTGCGTCCGAATGGTCCGTTCCAAAGCGTAGCGCAACATTGCCGGTTCCCGCCGATATTCCGAAAAATCCGATTGTACATTGTTGTCAATAGTTCTGGGAATCGGAAAATTATTGCACTACGTTGCCGAACCGCCCGTTATCACTGTAAATAATGTAAAGCATGATTGCCGCTTCTCCATAAAATCGCAAAACCGCTATTTTGTACATAATTGCCGAATTCTTTCAAATACCGTAAACCTTTCATTTGTACATAATTACCGCTGACTGCTCACTTGTAAATATGATTCATTTGTAATATAGATCATCCGTATTTCTCCCGAATTGTGTGTTTTATTTCCACGGACCCCCTGGCATTCTCCTGAGTATAAACTCACCCGTGGCTCTAGGGAGTAAACCCTTAAAAAATCTGGCGCCCGAGAAAACCGACTTTAAAACCGATTACTCGAATTCCCAAACCCCGTCTAAGCGCCAACTCTACAAGTGACGTAACCTGTACAACAGAGTCGTCGTGCCGCCGACGACACTGCATCCCGAAGAAAGTACGTCACAATACTTTAATCAAAGCTATGTGCATGCCAAGTTTAAAGCTTCTATCTATTTGGGCACTATTAAATAAATTGTAACCCATTTCTCCCCTTCTCAAAGCGATATTCGTGTTCTGTAATTATTTCGGAAAAAAAAATGACGATATGTCTATTGGACTATTTTCTCATATTTTATTGTAAATATTCGATAGTGTCAGAAATATTGAAAGTTTAAAAACAATATTTCAGGCAGATTTGCAGAAAATTTGGAAAAACCCTTTAGAAAAAAATTACTCTAAAATTTTATTAAACTTTGATGTACACATTTAACTGTTGTAAATATGGACAAACCCAAAACAACAACTCGATTTATATTTAAGGATCTCGCCTAAATCGAATATGTACAAAAACTAAATTAAAAAGTTCCGGAAAAGGTAAAATTGATTATGACGAGGATTCCAACCTGGATCTTTCGATTTCGCATCGACTGTGTTACCAATTACACCTTAGTAGAATAAACTTTCAAAGTTTAGAAAAATATATTGTAGTCTATTTTGGGAAATTGTCCAAATGACGAAAAATAGCAGTATCAAGTGCCCTTTATTAAAGATTTAGCCAAAATTGTTATTAATCTTAATTATACACATTTGAAAGTGGAATAAATATTAAAAGTTTTAAAAAATCTTCCTGTTCCAAAACCGAAAAGTGACCATATTAAACTAGTTTATCCTGGCCGATTGTAATAAAACGCTAGATGTCCTCGTGTAGGACTAGGTCTAAATTCAAAGTTGTAACCTTTTTCGGTTCCTAATTTCACTGAAAAAAGTACATGATTTTTGAACCCTGCGGACCTTAAACAGTGTAGAAATACTAATAACTCAATTTCGAAAACCCGGCAATATTACCTATTACAATACCTCTCATATGTGATTAACTCATATGAGATAGTAATAAATTCAGTCAGGAAAGAGAAAACAATATTAATCTATTCGCTACTCGAATATGTTATCTGAATGTTAGAAAAAGTTTAACACAACTTCAAATTAAATCAGTATATAATCGCATTTTGAATTCTTTACGAATTTGAAGCTATTCATAAGTCAGGGTTTTCGAGCAAATATCCTTTCTTATTATTTATGTACGTATTTATTAAGGATCGGTAATATAATACTAATTTTATGACTTAGATATTAAATTGAGAACACATTGCGACGAAAATCAATTAATCAAGATTTGTAGCTGGAACCGTGTACACTTCCTGACATCTTGTAGTTTCGTGTCTGTATCATTCCCCCTCTTTTTCCAGAGAACAAACCACGCTTAAATACAATAACTTTTTTTAAGCAGAGTCCAAAAATATAAAGCATTACAAACAACTCTTGTTTGAAACTTTTTTCATAAAAATGGGTATTTTTACTAGTTATGGATGGTTGAAAATTTTTGGTTTTGGAGCCGAACCTGAAAATTTCCATTTTCAATTGTCCATAACTTGAGTTCTATTCCACTTGGGACCCTAAAAATTTAGGGGAAGTTTCGGGGGCCCAAAAGGACCATTTTTATTCATTTTGGGCCACATCTAAAAAAATCCAAATTCGGCATATATTTGAAAAGTTATTGAGAGTGAAATCAGATGTACTGGAAACAGATGTGAAACCAATTTTATGTAATGTATTTAAATTTAAAAAATATATGCAATAATAGTTCCAAATATGCAACAAAAAAAGGAATGTATATTGGAATGCAAACAATAGTATCACTATTATCAAATTAAGGCAACTGACAAAGTTATTTAAACTAATGGTAAAAATAGTGATGAAATGCTTCTCAAAATTTTCCGTTAATTTTTAATGTTCTATGTTTTTGAATGAATATAAACACATTCTCAAGAAATTTTTTCTAAATATTTTATACAACTTGCTCATTAATTCTATTTCTACTTATCTAGAGAATAATTGATTCTTAGTTTTAATCTGTATAGTATAAATATTAGGTATAAGCTGAAGTCAATGCCTCATCATATCATATCTCTGTTTGAAACAAGTTTTAGATACAATTGAGTTGTAATGTATAATTCACTGTCAGAAAAATTCAAATATTTGCATTTCCATAAAATAATTAAGGAAGATTTATTGAATCAATATTTTCTTGAGGAAATAAGGACGAAATATTATTCAATATGGAACACTCCCAACAAAAATAATTGTTTTTTTTATAAAATGGTTAAAATATAAAATGTCTGGTACTATCATTGAAATCAATAAAATTTGCAATTACAGTGCTAATTTTCATCACATTCATTTTATTCCAAAACCCGCATCCGTTACTTCCTCCAAAAACACTTTTAAAAATATTTGAAGGTTTTAAAGAATAAATAACTTGACTAAATTTTATTCAAAAGCGCTTATTTATTAAAATTCTATTCCCAGTTTTAACATGAGCACTTTAAAAGCTGATTCATATCCATCTTTTATTTTTAAGTTTTCTGAAAATGACAAGTTAGATTATTGTGACTGAATTATGAATAAATCTATAGTTGCAATAAATAAACCAACACCGCTTTTAAGAAATCGATTTTCCGTTGTATTTAGCTTTCAAAACAGATTATGAAGTAATTTGTTGAATCAAATGGCTAAACCAATTTCGGTTTGCCAAGTAATTTAGTAGTATCCCGGTAATCTCATGTTAAAATAAATTATTCACTAATAAATCTAAGTAAGTTATATATCGATAAATAGAATAGAATAAATCGAAGAAATGTGTTCTTTGTATCTTATGCAATATATTCATTTTTTGGAAAAATATGCAAATGACGTTAAACATATATGGCAAAATATGCCATCCGAATATGAAATTTGCATAAATTCCTTTCTCTGATCATCGGCAATATATAGTACATCTCATCCACCGTAGCACAATGACATGGAGATACATTTGTGTCCATAACGGTTTTCAATATGCAAAGTGAAAGCTGGACCAAATTCATAAAACATCTCACCTGACCCCCTGATATTTAAAGTTTAGCAGACGGATTGTACCACTAATAACATGACTCAAGATGATATAGTTAAAAATACCAAAAGTTATTATCCCATTCAAATCAACTAGTTCGGAACGTTTAATAAAAATATTGATGTATTCCTCGTAACTCTAGCTCTGTTGCGTTTTAGTTTGACCACCATGTACACCTCGCTGTTTTTATCTTGTTAATAAATAAATAGAGTTAATTTCTATTAACTCCAGGTTATTCTTGCTTTTTGCCCTCTCTTAATGCGCCTAAAAGATATATCATGAAACTATACAATTATTCTGCATTCCTGGACGTAATCACCGCTAATCCCTAGCTTTAATGAATTCATCCGTGACGCCCAACGTTCCATATACATTGTAATTGTTTTAAAACTAATGGGGGAATACGCGACCAGATTAATTAGTTTATAACATGAAACAAGTGAGACATAAATTTAAAATTATGTCGCCACCGTCCGCTTTTACAGCTACAGATTAGTTTTTATCGTTCAGAATCTGGTATTGTCACCGAGTGCTTACCAGTGGGGGTGATTTATTGGTACGTGTTCGGCGGTCGAGTGTTGTAGTTTATACAGAAGGATGCGTGTACGGAACTTATACGGACATTATATTTCAGAAGGGGGCTTTTTCTGTTGCGGAAGGGTCGAGCACCTACCGAATTATGAGGGGGAATTCGATTTTGTTGTTTTTTTAATAAATTTGATGTCTCGAGAAAAACGTAAAATTTCGTTAACTCGAACAGAGTGAGAAATAAAAACCAGAATAAAATTGCCTTAAGAAACAATTATGATATGATATATTGTGAAGTCGTGGAGGCTAATATACTTCAGAATGCATTAACTCCTTTTTTATAAATATAGGGTTCGGTGATTTTTAAAATATTAAGTCGACCCAAACATTATAATTGCAGATTCGGTAGTTCGACACGAGTTCTGCAATAATCCCAACATCGCAATATTAGTAAGGCAACTTACATTACAGTGTGTCCCAGTTTTCTGCTGCCAAACGAAAAGCCCCACATTTAGTCTTCATTTTAATGCAGTCTTAAAAAAAGCCTACTAATGAGTTAGAAAATGACCTCTCCGTATTACTGCACTCGGAACTTATATTGTTGAAACATTGCTCAAAATGAAAAATACTCAGAAAATGTTGGGGCAGATCTTAATGCAACAACTTGTTACTCGAAAGGTTAGGATGCAACTAATTGTTAACACTGATTAATGTTAAAAAAATACCTATCAAGTATTCTGTCTACCAGATAAACTACCCTAGGAAGCAAGCCTTACCTACCAACGATCGTCGATACCTAATTCACATTTTACAGTTGTGATTGCTAATTTTATAATCATCTAATTTATAATCATCATCATCATCATCTTCTCCTTTCCAGGATCAGCTCTAATGTCACCTATTCCGATCTCTACTGTCAAGCTATCTTTTCCACGATCTTTCTATAAATCTTCGGCCTCTTGGTGTGTAGTTCAGTATTCGTTTCTATGTAGTCTATGTTTCCATTTTTTCAATGTGCTCTTCCCTTTTCTGTCTGCATTCCTGTATTCTGTCATTGAGAGAAAATACAGTGGAACTCGTTTACAACGCGACCGATTAGAACGCGAATTTGCTTACAAGGCGGATTTTCGCCTGGTCCCGCCAAACCCCCATAAGGCACAATGTATAAGAAGACATTTTGCAACTCGGCCGAAACTCGCTTAGAGCGCGGATCCAGAGATGCGAAATAAAAGAGAAAATAGTCATTTTTATGATATTGCACACATATTTCTAATTAAATCGTTTAAAATATGAACAAGTAGTTAACAACACTCAACATCCGCGCAGCTGTTATTCTTGGAAATACAATAAGATATCCCTAATAGGATAACCCCTAATTGTAGGCTTAATCAGTTGTTCGGTGTAATCACCATTTAGCACCCAGTTACCTGGAAATACTAAATGCGTGTTTACCTGAATAACCCATTAATCGACATCTTTTCCCGAAATTTTATTGTATACAAGGAGTTTCTGGTTTGTCGAGATTATGTAGATTACTAACATTAAGACGGCGTTTGAAATTATAAAACAGTGGCCACCCTTGACGAATTTCATTCGTTGTGTCTCACTGTTACCGTAAGCATGTCGAAACGCAAAGCATTTTCTTTATCTGATAAATTGGAAATTATCAATGAAGTAGAACGTGGTGCGAAGATTTGTGAGGTTTCCAAGCGCCGAGGATTGTCGGAGTCTACTGTAAGAACGATTTACAAAACCAAGGAGAAGATTCGTTCACAAACCAATTTTGATATTAATCGTTCCAAGAGGATGCGGACGACTCCCTTCGAAGATTTGGACGCAGCACTACTAGTATGGTTCAAGCAACAACGATCACTAAATAACGCAGTAAATGGCCCCGTTCTTCTTGCTAAAGCGGAAAATTTGACGAAGCTCTTAGGAAACGGTGATTTTGAATGTTCAAAGAGTTGGATCGATCGTTTTAAAATTCGCCACAACATTGTTCTTGCTAAGATGTGTGGAGAATCAAACGATATAGACCTACAATTAACACAAGACTAGTTAAAGACCAAATGGCTGGAACTAAAACAAGGCTATGAGGACAATGACGTCTTTAACGCAAGCAGCGCGTGACAGCTTTCGTGTGTGCCAATGCAACAGGGAAGGAGAAACGGAAATTGCTAGTAATTGGCAAGTCAAGAAATCCTAGGTGTTTCACATCAAGAAGCTGCCAGTTAGGTATGAAGCAAACAAGAAAGCCTGGATGACAAGCGAGCTTTTTGAAAAGGAACTTCAATCTTGGGATCAGGAACTTGCAAAGCAGGGCAGGAAAATTCTTCTTTTGGTTGACAATTGTGCTGCTCATTTAAAATTACAAGCTCTAGCCAACATTAACCTTGCGATTCTACCTGCGAATGTGACCAGTGTGCTTCAACCGATGGACCAGGGAGTTATAAGGAGCCTAAAAGCTCACTACAGGAAACTTCTAATGCAGCACATGATGGGTGATGAAATACTTGACTTCGTCCAGATGACAATACTAGATGCCTGTAGGTGGTTAAGCAAGGCATGGAATCGAGTGACTGTTAACACGATCCGTAACTCGTTCCACCATGCAGGGATATCATCGCAACTATTTGACGATGACGATAATCTTCCCCTTAGTCAATGGATACAACAACAAGACTCTCCTCAGGAAGTGAATCAGTTCCTACACTTTGAAGAGAACTTGACCACTAACGAAGAACTGCGAGATGACGACATTGTCCAAAATGTGCTTGAAAATCAAACCCGGAACGAACTGGAAGTAGCTGATTCGGAAGACGACAGTAAAGAAAAACCAAAACCAACCATCAGTGATGCAAGGAGAAGCATTAGAGAACTAATTTATTTTTATCAGTGCCATGAAGGCAACGAAACAATTACAGCTGCATTGTCTTCCATAGAAGATGACCTGGACAAAAAATTACAAAAATCTCGAACAAAACAACTTCAAATTGTTGATTTTTTAAAAAATACTAAATATTAAGAATAAACAATTAGGTATATGTATACTATATCTATTTTTATTGTTTTTTATACACTATTTTTAAATAATTTATTATTTCATCATTTCTCAACCTGTCAATTCTTGTACACTCTTTGACATAACGCAGAAATATCATATCTGCGGATTGTATCTGTCTTTCATTTTGTTTGGTTAAAACCCGTATTTCGGACCCGTATAAAAAGTGGGGACAGTCGTCCCTTTGAAAAACTTCATTTTTGTTTCTTTTTTTCCTTCTTCTCCAAGAGTTCTTGTATTTGTTCCATATATTTCCTGTAATTTCTTTACTTCTCTTTCTATATCCTCTTCAAAATGGAATGTTATTTTACATCCTAGGTATTGGAAGTCGAAAATCTGCTCAATTGTTTTATTGTATAGTGCTATTTTAGAACTGACTGAATATTTACCTTCGATAGCCATTAAATTTGTTTTATTTATTGATATTTTCAAATTATATTGAAGAGCATGTTTTCTCAATTAACTCATGAACAGCTTTCAGCAAATAATCTCTGGATCTTCTGTTATAATTTGATTGTCTGCATATAGCACGGTATTAAAAGCCAAGCCTGGGTTTATTTTATTCCGATGTTGTTCAATTCTCCACCTCCTTACTAAGTCGTCTATATATATAGTTTGATAAGTGTAGCTGATAAGCTAAACCCTTGCCGGACACCTTGGTTCGTTACAACTTCTCTTGGTTTGTGTAATTTTGTCTCTATAAGGATACTTGTATTAATGTATATGCTTTAGATAACATTAATGAGGTGGATTGGTATGCTCTTGGTTTCTAGAATTTTCCAAAAACAAGGTCTTTTAACTTTATTAAAAGCTTTCCCGTAATCCAGAAACGCTATGCGTTTTTTAAATGGTATTCTAGTCGTCCTTTAATTATCTGTTTAGCACACATACATCGGAAGGGAGGTTTATTTATAATCCAGAGAATTATTTTTAAATAAGTGACTAAATGCACCGCTGTGGTATGCAGTCTACCTGTGGTAATGTAATAAGTGTTAATAATACAATTAATAATAACTGCAGCCCCGATATTTTCAAAAGTTTTAAGTTTTTAGACCATTCAGCCAATATTATCTTTTTGCTTATATATATTATATATATATAATTAAATATATCTCGAAATTGTTTCGTTACTGATATCTTACAAATAATATCACACCCACACGAATCCGTTCAAATTTTTTCCAAACTTTTCCAAATTTTGGGAAAGCCAAGTTTTGTAAAACAAGAAAAACCTGGTTTTTCATATCTTTTCGTCAATCGTAGGTATATATTGTTGTTGCTTAATGTCATAAATGGGATTTATTCCTCTCCTGTAATCCTCTTTTAGGAGATAATCTTAGAAATATTAGTCTTTCTTAACTATTAACTCGTCAAAAAATTTTGAAGTTAAAAATAAAAATTTCCCTAAAATTTTAGAAGGTATGATTTTTTTATTCGTGAATAACGTCAACCCCAAACAATGGGACCTTTTAAGGAGAAGAGTCCAAAGTCCGCATCCACAGTCAGCAGAACCGTACCGTATAAATATGGTTCATGCGATGACGCTTCAGGATTTGATTCACCGACGTCAGGCGTGTAACATCTCATCATAAAATTTCTATATTGTATATTGTATCTTCGTAATCAAGTAGTTGTGTAAAATAGTGAAATAAAAGTTTTTAAAAAGCTTCCCAACTTGTGGTAAACCATAACTCGTGTGACGAAATATGCAGAAGAAATGCTACAGCAGTATCTTCATACGAAGAAACTGATGCAGTTGAAAAAAATTACACTTGTTCAATATGAGACTTCATTCTGGAAATCCTCCAGAGCAATGTTTCGAATATTGAAATTTTTCTCATGGAAATTATGATTTTAAAAAATTTCGCATTTTAACTTCTTGTTGACATTTAGGCAGATATTCAACTTAGGCCCTGCGCTACATGTGTAAAGAGATTCCACAGATATTGTATATCTAAATTCGTCCTCAAGTTTTAATGAAACCTTAATTACCATTTTTATTTGATCCAAAGATCAATGAAGTGTATAATTAGTTCTCAGTATTTAATGTTTCATTGTTTGTTGTAAAATCTAAATAGGATCTTTTAATGCTTGACCCAGATATCGTCAGCTTGGATACATGGATAATGTATAATATTAGTTTTGCTGAGGAAAGCAAAAATTCTTCACGTACTAGCAACTAATCACACATTAAGACCCAGGATATCTTTAACAAAACCCTAAGTGATCCTTTTACTTACATATAATCAGGTAATGATAGATATTTCTAAAAAGAGACACGATTTGGTAACAAATATTTGCTCATTTCTGACGACTCGATTTGTTTTCCTATATTTTTCACTAAGGTCTTGTTCGTAAAGAGAAAAAAGCCAAATTCACCTAAATAGATTCCACATAAAAAATGACTTACAATCCCAAAGGAAGGACCCGGGACCTTTTCTATCCTCGATTTTCCTCATACATTACTGTCATAAAAACGGACAGCGAAATTAATTTTCAGGACAATCATGTACATGCGTGTTTCGTTACTACGTATGTAGGAGCCAGGAAAAACACACATACGGCGAAAGTTCTCCATCACGCCGGGAAGCGCAAAATAAAAATACGATTCTGTCGTGGCAGCGTCTACTTTCCCATCTCGTATTATGTTTGTATGTCATAAAACTCCACATCACACAAGAGACCGTGTTTTTGATACATCAGCCTCTTGAGGATGGGGGCGATATACGTGTCTGCGCTTTTGTTAACCCTCCTCGAATTTTGGGAGAACGAAATAGAAATAGTTTTGGTCTCATTGATATTCCCGTGGGAAGAGCCAATTATAGGAAGGGATATCGTCTGAGATGGATGTTTAAGAAGAATGTCGACGGAAAAGTCAGGCTGAACAAAATGTCGAAAAGCGGGAATCGACCTTGTTCCCTTGACTTCTTTAGAAGCATGAACCTCGTGAATTATGAATCAGATGAAAATTTGCTGTACTCTGTACCGAATTTTTGAAGTAATGAAACCAAAAGGTGGTTTACAGAAAACTGCATAGTTAAAATTTAAATCGTTTGAATTCTATGAAGACCATTAAAATCCATTACATGTGTTCTGAATAAGACATACACTCAGTTGATAATAGATGAGAAAATATTTTTTGTTTTTATTACCTAACTGATTTTTCGGCGATTTTTTTATTACCAGTATTGAATGTATAACTTCTTCCCTTCCCAAAAGCATAATAACTACCCTCATACCTTCCCAATATCTATTTCTTCCTGAATAATTTATTCGTTCATACTAAACCGCCTGAAATAAATATAATCATGGTCGATTTCAATGCCAAAGTAGGGAAGGGAGAGGTAGAAAACGTTGTCGGAAAATACGGTCTAGGACGGTGAAATCCGCAATGAGATACTTTAGTGCAATTCTGCCAAGAAGAAAATCTAGTGATATCCAATACCTGGTTTCAACTTAATTGGTAATTTACATGTAAAGCTGAAAAGTTTTCGAAAACCAACCACCACTTCGTAAAGAATGGGAGAATTTTGATATAAAAAATATAATATAATATAGAATAAAATAATTTATTATATATTATATAAATTAATATAAATATTTTTTTAGTAATATAAGAGATACTTAACATATATATAATTTTAGAGCCATGAATCGAAGATGAAATTGATTACGTCAAATAATAGATCTAGAGTGATAGTGGTAGTCAAATCGTCGAACATTGAAGGGATATAATATAATGCAATTTCAATGGGAGTGTTTGCATATAAGGATAACACATCTAATGATATGAACGTGTGGTCCATATAAGGAATGAAATCAAAGTTGTTTATTGCGTTGACTAGATCGAACGAATTTTTTAGGGTCACAATGCTGACGTTTCGTTCATGATATTTGACCCGGAAGGGTCCCGGAAAGGGAATACATGGGGTACCCGGAAGGTAGCTTCCGGGTACCCCATTGACCTTAGTTGTATTTTGTCACTGGTCCAACACGCCGTCAATTTTGAGGGGTTTCTATTTTTAATAATAGCCCCCCAATAAATCTCAAATCGGCGATATACAGTGGTCAAATATATGTAATACATACAACTCTTTTCCACCTAAAATAGCCATGATTATGTCCGTAATATCGGACGAAACGTCGGCAGTAAATCCGTGAACAACGATTGTTGTTTCATTTATTTTGGGGCCTATTCAAGAACGTTGCAGTTCCTAACGCACCACCCCGAGAACATCAACCCTTTCTTGTATCCCATATTGTAGATCAATTAACAAACAGTCGTAATAATAATTAATAATAATATCAATATCTTAACTTCCCCACATAACACAACGCAAATAACAAAAGATAAACTTTTTGTAAAACTTCCGTACCATAACAACATACAAACTTTCACTTTCAAAACCCTGAATGCCCTAAACATATATCCAGCTTGGTATTCATTGTCTTCTTTCAATAATCTCATTTTCTCCAAAAGTTAAAGGCCAAACACCTATAAAAAACCAGAGTTGCGTAGTATATCAGGTCACATGTTCTGATTGTAACCCTCCGAAGGTGTATATTGGAGAAACACAACAATATATAAAAAAGAGAATACAACAACAATTGAATAGGTATCACTAAGAATAATTCGGCACATTTAGTGGAACATGCCATAGAGAACAATCACAATTTCAATTTTGAAAATTTTTCGATATTAGAGCGTGAATTAAGTTGCTCAAGTTGAAAAACTTTGCTCAAGCATATTACAAATTATTCAAATAAATTGAACATATGAAAACTATCACATTTTCAACACAAATATTACACATTTTATCATTCATTTTTCATTTTTTGACACTAGTTTAGCACTCACAATTTGAAGGTTTCTATTATTTATAATGGCCTTCTAATAAACTTTTTAAACAATCGATTACAGTTGTCAAATATCAAACATGTCAAATTTTCTATCATAATAACATGTAGTGATACTTTTTTAGTTATATAAGAGATACTTAACATTATATATCATTTTAGAGCCATGAATATTTTCATAATCATGAACGAAACGTCGGCATTGTGATAAATCTCAACAATTAGTTATTTTTATTATTTGGGAATTAACAAGAACATTTCTGGCTGTTTCAGCCACTACTTCCGTTGACATTTAGAATTTGAAAAATCCTGTCACACTTGAGAGAGTCGGACAACGTGTAAATAAAAAAATGTTCTCAAATAAATAACAACTCGGTGAGTGATGTACATGAACAATGGAATGAAATAGACAATATACTGAGTAACATAAAAATAGAGCAAATTGGAACCAGAGACAGAAAAAAGAGAAAAGTGTGGATAACCGAGGAAATACTACAAAGGATGGAAGAACGAAGAAAACACAAAAATAAAAACTTAGAGGGGTAGAGGGAAATCAACACAAGGACCTACAAAGGAAAGTTAGAATGGCCAAAGAACAATGGATGAATGAAAAATGTGAGGAAATCGAACTGCTGGAAAGAAAGGACGATCATTTCACCGTTCATAAGAAAATAAGAGAAATGATAGGGAGAAAGAGGAAATCTAGCACGCATGCCTTACTTGACAATAACAACAAGGCAGTTATGGATATCGAAGATCTCAAGCGACACTGGAAATCCTATATAGAGCAGTTGTTCAAAAGTATTGTAACGTTTTTACTGTTTTACTATAACTAAACACTACGCGATTTGTCCTAATTAATCTATTTCTTACACGACGCTTATAAACTAACACTTAATTTCTATTCGCACACAAATATTTATTTATTTAGCGCGCCGGTCTCTCGTTCGTCGCCCGATATGTTTACGCCCTGATTCTTCAACTAACTCGCCTTGGGCCTGGCATTCCTTTTTATGGCAGGTAAGGGCCTTCTAGAAATTGCTGGAATATTCCTGATTTTCCAGGAACCCGTTATCGCATCGAAGCGTCGAGAAGACTCTCGCCTGTTCGATCCGTCTTTTCCCGGGATCCGAATTCCGCGAACTCGGGTAGCTCCAGGCGTGTTTATCTCGCGGCAGGCCCTTTCGTTGCAATACAGAACCACGGCGTTTCGAATTAACCAGAGACCTGGACAGCTTTCCTAAAATACCTAAACAGGAAGTTGTAAAGCAAAAAAAAACAACGAAAACGGAAAATCTCCTGGGCCGGACCAAGTTCACTTAGAAATAGTAAAACTATTAGAATAAAAACATATACAGATCGTTTCTACAGAGTCGCAGGATGGGATAAACGTGAGAGCGAGAGAAAGGCCATATATTTCTCGTTGGCTTAACAGAGAGAGAACTTTTGCAATGTTGCTAGCTCGCGAAACATTACATTCATCCGCACCGCACACATCCAAAAGTGTAAAGCGATACGCGACCGCGATACGCGTTGACTTAGACTGCCTGCTCGGCCGGCAACGTTGCAAAATATCGTTCTCTGTCATACTAACGAACTACTATAAGTTTCTCGTTTGCTCTTGTTGATTTCCCACCATGCGTTTCGATAGAAAAGCTCCGTAGATAAGCTGGTTCGACTTTTCAACAAAATTTATTCCACCGGTGTGATACCTCCGAGAATGGCTAAGGCCAAAATTCATTCCGATTCCGGAAAAAGCAAGCGCAAAAAAAAGCCATGAATATATAAGCTTAATGAGTCATCTCCTTAAACTGTTTTCATTTTGTATGGTGTAAAATGTTCACACAATGAAATTATAAAAATAACACAAAAATAAGGAATAAGTTTTTATACCTTTTTATACAGGAAGCGTATAAGGTATACATCTTAGTAACAAATAACACGTCAAAGCATATAGAGAGCGTACAATAAATCTTACCTGCTATCATTTATCTCTTCATTGATCCCTACTTCGTTTTGATACGATAATACACTACTCTAGGATCATGTTTTTCCTAAACCCTTACAATCGCTAGAAATATCGCTGTAAAGTGCTGCCATCGTATGTATTTCGAAATTTAAACTTAGTGCATAAATTAACTTAGTTCTGACTAGTTAAAAAGTATTGAAACGGAGGACTAGAGTCACGCCTGCCGCTACCTCGTCCTTGTCTCTTATCCCGCAGCACCGTTAAATTCTAGCCGGGTGGACTCTTAACCACAGTTGACTCAAGAACAAGATAAATTGTGTAAATTTTGAAAATAAATGTGAAAAATTTTTGTTAAAATAATAAATATGCAATAATTAAAATTTTATAATGAGTGTAGAGATATGAAAAAATTCCGTTAAAATAATAAATATACAATAATCAGTAGAAAAACGTAATTAAATATTTTATTGTATTATATAAATTCCCGTTTTTTATTGTAAAAACGTAATTTTCCAATGAAGAAAAATATACTAAGAAGCTTCGCACTGTTCTATAGTACCTACCTACTACTGACCCTTTTTTTTCAAGTAAAAGCAACAAATAATGTGCTTCATTCTTTTTAAAATAGACAATTTTCGACATGAATCGCTAGCAATTCTGGTCGTTTAATGGTCCCCTGAATAAAAAAAAGATCTTGAAATAATATCTGAGTGTGTATGGGTAGCTGTAGTACATTTTTCTCGGAAAGTAAAGAAAAACAGTTCAAAGTTTTGTATTTAAAGTTTTTAGCAGACCTGTATCGTTTGATTAACGTTTTATTAAAATCTGCCAAAAAACGGTGCGTCAAACTCTATTTATTTTCGGTTATGTAAAATAATTTTGAAGGCCATACGAGTAGTTTTGTGGGTTAATCAACTGTAAGGTCCCTTTCGTATATTTTAGGTTTTTTTTTAAACTTTTAAAACTTAAACCGAGACTTTTTTTAAATAAATATTGTTTTACTGCCGAATATTCGTAATGAAATATTAAAAAGTGGTCTAATGAACACACGTTATATTTCAGGTATTTTTTAGATTTCCGGTTTTTAAACCTAGAGTGTCAGATTTATATATTTTCTGTTTTAATGTAGTGTATTTTATCCGTGCTTTCCAGCAATGTTTCTGTGCTTTAACACACCGTTTAACTTGCATATTTTTTCTTTGTCTTGTATTACGCTGCGATTGCATTTTTACATAATGTTTTTCATCGCAGTATTTCCGTAAGTGGCTTTCTGATCCGGAACTGCAGTGATTCTGAATTTTAGCAAATTTGTGATTACTGCTTTTAGATAGCAGTCTCCTTGAAATATCGCATACTATCTTTCCGTGACTTTCTTTTTTCTGTACTACAGTACCGCTTTATATCTTAACGAAATAGGGCTCTAATTAGCGTTGTGGTCTGAGATTGCAGTGAATAGGTGTTATCCCAAATCTGTGTTGACAGGATCTGGATGGCACTCGTTCCGGAATCATAACTTCCAAACTGATGTATTCAAGAGAAATACCTGTGTTTTCAAATAACACGCATAATCAGGACATTCAATATAAATCCACGGTCACGATCCCGTACCATATCTCATCCAGGTTTCAGCGATGCTTAACTGCACTGTACAGTACAAAGGCATGTTTCTTGACGTGAAAGCATACGATAGTTGCCATATATATATATATATATATATATATATATATATATATATATATATATATATATATATATACAGGAGAAAATTCACGACTTACCCGTCTAAACCCGTTATGAAACGATAACCACCGACACGTGTTTCTGCTTATTAGCTTCGTCAGGGTGGTATAACCAAGCTCTGAATGATAACGATGTTCGACACTTGGAAAAAAATTATACAACTCAAAAAGAACGTCAACAATTGACAGCAAAGCACATTTGCGCCTAACATAGGAAAGACTCTCCATTCGAGAGCAACAAACCGTCTGTGACGCGGAGGCCAGCTAAAGCCAACTGTCACGAATCTTTGGTCAGTAAAGGAATTTATTAGTGAAATTAACGACGGAACAAATGTACAGGAGAAAATTCACGACTTACCCGTCTAAACCCGTTATGAAACGATAACCACCGACAAAAAAAACGGGTTTAGACGGGTAAGTCGTGAATTTTCTCCTGTACATTTGTTCCGTCGTTAATTTCACTAATAAATTCCTTTACTGACCAAAGATTCGTGACAGTTGGCTTTAGCTGGCCTCCGCGTCACAGACGGTTTGTTGCTCTCGAATGGAGAGTCTTTCCTATGTTAGGCGCAAATGTGCTTTGCTGTCAATTGTTGACGTTCTTTTTGAGTTGTATAATTTTTTTCCAAGTGTCGAACATCGTTATCATTCAGAGCTTGGTTATACCACCCTGACGAAGCTAATAAGCAGAAACACGTGTCGGTGGTTATCGTTTCATAACGGGTTTAGACGGGTAAGTCGTGAATTTTCTCCTGTACATTTGTTCCGTCGTTAATTTCACTAATAAATATATATATATATATATATATATATATATATATATATATATACATATATATTTTATTTATTTATTTCACGTTTAACCACCTGAAGCCTGTAAGATACTGTCACTTGGCACTAAATTTGTGGTTCCCTGCAATCGTTCAGACATAAACATCAAAAAACTTCTTTCAGATGTAGAATTATCTATAAACAATATAAAAAACGAGATGAACCGCAATATTATAGTATGTCAGATGTGTAACGTTATCACTAATTACCTCCAAAAAGAGAAGGTTACCTTTTCTGAATTTACAAGTTGGTTCAACATTACTAAAGCTTTTATTAAAGACCATCCCAACATAGTTATTACTAAATCAGACAAGGGAAATGAAACAGTTATAATGCATAAGGATCATTACAACCAACTTTCCTTAGAGCTCCTAGAAGATCAGACATACCATAAAAGAATTCACAAGGAGCCTACCAGCACAATACAACAAAAGACCAACAAAATGGTATCCCAATTAAAATATAGCAATGAATTAGATGAGATCACAGCAAAAAACCTTATGTGTTATAATGGTAACATTTCAAAATTTTACGCTCTACCCAAAATATATAAGCCTTCATTATCTCTCAGACTCATCATTTCTTCTTGTGAAGCACCTAATTTAAAACTTAGCACTTTTGTTACTAAGATTTTGACGGATTCATATAACCAAGGTAACCAATATTTTGTGTCAGATTCCTTTGAATTCGCGGAGTATATGAATGATTTCAAATTACCTCCAGGTTATATTTTAGTGAGTTTGGATGTAGTGTCCCATTTCACTAAAATTTCTTTTGACTTGGTCCAGAAAAGTATATTTGGGAATGGATTTCGGAGCACTGTAATTTAACGAAAAACAACTTCATCAAACTTACAGAGTTTATCTGTAACACCACTCTTTTTTCTTATAATAATCAATTTTATCAGCAAACTGTTGGTAGTCCAGTGGGATCAAAGATTTCCCCAATTGTTGCGTAATTAGATATGGTCCATTTATTAGATGTTTGCATTCCTACCCAAAGTTTTGAATTGCCATTTCTGAAGAAATTTGTTGATTACATCGTTTGTGCCATAACCAAGCGGTTCTAAGAATGAGTTACTAGAGATATTTAGTAACTACAATCCATTCTTACAATTCACCATGGAAGAAGAGATAGATAATAGTATCCCATTCTTAGACACCAAACTCATTAGAATCAGTGGTAACTTCATAATAAGTACTTGATTTGTATCGAAACTTAATTACGAAAAATTATTATTATTAAATTAATTATTAAATTATTATTAATTACGGAAACGTAATTAATATTCACCAAAAATTGCTATGGTGGGACTACTTTCAATATTTTACACCATTTTCTCTTTCGCCGCCTAAAGTTTCAACGCCGGATATCGCACCATGTGGTCTGGAAACGTCGCAAGGATTTGAGTGAAGGCCTCCTAAATATCCGAGATAGTCAAAGGGGAGACATACATAGCAGATGAAGGAGACAGTCGAATTTTAACTAAATTGCGATCGACTTGGCATTCGTGAAAATCACAAAAATTAGCTACCTTAAATACATCAAGTGCTTATTGTTAATTGGTTTATTAGGAGCAGTTTTGTGTAGTTATTAGTTGAACCAAACGAAAGATAGTAAAATACGAAGGTGCGACGCATGAATCGCAATAGGAGAAGTTTTACTTTCATGGGTATACAGTTCACAATAAATGTATAAGTTAATCATATTTGTTTCAACAATATCAATACGATTTAACTAAAGGAATTCAAGAGTACAGAGATCTATTATAAGAATTTTGTCCCACATCCGATAACATAATGAGGTGTGACAGATTGGGCAGGGTTCTAAATTAGAGAGCTTCCAAATTGTTAGGCCTACTCTCCTGAAAACCATAAATTTAAGAGTTCATGTAAGAATTTGGAGCAAATGAGCATAAAATTATCCCAAATTTTTAGTGCTATTTTTATAAAATACATAAATTTAGGACTTCACATAATAATTCTAGAGAGCACGAAATATTCCTTAACTGTTGACCCAATTTTTGGGGGATCTATGAATTTATCTCTTTATTTAATAATGTTTAGGAATGGTACACAATAATATGTCTATTTCTTGCAATCCATCAATGTAACCTCGAATGAATACCTTAGGGGTATAAATCGTAAGTATACTCCTTATTGTTACGTCTGTTTCACTGAGATTTATAAATTTAAAATTTTATGTAGTCATTTGGGGAAATCGTACAAAAAATGGCATAACTTTCAGTTATATTCTTCTGAAACAATTAAATTTAAACTCCGCGCAGTCATTTGAAGCATAAAATTTTTCAATTCTACACACACTATTATACTTTAAAAGATTTCCAATGTGAGATATATTTTACTCCTTAACCATTAAATCGTACAACTACCGACCTTCTTTTGAAAACTAAACGCGATTAAATTTTATGCGTTTTGTGTATGGTATTCTTCTAAAAGTGGTCGAGCCGTGTGTTCTCTTATTTTCAAATTTCAACGGATACCTGTATTATCTCTAAACTTTAAGCGCAGCATTTCTTGCAAATGCAAAAATATAAGATTGTAGTAAACGTTAATACATGGATACATGATTTTCGGTGCAAAAGTGTGCCGAATTTCGAGTTTTATAAAAGAAACGAAAGCTTAAGTGGGTGTCGAGCCAAAAAGGATGCCAACGGGAAACCAATAGAAATTAATAGTTATACTAAAACTGTAAATACGTCGTAAAGTTTATTCATTTATTGAAATGAAGTAGTAACTACCATGGACAAAATAAGTAATTGTATTACAGAAGACGACAAACTACTGAATTAATTGGGAAAATGGTGAATGTCTAAAAGAAATTGCCTTAAAATTTGTTTTGTAAAATTGGCAAAGTATGTTTTTTTTTGAGAAGGAGCACTTATACACTATTAAAAAAATTTATTTGAATACGTTGAAAAACTATTACGAAACATGGATAAAAGAAGGGCTAAGTGTTTAGAAATGTTGGGTTGCCAAGGATATATCATTTGTTCGTGCTCGGCTTTTAAGGGTTATTCTACTGGCCTGTTGGAAAGGGTAGTAGATTAATCATTATATACATTGGTAGCGGAACATAATTTGTAAATGGTTGTTTATTAAAGTTTAACTCAAGGTAAACCAACATTTTATCATGAGGAAATGCCTGCACATGTATTTGAAATCTATTTCGTTCAGAGATTAAGTAACCTACAACAAAATTGTATCATAGTAATGGAGAATTCCTGTTATGACTCTTGTTTACTAAAATAAATTACGACATTAGCGTGGAAAAAAATGTAATAATTGGTTGAAGGGGGGAAAATATCATGTTCGATAATACGATGGTTCATTAAAAAGGAGATTATTCATATTGCTAAGAAACACAAACAAATATACGATAAAAATGAGAACGTTGAAATTACTAAAGACCATGGGATAACAATGCTTCGTTTACTGTATCATATAGTCAAAAACAAATTGATTACATCTGGTTAGCAAAAAGCACACATTTTAAAGGTAACACGAAGACGTGGAGAAGTGAAGTAGAGTACTCTAACAAAATTTTAAATTTGAAATAAACTTGGAGGTTCGTAAGTGAGTTCTTCCGACTAAAATATTTATTTTTGTAATCTGACTCACGTCACTTCATGCCCCCCCTTATTCACAAAAAAGGCTTTTTATGTAGTATTCCCTAACATCGCTTTCACGAAATATTTTTTTCTCCACCTCTTACGTTGAATTATGAGCATCAAGTTGGAAATTGACCCGACATTCTTTTTATTCGATATCTGATCGAGATATTTTCATGAAATTAGAATTGGCATCGTTTCTCTGCAAAATTGGAGTGGACAGGCTACGTGTGCAGAATTTACTAATGGCGGGAAAGTATTATATCGAGAGAGTATAGGAGCACGAAAAGCCGGGGATAGCTTTCCAATAAATTCGATGAAATCATCTTGATAAACGGATTTTTTTCCGTTTCTAACAAATTCTCTATTATTATTTTTTTTTCTGCGAGATGAATGGCGGCGACCCAGTTTCAAAAAATACAAATCATTAGGAAGAAAACAAACCGTTAGAACATCTCTATTATATTTCAAGGGAGTGGATCGTTCTGCTTGTTCGATTGCTTCTATTTCCTTTCCTTTTACAATTTAATTAAAACATCCACGGACGCAATTATACACGTAATTATATAGTCATTAATATAAATTCAAACATAGGTTACATATTAATGAGAAAAATGAAGGTCAAGAATAAATTTATAATAATTGAACAATATTAATATACATTGTTGGTATTTATTTTATCTCATCTCCTCTCATACAAATACGTCCAGTTATAGTCCAGTGCCTTTAAAACAGATTGTCTTATTAGTAGTTCGACTATGGGGGGTGTTGAGTCTCCCCTAATTGCGAAACCAATTTCTTCAGTAACTAATGATTGCTACTTTTAATTATTTAGTCTAAGCGCCGGAGACGGATTCTGCTCGTAATCGAGAATATGGACAGACTATACAGAGATAGGTTGGGACGCAAAGGCGCAACCCAGCGTTGGGGACAAGGAAAGTTATAAGGGGTGAAAGTGACGATTTTTTGTGACGTTCGTGATCGAGATTGTGCTTAAAAATTTGGGAATCATGAGATAATGATGTTACTAAGCAACTTTAGGCAAAGGGCCCCCCCGTTGCAACGGACCAAGTCGCTCACACCACTACATAGAAGGACAGTGAAGCAGAAAGGCCCCAATAACGATAAACAATAGCGAGAATACTTCAGATCAACATCGAAAGGTCGCGGGCAGCGCACGACCTGGCTATCGCCGAGGCCATGAAACTTCGGTGTAGGCTAATGATAATCTCGGAGCCAAATAAGATCATGGCGCGTAAGGCAGGCTGGTACCTAGACGAAAGAGAAGACGTGACCATAGGTGTCTAACCTTTGCGGAGCCTGGGTCGGCGCCAGCAGAGGTAGCCCGTGCCCCTGGCGGAGTCGGAATACGAATGGCCCGGACCTGGTACTGGGGGGTCTACCTGTCGCTAAACATCGCGTTGAAAAAATACAAGGAGGACCTGGAGACCATTATGTCCATGGTCGCGTCGACGACCCCCCGGTTCCTGGTTTGCGGGTGATTTTAATGCGAAGTCTCCAGCTTGGGGTGCCCCCGTAACGGACCCCCGCGGAGAAATATTGAACGAATGGATTAGCACGCCGAACCTTACGGTAATGAACGACGGGACTGCTACGTTTACCCGTGGCTGGTCCAGATCACATATTGATGTAAACCTTTGCTCGAACTCACTAGCTGGGGGGGGGGGTGTTGGGTGGCACTGGAGAGCCTCACACTCGAACCCAATGACGCTGCACGCCTCTATAGATGTCACTTTGGGTGCTATGAAAAGGATACAAGAGATGCACGCCTCTAAGGTGGATGTCGACAAAGTCAAGCGCCTGGCTACTTATGAGTTACTTCATGTCCCGGCATTGGACTTCCCGGCAGCGCTCAGACGATACATAAAGGAAACGAAGAAGAAGAACAAGGCGGGACGTGCGAGGAAGTAGTCCTACTCGTGGGCCCCGGACATCCAGGCAAAGAGAATACAAGCCATAAGAGCCAGGAGAATACTGGCTGAAGCTCGGAGGAGAGCTGTGAGGCATCAGGAGGTACTCGACACGCAGAGGGACTTGAAACTGCGAGAAAGGCCATAAGGACGGCGATAAGACAGAGCAGAAGGAGGTGCTGGCTGCGAATGCTGGATGACCTGGAGAAGGATATCTGGGGTGCCGGTTATATAATTGCCACCGGCTTCATAAGAACGCATGGGCCTACCACAATACCGGACCGTGAGAAGAAAACGCAAATAATCAAGGTCCCCTTTCCGCAGGATAGGAGAGGGTGGGAGCGATCCCCGGTGGTGAGAAACCCCCCTCCCGCCCGCATCACGCGCAAGGAACTGAATTTGGCCATCAAGAAAATGCCAGCGCTCGCGGTCCCAGGGCCAGACGGGCTTACGCCGGCTGTGCTTAAAGCTATCTACGGGGTAATACCGGAGAAAATTCTAGATGTGCTAAACGAACTCATAAAGACACAGGTGTACCCGCAGAAGTGGAGGGAGGCCCGTGTTGTACTAATTCCAAAAGAGGGGAAAGACCCGGACCTCCCCGGGTCTTATAGACCTATATGCCTGTTGTCAGTTCTAGCGCAGGCTTATGAAACAGTGATACGCGACAGTATCGAGGACGAGGTGGAGGACATATGGGGATTCTCCCCGGCCCAGCACGGATTCCAAAGAGGATGACCAACCATGTCTGTCCTCAAGGAGCTAATGAAGGTGGCCAAGACCGCACTAAAGTGGGCAATCATAGTTACTATTGATGTGGAAAACGCCTTTAACTCTGCATCATGGCCACACATAGTGGAGGCCATGAAGTGCCGGGGAGTCTCCCCATACCTGACGGGAATAATTGTCGAAAGATACCTTCAGGACAGGCTTATAAAAATCACTGCAATAAGCGCTCATACGACTAACACGGGGGCCCGCAGGGATCCGTCCTGGGGCCCACGCTGTGGAAGCTACTCTTTGACGAGGTCCTCAGGCTCGGCTTCCCTGCGGGCGTGAAGATCTTTACATATGCAGATGACCCAGCCATCACCGCTGAGGGAGAGAGCGTGGAGGCTTTTGAGTGGTGCTTACGACAGACCTATCAACAAGTGGAGAACTGGTTAACAGTACATAAGTAGGAGGTTGCCCCAGATAAGACCGAGGTCCTAGTCCTTAAAAGCCCAAGGACGAAGAGGCGGTTCGATATACGACTAGGTGATCGAGAAGTGGGAACCTCCACCTCCCTAAAGTATCTTGTTCTACGCATAGCGGAGGGGACTTGTTTTCATGAGCACATCCTCGAAGCTGGCGCGTCGGCAGACAGGAGGCAGGCTGCACTGTCCAGAATAATGCCGAACGTGGGCGGGCCGTCGTCAAGGAAGAGGGCGGTTATCGCGCAAGTGATACTGTCTGCAGTCCTATACGCGGCACCAATATGGTGCGAGATTGTCTAAGTGCAGTAATATCGGTCAAAGTTGGAGAACATGCAGAGGAGGGCCCTGCTCCGGGTGGTAAGCACCTACAAGACAACCTCAACATAGGCACTGCAGATAATCTCGGGTACTCCTCCCAATAACCCACTCGCCAAAGAACTTCGGTTATTGTTTAACGTAGGGGGGGGGGGGGAACTTCCAGGAGCGAGAAGAATGGCGATGAAGAGAACTCTGAGTAGATGGCAGAGGTGATGGTAGTAGGAAACGTCTACGGTAGCGTGGACGCGAAGGATAATACCAGACATCCAAGCCTGGGTAAACTGTAACCACTAGACCTGTGACTACTGGTTGCCGCAATACCTCCCGGGGCACGGTGCCTTCCTGGCATATACGTTCAGGATTGGGAAGACGTCGGACGACATATGCGAATGTGGATAGCCAGACACCCCAGAACATACAGCGTTTATATGCCCGTTCTGGAAAGGGACCGCCTCACCTCTTAGAGCGTTAATGGGCCAGAGATGGGCACCGGAGACAGCTACGAAGGCCATGCTGGAAGACAAGAAAATCTGGCAGGTGGGCTACGACGTCTTCACAGAACTGATGAAGGTGAAAGCCGCCAGGGGCGGCATCCTGAGAGGGACGGTAGTGGTGAACTTGAGGGGACGGTGAGCCTAGACGACGACGACTGCTGTAGGGCCCAGGTCACTCCGAACAGCCGGTGCACCCACGGGAGCTTAAGGGGCCTACGCCTCGGATCCGCACTACCACTCGCACGAAGATGGCGCACGACAGGGGGACAGAGGAAAGCTAAGCGCTTGCATAGCTTCAGCCTATCGTAGCTGTCTTCCGACACAGTGGGATCATAACACTGCTCTGTAGGACAGAGTATCTTAGTGTAGCTTGCCTAGCTTCCTTCTCATTGACCCAGCTTAGCTAAATCCCATCCCGCATTTCACCGTAGTATAGTCTAGCGCGACATCCTCTCGCTAGCAAACCAAATCGCCCTGTGTAGCTCAGCATAGCTTAGTCTAGCACAGCTCGATTATCTAATTCTCTCCTGATCCTAACTCTAGTTAATTCGACATGGGATGGGGGACGTAGGGTGCACGCAGAGTTTAAGTAACATCGCACTATTTTCAGCCAATTCCCTGCTCACTCACCGGGCCGGGTGAAGATGTGTCCCCCTGGGATAACCCCAACCGGTGTCGGTTGGCTCATTAAGTAATCTCAATTCTCGACTAGGACCTTTCCACGGTCAGAGCCTAGGGGGAGATCGCAGGTTCTCTGCTTCCCCCAGGTGAATATACCCAGGGCGGTGTTTATTGCCCGCTTTCGTGGTAGTGCGTGGCCTCATATACCTCAAGTCGAAAAAAGAAAAAAAAATGATGTAGCTAAGAGAAATCCAATGGACCGGAAAGCTTCGGTAGGAACAAAGTGGCGTTGAAGAAGCTGAATATACAAAATTTTTGGTTGACGCTCGTCATCGAGGATATTTCCGCCAACTGCACAGTTTGTTTGTTTTAATGTATGTAACTAAATGCCAAAATTGCGGAAAGCTACGTTGGGTCAGTTTTTTTTTAATGGAGTAAATTGAAATTCGAGAGTGGAGTTTTTCATCGAGAATATTGTCGTCGCCAATGGCAAAGTTTATTCGTTTCAATCTATGCAATCAAATGCTCCAGAGAGAGCCGGCTCCAGCTCTCCAACTAATTCTTTAATAAGTAAGTATTTTATTAATAATATAAAAAACCTGAAGTATTAACACCATTTCAATGATATTTTTCTTCACCTCACACGCTAGATCTATTTAATCCGAATCCAATTTGACCAGCCATAAAAATTCACGGTTACTTATACCGTCCCAATACACGCCATGACGAGTCGCCTATGTATTCGTTCATTCCGTAGACTAAAAAATCCGCATGTAATAATCAGGCGACAAAAATCGAGCACACTATTCTAGTGGTCAAAAATAGATAGACATCTAATTAGATTAATCCTAAGAGTAATGGAAATTAAAGTAAATCAGTGGAGTACTGAATAAATTGCTGAAGGTAGAGGTGAACGTAATAATTGACGCACGTCCAAGGTCACATTATAATAACGGGGTCGGAAATACCCTACCGCAGTTTGCGACACCTTGTCGTGGTCGGGTCACTCAGTAACCACCCTTACCCTGATCTGGCAGGGTAATCCAGGGCATCCACAAATCCCGTAGTCCGGTAAAATAGGTGCTGTTTTTCATCTTAAAATTTGTTCAATAACGAGATATTTTATTACTAAACAAATGTATCCGAAACGATTTACCACCCTAGCTGTCGTTTGGGGGTTGAAACATGGGGTAAATTTACAAAAAACCGAGAAAAATTATTTTAACCACCTAAACCAATTTTTACACTGAAAATCGTTATGGGAAAATATATATTTCTACACAAAGTATCCCTCTCAAACAGTTTCAAGTCGAAAATCAGGGGCTGCAATAGTCATTCGGGGGTTCATATGAGACTTACTTCGAAATTTCGTAGTATGTACACCCACTGCATACTACGCATTGCACAGGGATTAGGCGGCGCATGCCTTCTTGGACATGTAAGTCGGACTTGCTGTAAGAGCTTATCACGTTACAGAAGGAATTTCTCAAGACTTTCTAGAGTGTACTTATTTGGCATCGTACACCCTCCTGAGACCTCATTTCCAGCCTTAGTCCCCTTACTTGAAAATTCGATTCTAAAAAGGTAGCGTTACCTGTTTATTTGTTTCACTGCCCATTAAAATTTCAGTACTGTCAATACTTCTTTATATCAAATTCTGTTTATTTACGTGGAAGAGTTTCAGCACCACATTTTTACTTGTTTAACAAATATAAAGGCAAAAGCGCTTCTGGCATGTAATCTTTTACCCCCCATAACCGTGATGGAAAATCCCTAACATCATTACGAATCCTAGCAAAATGTACAATGAAAAGTGATCCAGGTGGATCGCTCTATCGCGCTACTTAGCAGTGGCCTGCTTTGTGATACGACGGTGGTTGTATTCGGAAAAAATCTACAATTGTTGAAGTGATTCACTAAAGTGGTAATGGATACGATGAGATGTTATTTGTCGTAATTTGACGAGGTACGTTTACGTTGAAATAGTATACGTAAACTTCAATTTAAGTGACTGTAATAATTGGCTGATCAGGCCGGATAACGGACACAGAAGGTTAATTAACGAACAATACAATTCCTGATACGGTTGTCCATATCGAAGATGGGTGATGTAGATTCGGAAATGAAACACCTCTCAGTCTTCTACCAGTATAATGTACTCTTCTTACATTGAGCGAATTGCACTCTAAGCGACCGGTTTCGGTCTTACGACCATCATCAGGCTAGGTAAAATATAGATAACAGTACAAATGATAAGGTGAAAAATACAATCCCTGATGGGATACCACCGTCTAAGTATGGTGATTCAACTGCTACGAAATGTAAATTAATCGGCAATGCATTCATTACAGTATACACATTCATAACTTATTGGTTTGGTGATCACTATAACAAAATCCGTTTTGCTTCCCGAGTGACTCATCGGCACAACAAGTTGCGAGTGGCACGCGCAAAACTCATAAAATCACATCCCAAGTTACATCGATTCGCCGCTTTAGCAAATTTTCAACGTAAAGAGAGAGACAGAGAGAAGCGGAGTTGCCAAAATTTAAAAATCCGCTCTATAAAACATAAGTGGAAAGCCGTAGCATGGCAATATGGAGAAAGTTGTTTACAATACGTACATCTGTCGGATGAACAATGTCGGTGCCCGGCGAAGTACGCGCTAGTCAGTACACGTGTGATATTCGTTTCTATTTTTCATTAGGCAATATTCCTTCCAGTCATCTGATTTCTGTAATAGCGTTATAATTATTTCAATATTATAGTTGCAAACTAACATTGTTTCAGTCCATTAAATGATATAACTTCGATTATTTATATTTCGAAGACAAAATGAAACATACACGCCCTTGTTTCTCTTTCCCATCACTTCTTCATCCCGCGGAGGACTAATGGGTTCTAAGAATTCACTCTGGAAGGAATCGAAACTCGGGTATAGATATCTTAATCTATGATCTCGATACAAACTAACCAAAAGTAGCAATATTGTCAATTTCGAAGTAAGAAACTAGGTAGAGACGATAGATAATGGTATTAAAATGTACTACATCTAAAAAATAGGGATAAACAATAACAGAAGCTTTCTATTTCAATATACATAACAAGAAAGTCCGTGGAAGGTACAGGAAATGGGGGCTGGAAGTAAACCTTAGTAAGGCAGAATATTTGCGTATCGGAGGAGAACAGCGAAATTTAATACTAGAAGGAACACAACAATAGTTAAAGCACTACAAAATACAAATCCATGGGCATGTTCATTACGACTGATGGGAGATTAGAGGAAGCAATTGTGAACAGAAATAACCAAGGTGGAATAGCAATAAGACAACTAAATAGTATTCTGTGACAAAAAATAGCAAAGAATAATGAACATCGAATAAGCATCAGTATAACAGTATAATTATTATGTATTAAGGGCATAATCAGGAGATTATTGTCAGAGAGAATGTTTAAAGCACGGCGTAAAGCGGAGGGCTTTTAATTTCTCGAGGGCCATAAGCGACAATTATGTCTGTGGTACATATAACGTTTTATTTTATTTTGCTTTATACAAAATCAAAAAAAACATTAGAAATTTTCTGGAGGTTATTCCGTCGCGATTTGTCATATGAATTTCAGTATTATATCCTAGTCGGCTATTTCACTGTTGCTAGGGTTACTACTGTATTGACAATTGTTCATCAAAATGACATTGATCAAAAAGACGACAAAATCGATCTTGAAGAAGCCAAAAACATTTATTCAGAGAAAATTCAACAAGAATTTGACAAATTTTGTCAATATAATTGCAAGTCGAATATCATTGTCGCTTAGCAATTTTGTTTGACAGTTCCGGACCATAAAGGCCAATTAGAAGTTCTTCGTTTTCTTCGCGTAGATTGAGAAGTTGGTCATCATGAAACATCTTGAAGCGAGGTTATACACTACTATTAAAAACGAATCCGCTTGTTGAATTTGATCGCGTTCGCGTCCGAGGTCACCAATATAGGAAAATGAACGTACACGTGAAATTTGATTTCTTATCTTCTATATTATTGTTCCTAATATCCAAAAACAAAATATTATAAATAATTCTATTGTTCGTTGCTACCCCCGCAGGTTGTTGTTTTCTTCACGATTGGTAGATGTAAACCGCCACATACCCATCTGACGATAAAATTGCAGAAACTTCAGATTGTTTGAGTCGCAACAAAGCATCTTTAAACATCTACATTGTTGATCTTGACGACGGGACGCTGATATAATTGGGGGAATAAACGAACTTACCTAAACGAAGTTCGATCCTAATTATATAGAGCGTCCGGTCCAAAAGATCAGTTCCCAGTCGAAAATTTTTTAAAATCCCTCAAGTGGTTGTGTCCCGAACCCTATGGTTGCGACACACCAGAAAAGGAATGACATGCAAAGCATATAGGGTAGAAGAGGTAGCTCACAGAATGGTTAAAAGTTTTAATCTATTCTTTAAATATCGTGGTGGAATCTAGCGAGATTAGAAGGTAACTATATTGTTGATCTCTCGGACGGGACGCCGTATATAATTAGGATCGAACTTCACTTAGGTAAGTTCGTTTGATCCCCCAATTTTTGTCGATGTCACGTAACCTTTTCATATTCTCCTTATAAAAATTCGGCGTTTAAATTAGTTTCGATTAGACATTCCTGGAAAAAAAATCTCACGTGTCTCCTAATCGTTTTACGAACAACACAAAATACACTCGATACATTCGCACTGATGAACCTATAAATTCGCGCTTCGGAATTGATTGATTACAGCCGGAGACTTTGTAATGGTAACAAAAATATCACATTCTTCGGAAGGACTCTAATATCTCCCAACACAATCAATCAAATCTTTTGACGCTTATGGAAATTCTCGCAGACGTTTCGTAACCATTCGAGGCGGTCTGAAATTACCTTACATCATACTTTTCTCGAAATCGATACCAGAAGCTTCACAGTGGTATTGTCAGAACGATCAATAAATAAATGATAAATTCGTACATCATTAGAATCCTTTTATTACCTCATAGTTATGATTTTCTGACCACTTTCCTTTTTTTAACTCATGTATCCCCCTCTGTGAGTCGATCGGACGAACTAAGCAAAGCGTAATTCATATGTCGTCGAAATTCTGGAATTTACAGACCTTCCACTAGGTGGTGCTTAGAACAGATATCCCGATTTAAATGTGAAGAATGCAGCATGTAATTACTGTTAAGACAGTTAAACTAAAACCTTACTAAATAATAAATAGATGACTACGAACAATTTTTCATCATTAAATGTCAACAGATTTGAGACATTTTAAATGAGAGTAATGAAAGAAAAAGTTTATTTCTTAGTCATGAAATTATTGATGAATGTGCTATGAATCTATTATTTGCTGTGAATGAAATACTGGATCATTTTCCATAATTAATTCTCCTGCATTTTGATGTTTTCTAATTAATGTTATCAATTAGTATTGAAATTTTAAATAAAAAGACACACTCGTCATTTATTATTAATAATAAATATGCTTATAAAACTAAACTAATTTTAAATGACCAAAAGTATCGATACCCATTAATCATGCATCCTCCACAACTAATTAATTTTAAGATTTAAAATAAACTTTTAAGATTATTAATAATATTTACTTATTAAATATATAAACTGTTTTACTTAACCATAAGTTTATATTTTCATAAAAAGGGAGAACTATTTTCTATCATCTATGACTACGAAACTAATCGATGTGTTATTAAATCTAAAGCTGGCACAGTTTCCATAATTAATTCTCTTTGCATTTGAACTTATCCGATTGAAAACACCGACACCTAAGTTGTATTATTTATTAAGGTTGTCTTAGGGTTTTCTTCCGCGGGTTTCATTTATTCATAACAAGAAATAATGTTGGCTATCCTTTTAATTTAGTTTCTTGGCTAAGTCAATCTAATAATCAAGATTTTCAACCGAGTACGGTTGCTTACGGATTCTCTTTGGTCGAGATTTGCTATGCAGTTCAGGATTTAGAAACTTTAGATTTTATAGTTTAGAAAGAAAGTGTACGGTACTTGTTAAAATTGTTAAAGGAAGGTCTTTTTTAAAAGATGTCAATTTTTTTATCTTGATGACATTTTTAGAGCCATGATTATGTTCACAATAATGAACGAAACGTCGGCAGTTTGAATATCAATAACTATTTTATATTTGGGGATTAACAAGAACGTTCCAGACTGCCAACATAATTCCTATCCACAAGAAAGGAGTCAAGGCGGATATTAAAAACCATAAGCAGATAATTCTACTACTAGTAACAAGCAAAGTAGATATTCACGCATATCGTAAAAAAGACAACCAGAAACATATTAGTTGTTACACAACCATGGTAATAGAATTTAGAGTACATTCAAACATATCCACAAAACGAAGGAAATAATCAGTCGAATAAAAGAATGAGAATTAACAGTAGCACCAACCTTTAAAGATTTCGAGAAGACATTCTACTCGATATAACCTGAACTGAAGCCCTAACCAACCAACGTTTCAACTAACAATGCTTAGAAGTGGAGCATGTACATAAAGAACCAAGAACTCTGGTAATGATAGATGTTGGAATTCTAGAATTCCCAACCGATAGAGGAGTTTGACAAAGGGGCGGTATCCCAAAAGCCAAAAAGACAATATCTCCAATGCTTTTCACAACAACATTCTAAAATGTCTTTTGAACAATAAACTGTTCAAGCAGATGTTTATACGTAGATAGAATAGATACCTCAACTACCAAAGATTCACTAACGACATTACACTGATCGTTAAGGGTGGTATAGACCTACAGCTCTAAGTATATGAAATAAATGTAGCATGCAATGAACTAGGTTTCAAGGTGAATCTGGTTAAATCCGAGATAATGATCGAGAACTGGAAGACAAACAAGACTCCTCAAAACCAACACCACGTTGGAAGTTATGCAAGATTATTGTTATAATTGTTGTATAGAAGACATTTGAGAGAAAATATGGAACCATATCCCAATTTAGACTATCATTCCATTTGAGGCAAAGGAATTTAACGAATCAATCTATCATTTAGAGTACAGTCTTTCCATAGTCAGTTTGCAACAAGAAATCTTCCGACTGCACCTGCGACAAAGAGACCGACTCCATAGGCGTGCCGTTTAAAAGTTCTTTAGACACATTAGTAATAATTCTAATAAATCATGTACTCCCTTAATTTGGATTTATACAGCTTTTATTTAACCGTAACATTAGTAGTAGTCGTAACTTAAAAGTTGAATCACTTAGAAATAGACGTGGCTGTTTACACAGTCTCTAATTTAGTATTAGTCGTAACTCACTTAATGCAGTAACCTTGAAAGTTCGTAAAATTGAACTTAGTCGTAATTTAGCATTAGTGGAAAAGAAAATATCCCGAAAATACCAGTCCTTCTTTTGAAATTTGGTGTTTTTTGTGTTTTGAACCAAGTTATTCGTTACGTCTTAACGTGGATTCTAAACAATATCTAAAACCAAATCCTAAACCAATCGTAACAAAATCTTAACCTCACTTTCAGATTTAATTTTTGATTTTTATTCCCTATAAACCGTAAATTTAACCGCAAGACAAATTACGACTAAAGTAAGTAGCGGCTAAAGATAATACTAATGCTAAATTAAAGCTGTATAAATCCACCTTAAGTCAATGAATTTTATGAAAATAATTTTACTGCGATAAATTTATAAATTTTCCATAGATTTCATCGTACACTAAAGACCAACGAGAAGGTGTGAGTACTCTTTGCCAGGATATGAATAGGGACGGGATTGTTGGGAAATGAATTGGGATCAGAAATTGAAGAGTAATTGAAACGAATCCAGGGAGATCATGGGTTAATGCTCTAAATCTGAATTATCCGAGGAGGAATCGTCCATACCGTTTATATTAATAATTAGCGGATTAACGGATTGTGTAACATGATATCGATGCTCTATACTTTATAGAAATGACGTTACGGACACAATTTTTCCATATCTCAGTACTAGAAAGGTCATTACACAGGTCTCGTATTCTGATTATGACATCTTCATGATAATCTGTAAAACTTTGCTTGATATTTTTCGCCGAAAGAAGCAACGCCCCTTGAACAAAGCCGTTTTCTTTTCAGTGCAAAATAATTACTCGTTTTCCCCTCGAACACGGAGTTTTCAAGGCACAATTTTTGGAATCATCTGCCCAACCTTGCTGAACTACGTGTCAAATCACGTTTCGTCTAAATAAACTGTCTTTAAAATTTTCTCAAAAAGCTGAAATTTTTCTCAAATAATATTGGCGCCTCTCCACGATACGGGGCGATTCCATGATATACATCTGTGAATATAATTTTTTATATTTAAAACCGCCATCCAATAAAATTTTACGTAAAGTCTCTAATGATGTATATCGATAATCTTCAAAATTTTGCAATTTGGATTGTATAATTTGTAAGGTTGGTACTGTATTTTCTTTATACATATCGTAAATTATTCGTCGAATTATTCGTCCTTGGATGCGTTATCGATACAATTTTCAATAAGTTTCCTCTTTAAAGAGTGATCAACAATATCGCCTCATTTAATAATAGAATAAATCGTGAAAATTGGAATATTTGTCAATTTATTAATTCGCTAACATCGTGTTCTGTTTTATACAATTTTTCACTTTTTAAACAGTTATAAATATTTAAAATTACTCTTTGAGTTTCTACAGGTAAATCTTTATTTGTATGTAAATTCCCAAATTTGTGCCCTACAAATATTGCATTAATCCCTGATGCACTTCACTGAACCCAACTGGGAGTAAACGAAACGAGAGACAAGAGAGTGAGATACATGCGGTACTCGCATGAGAGAAAGAGATAGACTTACGCCAGTAGGACATATTTCGCGTTGTTGCCAAAATGTGAATAAATACATTTCTCGCAAGGTTGACGATAATTTGCTGTTGTATGTTTAGCTATAAACGTTGATATTTGTTGTTCGGAAACTCTGAATGCCGAATATAATACCGTTTGTATTATGGATTTTAATACTAGGATACAATTCCAATATAATTGCTAACATAGTAATACAAAAAATTAATTATTATAATTGTTAAATATATCTCTATGATCAATATGACAACAGAGCCGTTGCAAACTGACTATGGAAAGACTGTACGGTTGTGAGACTTGGACACTAACAACAGACAGTAAAAAGGTACGTGGATCAGGTCGTAAAACAGCAATGGGAAGGATATTTGGCGAGAACAGATGGGCCACAAAAAGTGTTCATTTTTGCTCTAAACATGTCAAAAAAACAGACTCCCAATCTTAAACAAAGGATAAAGCTACAGATAAAACTATTTGTTTTTTCATAATTTTTCTTTTTCATTTGAATGATGATTTTATCAGTGAAAAATAATATTTCTCTTAATATGTTACTCACAAAATTAATTTATTAGAAACTGTAAATGTAGTCCGGCACTGTACCTATTCCTTAAGTATTACGGTTTAAAAAGGTAACTTATCACGCCTCCTTTGGCATTATATCTGCAAAAAGTAACGTCTTAATATTGTCTATATAGTCCAGAATGAAAATGATCCGTTATACAAACTTAAGACGAATGATTGATATCAATGTTAAAATAATATCGTTTTTCGGGATAATGTGGGAAGAAGAAAGAGGCCTAAGAATGATTTTAAGGTGTCTGAAAACATTCCTTTTTGTTGGTAAGTACACAATATGGAAGAATACACGACATGTTTGTTTCCAAATTGGTTTTCCATTGAAATATGATAACATAAAGTGACTTGTTAATGTTTCTTCATTTCTTTTCCGCATCATTATCACATTAATGCTCATAAGACTGACATTTCAGTCTACTGGAAATTAAAGATAATGTTGACGAGAACAAAAATCCTATGAAAATAAGAATCTCTTGAAACGTACACATTACTTCTGGAACTTGAAAATGTTTCCATTCATACTAAATTCGAAATATTTTCATATTTATATGAATACTTTTATATTTTATATCATATTCTCGTTATCAAGAAAAGCAGAGCACCTAGTTGAAAATTAAACTGTTATTAAAAAGAGCCCTCAGTAACCAAATTACTTCATTTGTTGCCAATAAAAAAGTGAAAAATGAGAAAAAAATTGATTTTGAAAATCCTTAAATAATGCACTGCAACACCAAAGTTTCACTTAGTAACAGCTAATAGTATCCAAATTAATAATTATAGACATATTTGAGAGGGTGTTGTTGTAAAACTATAATTCCTATTGTCTTCAGGCATCAGATGCATTAATTCCACCTTAAAAGTAACCTCTTTTAAAAGTTTTGTTATTTTCTAAATGTTTTCATTTTACCGCATAGGAGTGGGGAAAAAAGCAAAATATTGGATTGGAGTGGATTTATTATAACTAGTCGTATTACCTAGTTATAGTATTTAACCAGGGTCTAGGACAACTCGGCGTCGCCAACTCGCCGTCGCCGACTCACCGTGGCCAACTCGGCGGCGGGACAACTCGGCGTAGGGACAACTCGGCGTAGGTAAATTCCTCGTCGAGTTAAACATTTTCTTTGACATTATTTCGTTGTATAATGATTAGGAATTTTTGAATAATTATATACAATTTGTCCAATACAAAATTATAATTAACAAAAAATTGTTTTTCTAAGAAACTGCTGTAAAAAAACGATTTATTGTTCTAAATTCAAATTCTAATTTTCAACGGAATGAACAATTTAAAAAAAAATGGACTACGGTGAAGCAAAAGAGGTTATTGAATTTATCGTTTAATATAATACACATATAGGTAAAAACTGTGTGAAGAAATTCGCGCATGGGTCATCGTTTGTTTTTACCCTTGTGGTTCTTAGGAACTAATGGATAATAATAAATACTTTAAGAAACAAATTTTAATAGTATATATCTATGTCTTATTTACATGTCATAATTGTGAGATAAACCCCGAAGGTATTCTAAAATATTAATTCCACTTCCATAATTTCTCACAAGAGAAGAAATTCTATCATCAGCCTGCCTATATTTCCTTAATTTTGTAGGTGGATTGTTCCCAGCTACAAAACATGTTGTGAACAGCTAACTGACGTAGTAAATTAAACGTGAGCTGAACCACCCGAAGATAAATTTTCACTTATGTCTACCGGTCCGAGCGGTAAATACAGTTTCGTCCGTAATCCCTTTTTGAATGAATTCAGTAATACACTTTCGTCCGGCAGCTTAATTTTCAACTATACACATTCGTCCGATGGTAGTACAGGTAAGTCTTAACCTTAATTTGGAAAACCCATTCCACGCAATTACATTACAAATCTACAAAATATATGTAGTTTTTAGAGAAAAGTTTTTACAGGAAAACATTGTAAAACTTGATAATATTGAAATTTCAATGCTGCAATATGTTAAATTAACTTCACACTACTACAGTTTTTAAAATTATTGTAATACTTAACCAATTTGCTGTAATAAACTTCTGATGACCAATTTGACTTAGGTACTCTTATTTTATTATTCATGTAAATTTCCAAACCAAGTAGATCGGACGAAAGTGTATATTCCCGATATTAAGCAGCGGACGAAACTGTACATTTTCAGGTATGAGTCCCTTCAAATTTTATCTTTAATTTATGCGGGCGGACGAAAGTGTATGCGCCCTGGTCGTCCCGAGACGGTAATTTTTTTTGTTGGTATAGAGAGAGTATTGACGCTACTGAGTGACTGCTAATCCAAATAACAATAATTATTACCTACACCACAGACAATCCCTTTTTTGTCTGTGACTACACCTTACCCTGTCTACCTGTTCCTCGTTAGGTAAGAGTTAGCATGATTGTTAATTAAGAGACATAAATTCAAAGAATACATCTATTCAAAATGTGTTTTCTTGTACTGAAACTTGCAAGTAATATTGTAAACGAATTAAATATACTGTATAATTGGATTTTAAAATTTAAAATTGGCTCAAAAATTATTTTTAAATTTTATTTTAATTTCCGCTAATTACTATAGAAAAACAATTTTTTGTTAATTATAATTTTCTATTGTACTAATTGTATATAGTTATTCAAAAATTCGTAATCAGTATTCAACGAAATAATGTAAAAGAAAACGTTTAACTCGACGAGGTATTTACCTACGCCGAGTTGTCCCTACGCCGAGTTGTCCCGCCGCCGAGTTGGCCACGGTGAGTCGGCGACGGCGAGTTGGCGACGCCGAGTTGTTCCATCCCCATTTAACCATGCGTCCATCTGCTGGCTATTCGATTGAACATTAATCTTGGTACGATTCACGATGTGATGATCGAGGTTGCAGGTAATTTTTAAGGGTGGTTAAATAAGTGGACTGAAACGCTTCGAGGTTCGATTGCAACTGGTTTTATTTTATTAATGGATATTCGAATACAAGATCTTTCACGCTGTTTATTGCTTAGTTTACGAATTATGAAATTAACAATAGTAACGATATTTTATACGACGGATGTCGATGGAAATTTTGCCGATTTACGGTAAACGTAAGTTTATACAATATTGAATAACTTTTACACTGCACCTGGGTAAACGTACCGGACGTATCGTTGAAATTTGATATTAATTATTAATGATGATTAAGGTTCATTAACTTGTATTATTCCGTTACAACGAGTATATGTGAAATTTCTTCTTTATTTGAAAACACTCTAATCGCTTGAATGGCCAACTAAATCAGATGGTTTTGTAATGCATGTTAAAGTTTTAAATGGTTCGAAAAACATAGTATACTGACACATAATATATATATATATATATATATATATATATATATGTATGTATGTATACTATATATATGTCCGATCGTATAGCGTCCTGCGCCTTCCGGTTCCTCGCTTCCATTCTCTTCTGTCGTCCCGATCTCCTGGTTGAAGGTGACGTTCCGAAATGGCCTCTTGTATTCCTCCCATCCATGTCGCCTTAGGTCTTATAACGTGTCCCTACCACACCAGCTGCCTTCGTTGGATTTCTTCTATTCTACTTGTTTGGGCGTTCATAATTTCTCTAATTTTTTCGTTCGTTACTCCTTCAATTCTTGATTTTCCTGCTGCTCTACGCCAGAAGTCCATCTCTAGGGAAAGCAGCCGTCGCTCTAAATTTGCCGTATGTTGTCAAGTTTCACAGGAATAAAGAACTAGGTATACTTTTAAATATGGAGTTATGTAGGAGGTGTTTTCGTTCTCGGGAGATGCACTTTGACCACAGGATGGAGTTTAGGTATCCTATCACTCTCTTCCCTTTTATAATTCTCTCTTCTATCTCTTTCTCTGTACGGCCCCCACTGTCAATCTTTGTTCCTAGGTACAGGTATTCCGTACTCGTCTCTACTGTTTCGTCTCCTTCTGGATGTATATCATCTCTGTCGTTTCCAATGCACAAGTATTTTGTTTTTGATCGATTTACCGAAAGTCCCCATTTCTCATATCCATTAAACAGTTTTCATGTCATGAATTCCAAGTCCTCTTTATCTTGTGCGACGACCAATTGATCATCGGCGAAATGTAAAGTATATATGGTTGTAATTTCATTGGTGGGTATGCCCATTCCGCTGCATGCTCTTCTCCATTTTCTTAGGACTTCATTGAGGTATATCTTAAATAAGGTGGGGGACAAGCAGCAGCCCTGTCTCAAACCATTGGTAACTGGAAAGCTGTCCGATACTTCACACTTGGACTATCAATGGAAATCAACCTTGGAGGCTGATTGGTCGTAAAGGTGTCTTATCTCTGTTATTATTTATTCGAGATCTTTCCATTACTTGCCACAGTTTTTGCACTGGAACAGAATCATACGCTTTCATAAGGTCCACAAATAGAATATACACCTCTTTATTTCTTGCGACTTTTTTTTCGTTAGGTTGGGTAAGGCTAAAAGTATGATCAATGTAAGAGCGTCCTACTCGAAAACCTGCCTGTTCTTCGATTTCTTGATGCCCATATTCTTCTTCTAAGAGACTTTGTAGAACTTTTCCATGCAGACGGCTCATGGTGCTGGCAACAGATATACACCTATAGATGGAGCAGTCATCTCTACGCCCTTTTTTGTGGATAGGGGTGATCCAGGCCTCTCTCCACACTAAAGGTATATTTTCCCCATTTACATACCTAGAGAATAGATGTTGTATGTGTTTAATGAGTTTTTGCGTCCCATATTTAATTAGTTCCGCAGGTATGCCTTCTGGTCCACTAGCTTTGTTATTATTCATTGATCTAACTACTCTCCATATCCTCTCTTCGTTCATTTCGAGGGGTGGGCCTTGAACTTGTTACATTATTGCAGAGGCTGCCAAGTATTGTGATCTGTCTTCTTTGAGCTGCTGGGAGTAGTGTTGACGCCATTCGCTCATCTGTATAGGCTGGAAGTTCACTGTGTTTATGGTGTTTGTCTTTAAGGTTTGTATGAGTTTCCACGCTTCTGATGATCTTGTGCCTCCCAGATAACTGTCGACCTCTTTACATTTCCTTTCCCATGTGTTATTTTTATTTTTTTAACTATTAAAAAAAACCATTTAAATATCGATTGCTCTCGTTTGTAGGTGGCTTTATCATGTGGATCTTTTGTATTCAAATATCTTTCGTATGCCTCTTGTTTTGTATTCCTTTGATGTTCTAGCTCTTCATTCCAAGTAATGTTATTTTTACGTGGAGAGGCACGTATAGTGCCTAGAGCTTCGATAGCTGACGTTTTTTAAGGCTTCTATAACATGCGCATATAAGTCCTTGGTTTGGCTTCTTAAGTGTTTATCATTTAGCATTTGGTCCAAGCAATTTTGGTATAATCCTCTATTACTGTATTCATATAGGCCTTTGATGTGATATTTAGTCTCAGTTATTTTATTTTGAGTTGAGCAGTCTGAATTTTGTACGATATTTAATGTTTTAAACGGAGTATAGATTTTTGAAGCCAGGAAATAGTGATCCGTGCCACATTCCGTCCCTCTATGTACCCTAGTGTCTAGTCCTGCCATTTCGTATTTTGTTTGATTATTATGTAGTCAATAATGGATTTTTGTCCTCTGGTGTCTTGGTGCCAGATATATTTGTGAATGTTTTTATGTTGCGAAAATCCATTTAATATTTTTAGTTTGTGTTGTTGACATACTTGAAATAATCTTTGACCATTGTTATTTAAGATGTATTCGCCAAACTTCCCAATGACGTTACTATCTGTCCTACTACCAACGCGTGCGTTTAGATCTCCGATTACAACATATTCGCGCTGGTCTCTCCAATTAATAAGGGTGTCATCTAACAGGTTGTAGAACTCATCTTTCTCGAGCCGTTGGGCATCTTCATTGGGGCCATACGTCGCTTATATAGATACCCTGGGTCCGTGAATATTAAGATTTGCTGTTACAATTCTTTCATTAATCCCAGTTGGTGAGATTTTTATAATATTTCTTGTTTATCAGAATAGATACATCCCTCTACATGCTCTTTTGTTTTTGTTAACTTACTGTATATATGGATGTAGTCTGCCAATAGTTCAATTCCGTTTCCTTTTTTCTAGTCCCTGTAAGTGTAACTAGGTCCATTTTCAAGTGCTGCATTCCCTTCATGATGTCTTCTAACTTCCCTCCAATTCCTTGTACATTCCAGGTTCCAATTTTTAGTTCCTTATTTCGTTGCCGTGGTCGTTTCCGAGAAGGTCCATATGTCATCCGAGGCTCTCTGCGAGGATTTTTAGCATTTTATGTTGTTTAAATGTAATGAGGAACTAGCCCATTGCCATAACCCCCAACCTGGAGGACCAGGAATTTGTCTTCCGGGTTGTCTTCCCCTAGCCTTTGATGATCCAACATCCGTCCTATATATATATATATATATATATATATATATATATATATATATATATATATATATATATATATAACTTGGTAGTCACGGCTAAATTAGTTAATAAAGTAAATCGTAACGGGGATGCAGCCTTATCTTGGGACTTTTTTAAAAGAACACTCTTACTCCTTTAATACAGGAGCTTTCGACAAGGTTTATTGTCTTTATCAATTGTAACTGTGAACATGGTATATTTGCTAAAAATTATTATACAAAGATGAGTTTGAGTCAGTTAATCAGCAGTTTATTATAAGTCCAATAGGTACTCAAAACATAAATGCAACCCCAAACCAAAAATTTTATAGATCCTTGCCTTTCATTAAAGATATAACTCCTAGAATCATTAATATCATTAAACATGAAGAAAATCTTATTATAGCTAATAAATTCATCAAGAAAGTAGAGAATTTATTTACCAGGCTGAAAGACCAAACCCCTACTTTGGATAAAACTAACTCAGTTTACAAAATACAGTGTCTAGATTGTGATAAGTCGTATATAGGCATGACGTCCAGAAATTTAAAGTTAAGGATCACTTCACATAAAAGTGACATCAGGAGAAGAAAAGATGCTTGTGCTCTTTCTCAACATGCAGCCAATACTGGTCACCAACCTGACTTTATTAACGCACAAGTTTTAACTACCGAAAGTAATTTGTTTAAAAGATCTTTTCTTGAAATGTCCTATGTTTTCTGTGAAACTAATCTCTTGAACAAATATTTAGATATCAAGAATCTTAACGTAATATATTCAAATGTATTGTACCAAGATACACAACTTAACAAAGCATCATGGAGATATAATGGAAGATCGAGGTCGTCGTTGACTCTCACCAGCCCTTAGTGGTAGTAGGGGATGGAGAGAATCAGGGACGACTTCCAACAGTTTCTATCGACTTAACAGACCAGTTTTCGGTGAGAGCGATAACTGTACATCTGCAATATCACCCTTCCTCAAGGGCGTCCGCTCCTATGGGCAAGGGGGCGCTAGCCCCCCCCCCTAGCTTTAAGCATCATTTAGTTTATTATTTATATTATTATATTTATATTCGTTTTTCACTCTGTTTAATGTGTTTAGATATATGTGGTACGTTCCACGCCGAATTTAGATTTTTTTTTTTAGATGTGGCCCAAAATGAAGAAAAATGGTCCTTTTGGGCCCCCGAAATTCCCCCTAAATTTTTAGGGCCCCAAGTGGAATAGAACTCAAGTTATGGACAATTGAAAATTGAAATTTTCAGGTTCGGCTCCAAAACCAAAAAATTTCCAACCATCCATAACTTGTAAAAATACCCATTTTTTTGAAAATAGTTTCAAACAAAAGTTGTTTGCAATGCTTTAAACTTTTGGAAACTGCTAAAATAAGTTCATCCGAAGTAGTTCACTGTTGACGAGTCTTGACTCCACTCCATTAGTCGTCAGGCCGCCAAAAAAAAAAGTCATCAGCGTTCCTGACCAAAAAAATCAGGAGCGTAGCAGGATTCGATACAAAACTTTTGAGCCCAAACAGAAATTCGCCAGACCTAAGGGCTCTGAGAAAAAAAGGTAGATTCCGGCAAAAATCCCTTGATACCAAAAAAACTTCATTGAGCCCCCAAGAAATCCATTGTTTGCAACTCAATATCAAACTATAAGCGACATGTTTTCTTGAAGTTGAATGGGGATCAATGTCACTAAGGTTATGCATGCTATTTTTATATAAGTAGAGCATTTCTCAAGTCCCCGGCGGCTGAAAAACTCAAAATTCCTCAAAATAATTGAATTTTGAGCCGAGACGACTTCGCTTGAAGCACGTTTTTTATCCAAGAAGCGACACTCACCCAAATTGTTGCTTTTGTTGATGTCTTTGAAGGTCCACAACGGTTGAAGTCAGCGCTGAAGCAACCTTCCACAAGAATTGTGCTGGAAATTTGAATTTTCAACACAATTCTTGAAATTTGGGGCCAGACCTTAGGTCTGGCGAACTTCTGTTTGGGCTCAAAAGTTTTGTATCGAATCCAGCTACGCTCCTGATTTTTTTTTGTCAGGAAAGCTGATAATGTTTTTTTTGGGTGTCTGACGACTAATGGCGCCCAGACTCGTCAACAGTGAACCATGTCGGATGAACTTTTTTTAGCAGTTTTCAAAAGTTTAAAGCATTGCAAACTACTTTTGTTTGAAACTTTTTTTAAAAAAATGGGTATTTTTACAAGTTATGGATGGTTGAAAATTTTTGGTTTCTGAAAATTTCAATTTTCAATTGTCCATAACTTGAATTCTATTCCACTTGGGGCCCTAAAAATTTAGGGGGAATTTCGGGGGCCCAAATGGACCATTTTTCTTCATTTCGGGCCACATCTAAAAAAAAATCTAAGTTCGGCGTGGAACGTACCATGTACATTTAATTTCTTTTGTAACTATATTACTTTAGGCACTTAATCAAACAGTACTTCAATATACACTTCGCAAAGGCTCGCATTTTCATACTCTCGTATTATTGCCCCCCCCCCCTGGATAAATAATAGCGGACGCCCTTTGCTTCCTATATTTCCTTACATCTTAATATATGTTTTTGAGTAAGTTTCACAATATTGCTTTGTCATATTTTTAGACCAATAATTGTTAAGAGTTGAGACAGAACAGGAATTAATAATTACGCTCCATGGTTTGGCACCCATGAGTAGCAATTCTATAAAATAAAACATGACTGAACTCATAGCATTAAAGTGAAAGATTCTCTTTATTCCTGTATCAATTATCAATTATTTGTTTCCATGGGTTTTGTCAAATAATTTGTGAAATATCTCTGTAACATCTCTGAACAAATTTAGCCTACCTCTTCCACTCCAATATTAAATTTTTTTCTGCATCTGATGTGTTGTATAGTTTTAACAGCAATCTCGTTTTCTGTAAGTATATATTTTTCATCTTTGTATAATAATTTTTAACAAGCATACCATGTTCACAGTTACAGTTTATAAAGACAGTAAACCTTGCCGAAAGATCCTGTATTACAGAAATAAGAGTGTCCTTTTAAAAAAGTCCCAAGATAAGGCTGCATCCCCGTTACGATTTGGTTTATATATATAGTATATACATAAATGCTCTTCTGCTATGTACATTATAGTTATGTGAGTTATTATTAGCATAGCAGGAATAAAGTAGTAAATTGAATTGCCGACTTTACTATAATGATTTATTATACAATGGAAATCAATGTGAACATGAATATTAGGATGTTAATCAATTTTTCCCCTTCCACTTGAATTGCATAAATAAGACGCAATAAAAGAATGGCGATGTGTAACATCGTAAGACTTTCTCATATGGCCGAACAAAACATTTATGGCAACATTATCCCCGATTTATAAAATAAATTTATTATTGACTATTAAGATTTTGTCTTATTAGTAAATATTTCTTTTGGTTCTTTGATAGATGACGAAGGTTTCTGAAAAATGTTTTTGAATACAAGTAACTTTATCGAAACGATAAATAGTTTACGTTTGTAATATAACAATAACAAATTTCAATGTACATACTTCGAAATAAGAGTCCAATCACAGACTTGGAATAAATAAAAACAACTTTACTTGATGAAGATGTATCAGTTAGACTGAACAGTTATTCTACAAACCGATGCACTTAAAGAAATGCCCTTTAGGGCAATTTTAGGCAAAATATTTCAAATAAAAGGTATACCCATTAAACAACTAATTTTAGTTATGAGATTTGGTATAAATCACCTAAACCGTTTAAAAGAAAATTATAGCTACAACAAAATGAAAATACTTAATAGTAATGTGCCCTTTAGGTCAGTTACAAGAAGAAATATTTCGAATACTAATTGTATATAATATATGTACCGTGTTAATTCAAATAGAAAGTTTAGTGAAACTTGAAAATATTCAGGAGTAAAGTGCCCTTTAGGGAGATCTAGAAAAAAATATTTCAAATAAAAGTTGTAATATATATATATATATATATATATATATATATAATAATATAATATAAAATTTGGTAAGAATCTGTAGAGCTGTTTTTTAGAAAAATGAGAAAAGTTGAAAGTTTTCAAAGTAGAGGGTCCTTCGCAGAAGATCAGTTAAGCCAACGATAACGGCAATCAATAAGAATTTAATAGTAAAGTAAACAAACAAAATTTATACAAAACGTCAGGCCAGTTTTTGAGATAATCTAAAAAAACCTAAAAATTTCGAGTAAAATGCCGTTGACCTTAACTGGTTATGATGAAATTTATGTGGTCGCCAGGTTTTAAGGAATCAAGCCATACATACGTACACACACAGAAAGATACTTTTCCAAAAACAGATTTCTAGAACTCAGTTGAAATGTCCGGAAATGCCAGTATCTCAAATTCCGAAAAACATCACGATTACAATACTTTTTATAAGGGAAAAACGTGCATAATTTACAATTTCAGTAGTCAATAAATTTCTGGAATACATTATATTTATATGAATTACAGGAGTATTTCTGGCAACTCTGACCGTCAGCGAGGCGATCAGCGTATACAAAAACGCCACGGGCATAGAACAAGTCTCTTCGGCTCTATTCCTGTTCCTTACTCACATCGTCCAGATACTGAAGTACCAGCGTATTTTTAAACACCAAGCCAGACTGAGACGTCTCATCAAAAACATAATGAGGAAGGAATTTATGCCTAAATCGCCAAAACAGGTGGCGTTGTTAGAAGAATATATTTCCACTTCTAATTTCGTCACTAAGGTTTTACTCTTCGCATGTCTTGCGACGTGCGTTTTTTGGACCGTCTATCCTTTCACAGAGGAATGCGTGAATCTCCCTTTGGCCGGTTCGTTCCCATGGGACACCACGAAGTCTCCGGCGTACGAATTTACGTTCGTGTATCAGATCGTTAATGTTACGATTAACGGCTTAATTATTTGCTCTATTGATACTTTTATGTCAGGTAAGGAATATGATGAAAACAGTTTATTGATAAGTATTTTGATACCTTCACAGTTACATATAAAACCTTAGAAATATAGTGAGAAATAAATAAAAATCAATCATTATATTGCAATGAAGTTTTTCGAAATAGGCCACTCGAAAATTATTTAAAATAGGCCGCTGTTGAGAAGCGACCGTTATTATAAGGGATGTGTTATTTATTTCAAGTTAAACTCCTCATACTAGAAGGAATATTTAAATTCTGATAATTAGTTCAAGCTAATATCCACAATGACATTCTACTAAATTTTTAAGAAAATGAGATTTTACCTACTTATTATTTTTTTTTTATTTAAGGTAAACATATAGACAAAAACTTATGGGTAAAACCGCAGGAAATGTAGAAGGGCAACCGTAGACACGTGTTTCTGACTGTTGGTCGTTATCAGTACGGTGCAGCCTGTTCGAAAGGGTTTGAAACAAGCGATGGAAATCAAACAAGAAGGACAAGACACAAAGGACCAACAGCACATTTGCGGTTTAGGCAAGACAGCCAAGGATTGTCGGCATATCATAGCGTCACCGCGGAGGCAGTTCTAGCCCGCCAAGGTGATGAATCCTTACCCAGGAAGGATCACAGGAGAAGTGATCATGTGGTGAAAAAAATGGACAAAGACAGCCGACAATCCTTGGCTGACTGGCCGAAACCGCAAATGTGCGCTTGGCGCCGTGTATGGTCTCCTTGTTGTTTGTTTTCCATCCATTCGTCAGGGTGGTATAACCAAGCTCTGAATGATAACGATGTTTGGCACTTGGAAAAAAAATTATACAACTCAAAAAGAACGTCAACAATTGACAGCACAGCACATTTGCGCCTAACATAGGAAAGACTCTCCATTCGAGAGCAACAACAAAAAAAAAAGTATAATTTTTTTTCCAAGTGCCAAACATCGTTATCATTCAGAGCTTGGTTATACCACCCTGACGAAGCTAATAAGCAGAAACACGTGTCGGTGGTTATCGTTTCATAACGGGTTTAGACGGGTAAGTCGTGAATTTTCTCTTGTACATTTGTTCCGTCGTTAATTTCACTAATAAATTCCTTTACTGACCAAAGATTCGTGACATTTGGCTTTAGCTGGCCTCCGCGTCACAGACGGTTTGTTGCTCTCGAATGGAGAGTCTTTCCTATGTTAGGCGCAAATGTGCTGTGCTGTCAATTGTTGACGTTCTTTTTGAGTTGTATAATTTTTTTTTTCCAAGTGCCAAACATCGTTATCATTCAGAGCTTGGTTATACCACCCTGACGAAGCTAATAAGCAGAAACACGTGTCGGTGGTTATCGTTTCATAACGGGTTTAGACGGGTAAGTCGTGAATTTTCTCTTGTACATTTGTTCCGTCGTTAATTTCACTAATAAAATATATATATATATATATATATATATATATATATATATATATATATATATGCGTATGTGTTAAGTTGTCGCCTCCGGTATGTTAAACAGGCGACCTCTCCTCCATGTTAAGGGATAATCTTACTGATAAAAAAATTATATATTTGTGTAAAGGGGAAGCTAAGCAATTCAGATCTCAAAAGAGGGGAAAAGATTTTTTTAGTTTTAAAAAGCTATATATGGCATATATATGAAACTACGGGTAGTCTCCTCCAATATTTATATACGTTATATATTAAGTAGTAGTTGTTTCCTCCGAAAACGTTGCCAAATTTTCGGAGGGATCAACGTATTAGTGTTATAAAGTTATATAGCATATGAAAAATACCAACGTTCGTAAATAAAATATATTTAATAGCAGCGTGCCTTCAAAGAATGTGAAGAGCGTATTAGATTTAAATTTGCTATTTTTAAACACATTGAAATAAGTTTTTGACAACTTTTTATGGATTATCATTTCAATTTTTTAAAATAGGTAACATTAATTACTAATTTTATTTTAAATTGTGTGTTTAAATTTTAAAAAATGTCCACCAGTAGTCTGCAATCGTATATGTATATTGATTATTAGGAACCTATTTATTTTGGCTTTTGTATTAACTTTTATAAAGAAAGAAAAAAATGTCCACTCGTAAAATTCATTGTGAGTTTTCTTAGTATGTCCAATGGAATTGCCAAACTGTTTCACCTCATCTTTGGTTATATTCATTACTTGTATTATTGTCACTACTTGCTTTTTAATTTATTACTTGTAATGGCTGCTGCGTTTCTGTATTCAGTTTATTACATATATTTCTCAGTGCAACATCACCTTTTCCCAATTTGATTTTGCTGCCTGGCACTGCGAATACATATTCATTCGTTATATCAGAAATATATTTTGATCGTTGCGTTAGCAGAAAGTCAATTAAATCTTTAAGTACCTACTTCTGGAATTAAAATTACTACAGCTCTGCTGCCTTTACCACTGTTTACAACTCTCTTATATTTTGTTCTTAGAATGTTTTCCCTTTTGGGTTGGGGCACTTTCGAAATCTTTAAGGTGACTTCTTTTGTCATCTTGATAGCCTTTCATTTGAAGATATTAACAGTCACCTATTCTTCTGCGATTAAATATAATTAATAATGACAGAACGACCTGCCCAATCATTTTATAGTAAAGGAAGGATTGGAAACATCATTATCATCTATAATTAAATTTTGGCGACACTCTTCTTTAGCAAGTTTAAGCGTTCCGTCACGAAACTGTTGTACGTCAGACGCAAGTGGCAGCAAAAGAGGTTTCTTCCAACGTTTTTATAGCATATCTTTATTGGCAATAGAAGACAATTCTGTATTCCAGCGAGTTTCTATTAATCCCTCAAGTTATTTTATTTCCTTCATTCTTGCCTCCCGTTGTTCATTAGATGAGTATTGAAAACCAACAGCACCCTTTAATATTAAGTGTATTAACTTGCCACACAGTACTTTATGAGACGTTCCTAAATGCATCGCTAAACTTGGAGCAGTAATAGTTTTATTAAGACAGCATCATAACCAGAAATGTTTTTGACAGCAATTATTACATTATCAAGAAATATCCTGTAGAGAAATTTTGTTATCATTTGTAATTATTCAGTAATTTATTAATAACCGAATAGTTCTCTCATTCTATTGCTGCAAGCATAGGCCATTCGTTCCTTTCGATGCTTTTTAGATAAAGATTCACTAATATGAGCTATAAGCAACTCTTTCTTTGCTTCAAATGCGATGTCATCACCCTTCATTAAGCTGTATACCTACAAATAATACTAATAAAGTATCAAATATCTTATAAAGATTTTAAATATGGCATAGGTGATGAAAATAATTATTTTGCAAATATTTTTAAAATTGTATGTACAATTCAAATCAAATACGATCTTTTCGAATTTTTCTAGTTGGCACGTTAAATTTTTATTTAAATTTGGTTAAAAATATAAATTAGGAGTTATGTATTTATTATCAATACACCTTTATATTCTATGATTTTTTCCACTGTAACTAATAAAGTGAAATCACAAGAAATGAAATGTATGTTTATGGCAAATGAAATCCAATTTGAAACAAACTAACATATTTTGTTTAGGTTTAAATGAATAACTACATTAACTTTTTTTCAATTTACAAGATAGTAAAACGGGCAAATTTCAATCCATGGTTAACTAATCTAATTACACTATCTTGGTCCTTAATATCCACTTTTGCATTTACTCCAGTGGGATATATTGCACAGGCTACTATAGTTTGAGAATGTGATATTACATCAAATTTGTGGTCAGAATTCTTCTGTAGATAGCAGGATTTTCTGTGACGTTTCAGATAGTTCCAAACAAACAATCCTTTGCAATTACCGATCTACTCTTTATCGGGAAATACGTACATTACATTGATTGAACAGGGAAGAGTAAAAAATAATGAATAATTTTATAAAATTCATACATACATACATAAATACATAAATTCATACATAAAATATTAATTTCAATTAAGGTTTTATAAGCACCCATTCTGTTATTAATAAATAGCAAGCGATTCATATTCTGAGCCCACAATTTATTACTTGTTCATTTGAGAAAAGTTCAGGATATCTGAGATTCCATGTGGCCAAATTTCGGAGGAGACATGATGCGATGCACATACTGGAGGAGACAACGCGTTGGGCATATAAAATGAAAGATGACAGCAGCGCCACCGGTAGGGGCTTGAACTATTTTATATACGCACAGCTGAAGGGACACTCAAGTCTCCTCCGACAAAAATTTTGAATATGGACTTCTAATGCCATTTGTTTATAACTGGCGAAGTTTCAATAGGGAAACGTTGTCGCTTCCGATTTCGGAGGAGACAACGTTATATATGAGGAGACAACGCTTATATCTATACCTATTTTTGAGGAGACAACGTAGCACTTATACATATATATATATATATATATATATATATATATATATATATGCGTCTTTATATCTCTATATGTTTAATACTCATAACCTAACTACTGATTGAAGTGGTACAGTGTTGATATTTCGAACTTATGTCTCATCACACACTGGTGAACCTTTTTAAACTATTTTTATTTGTTTTATATTGTACACGACTTAACGACTATTCGAGCGCTATTTACATATTACTTTTTTCTTCGTATGAACTAAAGTACAACAATGAAATCAAACTGTTTATGAAAACATTTTCTACATTATGCATTAGGCCAATATAGTAATAATAGCAATTCAGAATGTAACGAAGAATCCGTTACAACTCCCAACAATTGTAATGCGATACATAAAACATCTTCAGTTCTACCCGAAATTCTCTTCTCAGCGCGAGAGAAATTGGAACGTTAATCAAAAACCACCACATCAACGGAACCGCCGTACAGGCGTACGCTCCACGCTCCATTTCGTCACTGTCCGCGACAAGATTAGAATGAAATGGTATGTTACCTATTCACATTATTCACGGTAGGATCAGGAACCAGATTTGAAGAGTGAATTATAACTTTGAGGATCCAGAAATCGTTTTTAAAAACGTTTATTACTCTAAGTTTCTACAAAGAACTATCGAGGTTGAAAGCAAGACAAGAAGTGAAGTAAATCTAGAAAAAACGTATATAAAACAAGTTGTTCTGCTGTCGCAGCGTCCATCGGATCTCTTGATGAGACAGCAGTTCTCTTGTGAGTGTCATCCATAACTCCTCCGTCCTTAAGCTGAAAAAATACTGGAAGTATTTTTTGAGCTGGGATTTCCGCCTACATCTTCCATGGGTATTTATTCGATCTTCTTTTCTTCTGTTTTTCTACTTCTTCTTGATCTGCAGCGTTGATTTGTAATGGTGATGAGAACGATCAATAGGAAAATACAAATGATAGCTAATGTGGAAAGTGTTAATATTAGTGACGTTTTATAGTTAAACTTATTGCTTTCTTGAATAGGAGTTAATTGTTTACTAATTTTGTTAATTTCGTATAATTCCTCAAAATCTAATTTTGTGATGTTGGACGCCTGGTAGAATTGTCTTGTTTCGAAGGTTCCGGTCGTAAATTTTGGTAGGATCAATGGTTTTCCGCGTTGTATGTGTGGGTTGTTGGTAAATTTCATATCGTTGATTGACGCTTCGCAGTTTTCTGGGATTCTTAGCAGCACAGGAGATTCGACTTCCGAAATGTGGTCAGTCTGGCATCGTGATGAAATTTTCTCTTTCTTGGATGGAACTATGATTACCTCTTCGGTGGTGACTTGTTCTATGATTGTTTCTCGAAGGTTCACTTCGGTGGCGTAGCATCCTTCGGAGGTATGGCCCTCTAGAAGTTGTAGGGTGCAGTTGTCTCTAGGGTAGAAATGTTGCTGGCAGTAGTAGGCTCCTTCCAGCATGGGGCATTCTTCTTTTAATGGTTGTGCTTCTTCTTTTGTACGTGCCAAGTAGGGATACATGGGAGTAAATATTTTGTGGTTTTGGATGATTGGGTAAATGTGGTAGAAATCTAGGGGTTCTTGTTTCAAGATAGGAATATGAACAGCAAAGATTAATTTTGAATTAGAAAAACTAACTTGTGTTCCTAAAAACATGTAATATGTCAAGGCATTTTTAAATTTTGGAATTTCTGATTCTTTGTAAATATTTTGCAGGTGGTTGATCATTTCTAAAATTTCGTAACTGGATACTATAGAATTATGAAGAGAATTTAGTTTTGCAAATAATATTGCGTTTTCAATATTATCAATGTATGTTATTAAATTTTGACAATCTAAATTCGATTGATTGATTATACTTTGAATAGCAAGACGTCCTGCCAGTGTATCGATTTGTGTTCTCGTTATGAATTGAAATTTCTCTAAATACATTTTAAATTGTTCTTGATTTTTCGATAGAGTTGTTAACGATTTATTGTAATGATCAGTTAGTTTTCTATATAGCGTAATTTGTAAATTGGACTCGTGAATTAATTGTTTTTGATTTTGTTATAAAGTTTCTATGGTTCTGTTATAACGTTCTCCATCTTCGGAATCAAGATTGCCGAAAAGCCATTTATTTATCTTACCTAACCCATTTATTAACCCTCGTTTTGTTCGAATATGCGGGTGGATGTTTTCTAATTTTCTTTCTAGTATATTAATTAGGAATTCGGTTTGATTTAACATATTGTCTGTTGAGAAAATGCCAAGAATGTGAATAGATTTGTTGGTTGATGAGTTAATGGTATTTTTCATATCGGTGAAATGTTGTTTTAGTGATTTTGTTTGCTTAACAACCTCTTCTAAATCTAAGTAATGAATAAAAGTATGTTTAGTATAAACTAATCTACAAGTTCCTAGCTTAATTGGTAATAGCAAATTTTCAAGTGGTGTTATTTGAACGTCATTGTTGCTGAAAGTTTCTGTCATTTGATATACTAGGTATATCAGGGTGATCGTCAATTTCATCGTACTGTTGTCCCTGTAAAGATTTGTCAGGATTATTTCTTGGTTTTCGTACTATACTTTTGTGATAGGTGCCCTTGTTAGTGTTTAGGAGGATACCTTGGTCATTAATTACTTCTGCCTTTTTGAATTTTGGTAGTTTTTTGTCTCTGAATTTTGTCTGAATATAAACATTTTGTTGATTGGAGTAATCGGGTGGATTTGATCGATTTTCATTAATTTTGTTAATTATTTTTTCTTTAGCTTGGGCGTTTGATTCACGGATTTTTTCGTATAGTTTTTTAGAAGCTTCTTTATGATCTTGCACATAAGAGGATAAAACTAGGTGGTCGTTTAAATCAAATGGATCAGGATTATTAATATGTCCTTTAATGATTTCGAAAGGTGTAAATTTGGTTACGGAATGGATCGAATTATTGTAGGTCAAAATTGAATGTTTCATTAATTGATCAGCTGTTAGTTCTCTATTTGTTTCTCGCAAACATCTAAAATGTTCAATTAGAGTTGAATGAAATCGTTCAACTGGTGAGTTGGAATTACTATTTTTCGCGGTGGTGTAATGCAATTCAATTTTGTGGAGTTTACAAAAATCTTCTAAGTCTTGGTTTTTAAATTCGGTGCCTGAATCCGCTGTAATTTTGAAAGGTAGACCGTGGTGAGTGATATAATTTAATAAACCTTCAACAATAGATATTCCGGTAATGCTGGGAATAGGATAAGCTTGTCCGTATCGAGAGAACGAGTCAATTATTGTGAGAAAAGGTGTATTTGAAATTCGAAATACGTCGATATGTATGTGATCGAATGGTTTATTAGCTGTCAGTGTTAAATTAAACTTTATTACTAGAGGTTTTCGGTCATATTTGTTTTTTAAGCAAGTTTCGCAGTTATTTATATAGGTTTCGATATCTTCCGTCATTTTGGGCCAATAATATTTGGAACTTAATGATGCTTTTACTTCGTTAATACCTCGATGACCGTTCTTATAAATGTGGTAATATTCTAGTTTGTCTCTCTGATCGTCTCGTGTTAATACGTCGTCTAAAATTGTGGTACATTGAACGAATTTAAATGCGGAATGTTTAAAATATTTTTGCACAATAATTGTAAACTCTTCCGGTGACATTGGTGGTCTGAAATATAATGCGTAAAACTTTTTCGGATCAATGAATTCTTTCACAAATTGTACTATACCGTGTTCGAGATGTCTCTGTGGTAAAACAACAAATAGCCTATTATTGTCGAAAATTTTCTCTGTCTTCGTCCTGTGTTCGGTAATTTCTCCGCAAGTTATCAAAATTTGATTTTTATATAGGTTTAGGGCTTTATTTGAGATGGAAATTTTGAGGATTAGATTTTCTAATGCCGTGTGTACTGTCTCTAGATCTGTATTATCGCGCGGTGGTTCTACTTGTATGTCAGATAGAATTTTAATTTTTTGATCTCCTAATATTTCTGAAATTTCTTGTTCTGAAAGACTCGGTAATTCGCGAGTAAGGTCAATGTCTCTTAAAATAATTTCGTTGATGTCATTTGTATAATCTGTATTGTCAATGTTAACGTCTACCGAGGATGTTTCTAATGCATTTAGGTCCGTATTTATTCGGGATAAACAGTCTGTTACCGTGTTATCTTTTCCTTTTCGATATTTGATTTTTGTATCCAACGGTTTTCTGAATTTTATTGGTATAATTACGTGATCGCTAATTAATCTTTTATTGGTGAGATCAATGTTTAGCCTCATTTTTATCAAATCTTCCAAGCCTATAATTCCGTCAAAGAACTCATGAAAATCGTGCAGTATGAAATTCATATTGTAGTCGCAATGAAATTCCTGGAAAGCTGGTATCTCTGCTTGATACATGATACGCTTACTAACAAGAGATGTTTTAATGTCTACAATTGCGTGATAAATACAATTCGGATAAATTTTTTCTGCAACTATGGGCCTAATTAAAGATTTTGTACTACCTGTGTCAATCAATAGTTTTAATGGGGGTTGTTTTATCTCTATGTAAGGCAAGGGATTATTTGATATATTTAATTCTATCCTATCGGGTCTTCCGAGGCACCTATTGGAAAATTTACATTTTCGTTGTCGTGTTCTACAGGGTGAGCAAAGTCCGAGGAATCGTTATTCATGTCACCTGGTTGGTAATATTGATTGTCGTAATATTGGTTGTCGTCAAATTGATCGTATTGATTATAATATTGATTATTTTCGTCGTTTTCGTAATTGTTGGAATGGAGTTCCTCCACTAAGATGTTCGGGTTTTGGCCAACATTTTGAAAATGATTGTGCCTCTGATTGTTGAAATTTGGTCTAGCATAGTTTAGGGCTCGTCTATTGTTGAAAGATGGATTTCGGGATGTCGTTGACATAGGTTCTGGTTTGGGTAATTGATTAGGTGGAATCGGTCTCGGTTTCCATACATTTTGTGGTGGACCAAATACTTGAGAGTTTGTGGGTAATTTTCGAGGGGGTTGCGGTCGTGGTTGGATATTTATGGGTTGACTAGGGAATGGTGTTCTTTGATTGTTTTGAAATTGATTTGGTGCGTAACTAATTTCTTGGAATTGGTTCGGGTTTGGTGAGTTGAAGTCTGATTGATTATAGATTGGCTGATGGTACTGATCGACTTTGGGTTGAAAGTGTGATCTGGGAATGGTATTTTGCGGTTTAAATTGGTTGTTTTTTGGGAATGGGTTTCGTTGTTCGTTAGGGTTGCCGTAAAGTCTTTCAAAATTGTCGAATTCGTCAACGTAAGCAATAGCATCTTCAAGAGACGCTGGTTTTTTTAGGTGCATATTATTCCTCAAGGTGCCAGAACAGCCTGCAATAAAGGTGTTTAAGGCAGTTTTGTCACAATGATTGATTTGACATAATTTATCTTCCTTACTCGCTTCAGTAATATTATTTATTCTTTGAACAACTTGACTTCTTAATAACTGTAGTCGCGTACCGAAATCTATCATGTTTTCGTTTCTGAAAGGTTTTGTTCTAGTTAATTCCTGTAAAAGGCAATCTAAGTCTCGTCTGTCAGAAAAACATTGAATTAAGGCATTTTTAAAATCTTTCCAATTGGCCAATTCCATTCGATTACCTACCATGGCTTCCGCTTTTCCTACCAACTTTTCTTGCAAACATTCGAAAATATGTTTGTTCAAGTCTTTATCTCTATAAATTTCGTAGTCGTGTATGAAACTTTCACAACGAGAAATGAATTTATTAAGTGTGTTACTATTACCATCGTATGGTTTGATGTTATTTAATTTCAACTTGAATAGATCCCAATTTAATTTACTAATATCTGGTAGTGACATTTTTGAATGTTCAATAGAAATTAGATTATCGTTTAAATTTAGATCTGATTGAGTTTGACTTTCGTTTTCTAAACTTAACCTACTAAGTTCTCTTAATAATTCGTCTTCTAAATTGCTCATAAAATTACTTTTCTTCGTATTTTCGTTTGTTCTTAACCTATCTCTCCTGAAACTCTGACAAGGAGCAGGAAAGGCAAAAGGAACTTGGCACTTACAGTTTTCGCCTGGAGTACCGGAGTTTCTTCCCTGACTTCTGTCTCGCCTCCGCTGGTCGTTCCCTGGATGCTCGCCTGTGGTGGTACCGCTGAAGGGGTTGTTCACCGTTGTGGTCCTCTGAAGGGGGTGGTTCGTTGGATCCGCACTTCAGTGTTGAAACACTTAGATCGCGAAAGATTGTTTCCCGGCACGATGCAAAAATACGGTTTTTCGCCAATCCGTACGAATCCTACTGACTGCGCCAATTATAACTTTGAGGATCCAGAAATCGTTTTTAAAAACGTTTATTACTCTAAGTTTCTACAAAGAACTATCGAGGTTGAAAGCAAGACAAGAAGTGAAGTAAATCTAGAAAAAACGTATATAAAACAAGTTGTTCTGCTGTCGCAGCGTCCATCGGATCTCTTGATGAGACAGCAGTTCTCTTGTGAGTGTCATCCATAACTAGTGTGCTCCTTTTAGAAGCTCCAGGGTGATACATAAAATATATGATTTCGGAAAAATCATCGTTTCACATTACACAATATGACAATGATTTATCAACAAGTTCGGTGGGGTAAACAGCGCTAATGTATGCAACAACGATTTCAAACCAAATAACAATATTAGAAGAGAAAGTATTAGGTCAGATAAAGGCCTACAGCCAAAATTTTCACTGTCACTAATGTAATTATTTAACCTGGAATGTATATTGATTTACCAAAGTGCGAGCTCATAACGATCATATCTAAGCCGAGAAAACACCAAACGGCGTAATTATCAAGACCGGAGGCCAGTAAGAAAGTTACAGACAACTATGCGGAGAATGCCCAAAGATTAATTATTCACAAATAGGGAATTTTTGAAGTAACCAGCAGTGTCCAGCGAGCGGCCATCAACATCATCATCAACCATCGTAAAGTGTCCACCGCTGGACGTAGGTCTCCCTCAAATCTTTTCACCCTTCTCGGTCTTATGTCACTTAGATCCAGTTTTCTTTCAATCTCTTCAAGTCATCTCACCACCATGTCAAAGGTCTACTCCTGCTTCGGAGAGCATCGGAAGCAATTCGGAAAATTGGACTTACTCCGCTAAACGTCAGTATATATATGGCAAAATTGAATAAAACGTTGTAATACACTCGCGGATAAAATTAACGTTTAACTCGCGATATTAACGTGCTTGCGGCTGCGCCGCGCGCGCGTTTAAACCTATCGCCCGTTAATCGTTCATTTTATCCGCTTGTATAATAAATAACTATTAATGAACATTACTCTGATATTGTGCAAGAGTACGCAGTAATGACAAAATGTGGTTTCAAAGTGAATCGAGGAGCAATTTCAATTCAATTGTGTACCGATGGAATAAACACGCTTGACATTTAAATCTTATTACAAGCGCCTTCACTTTAAAGCCGGATATATATTTTCGATTTATACGTGGTGTTTTTTTTTACTTGTAGGGCTTCTGATGGTAATTTGTTCACAATTCCACCTTCTCAACGACACTTTAAAGAATCTCCGAAGTTTTTCCGAAAATGAACTCGGATGTTGTTCCACACCGAACGATGAATCTATCTCTCCAGAATTACAGATGGTTATGGACAAAAAACTGTACGAGTGTGTGGTACATCATTGGCGTATTTTAGAGTAAGCTTATGTGATTTATTGACATGATTTATTTCAGTGAATATTTCTAGATTTGCTCATGAATTTTCCGTGGTATTTTCGCCTTGTATGCTTGGACAAATGGCCATTAGCGTCATAGTGATTTGTCTCACTCTCTTCTGTCTAACATTAGTAAGTAAAAGTAGCACTTCTTGATTAGTAAATAAATAAAAATCCCGATTTACAAACAACACGAAAGTGTGGAAGATAACTTTTACTCTAATAAACTTTAATTTGTCTGTTCTGCTTAAATCTTAAAAAAGTACAATTTTTTTTATTGATGAAAACATCGGGTTGGATGGAGCAACAATATATGGGATATTCACTATTTTTAATTGTAATAAAAACATACATACATCTAAGGCCACAAACAACATTCTAACCATCTAAATGCAGAGACTTTTTGTATTATTTTGTATAAACCAATGATACAAATTTTAAATAACAATGCTATCGAAATGACTCTACTCACAAAAGTAGCGCCTGTGTAATATCACTGTATGGAATAAGTCTACAGCTGTTTAGTAAGTTCAGTACGACGTCAGTATTGTGTTATCTGTTTGTTATGACCGGTGACTCAAACATTGTGAAACTAATTAGGAATAAGTGGGGTTTCGTTCCTAGAATTGCATAGTAATAACAATAAATAACCCAGACAATAATTTTATTAGTGTAGCTAACGATTTGAGAAGAAAAATGTTAAAAGTTGTTCAATAAAAACGTTATTGCTGTGAAGAAGGTTCTAAGATAACTTTGTATACGATACGTATCTTAGTTTTTAACATGTTTTTAAAGCTCACAAGAATAATGTGCAAAACAATACTAGCAAGTAAAGACAATGTGTACTAATACGTTTCATCTAATTTTTATCTAACTCTTTGTAGTTTGTTTACGTTTCTGATGTTTACTAACTGGGTAATATCAATTTAAAATTAATTTCTGCTTTACAGTATTTATATTTGATCATTTTCAGCAGACAGATTAGATAAATTTACCAGTAACGTGAAATGGGAAATAATGCGGCATATTTTCATCTGCCAGATGGACAAAAAAGTTAATGATTCCCGTCAAAATTAAGAGAAAGAAGGTAGAGTAGAAAAATTTCTGAAATTTAAAAACGTCTGTCTGATTGATAATATTCCAAGTGATCCAGAATCTTGGTCAAGTTGTTATGTCCACTGTAGTAAGCAAAAGCACCGAAAATAAAATTGTAACTTCTATTGACAGTAGAATTCCATTCGATATAGTGACTATAAGTATGTATAATATATAATATAGTATAGAAGAATATACAAGTATTCCTTCTCAAAGAACAAACATTGATACATGTAGCTACGTCTCCCATAAGATTTGCTGTTACTCTTATTACACAGAAAAACGTTAAATCCAAAATTATGCAGCATGAGAACAGTGGTAAGAGCATATTTAGTAGCATTGAAAACGAAACGTGTCTAGGATATTCAGATATTAGGGAACTAAGAGGTGCAAGGGAGCAGTGGTAGCGGTGAAAAAATTATATCAGATTGACTCTACTTCTCCATCACGACTTCTCCCAGGAACATGGGCTGTAGGTGCCCAATGGCCATCCCGTGGCGATTTCTAGAGTAGAAGTCAGGTTTAATGGCAACTCTTCAAAGACGATTTCTCCATCAGCTAATACTTCAGCACCCCACGGTAACACTCTGAGGACTATTTCCAACTGCATCTCTATACTAACCACTTTCAGTGCTACTCTATGGCGAAATTTCCACCTCAATCGATGGAGAAAACTTCTACCCCAACTCTATGAAGACAACTTCCACTTCGACTCTACAGAGACGACCTACACCGACACGACTTTCTAGATCGAAAATTCTAAAGCTACTCTGGCCACATACTTTTTTGTCAAAAGTATTTCCTTTCGCATTGAAAATTTCTTCCTGGTATCACTCTAATAAACATCCCTCGACTGTTCATCAGGTCCAGAACGATTTGATTAAATAAGCAACCCACCCGTCCTGCTCTCTCATGTTAGCGCGGTTATATCTTTTTGTCTTTTTACTTTCTCATATGAGGTACTCATATATGAGAGAGTATTGTAATCGGGTCGATTTTTCGAAATTGAGTTTAGCATTTCTGTACGTTTTGAGGTCCCCTGAGTCCAAAAAACAAGTTTTTGGAAAACCGTCTGTATGTATGTGTGTATGTGTGTATGTGTGTATGTGTGTATGTGTGTCTGTGGTAGGATTTTCTCAAAAACCAAAAACCACAAACGGTCAAAACTTTGTATTTAGACTTTGTACTATACCAGGACGTAAGAATAAGCTTTTCATTAAAATCGGCCAGGATAAAAGGGTTGTTTACTCTTGTCATTTTTCGGTTTTTTGAATTTTTCTCGAAATTCGCTTTAAGAATTTTTTTTAAATTTTGAATATTTATTGTACTATTAAATACCTATAAAAAAGTTTCCTAACGATTTTGGCTAAATCTTCTGTGAAGGGCACTTTATACTTGTCAATTTTCAGTTTTTTCAATTTTTTTTCGTAATCCACTCCACGAATTTTTTTTAAACTTTGAATATTTATTCTGCTATTGAATATGTATAAAAAAGCTTTCTAACGTATTTGGCTAAATCTTCTGTGAAGGATACTTTATACTTGTCGATTTTGGGTTTTTTGTATTATTCTCGGAATTCGTTACAAGAATTCTTTTTAAACTTTGAAAATTTATTGTGTAATTAAATATGTATAAAAAGGTTTGTAACGTGTTCGGCTAAATCATCTGTGAAGAGCACTTTATACTTGTGGTTTTTCGGTTTTTGAATTTTTCTCAAAATTTGCTACAAGAATTTATTTTAAATTTAGAATATATATTCTACCATTGAATTAGTATAAAATAAACTTTTTTTTGCTTAAATTAACCGTATCTATTACCCGTTTGGATTTGGCAAACGCATATTGAAACACCCTATATATGAGAAAGGACTCTGATGAACACATCACGATTTTTTACATCGTATGAAACCGGAAACTATCACATTTCTTTATTTAAATAGGCATAGTTAAGGCACCATATTTAATATTTCCTGTGTAAGGACTGTCGAGAGTCTTCTTTTATCGCGACAGAAGATTTGTTTATACATCGACCAGAAAGTAGATTGTGATGTGATTCGACGCTATGAATGTTTCGGGAGCGTAGTATTTGACTATAGTCGAATCATCAGTCGGATTTCCACACACCAACTCCTAAAAGTTTAGCAATAGAACAATTTGCTTAATGTTTTCATGTAAAGTAAGGCATGCGCACTGCTTATTGTGTCCACTATTACTGTGATGTCGGATATCGGTTTTTCGTCATCCGATGAATCTAAATACTGAGGGTTTTCCAATTCAGATAAAAAAATGTTTCTAGAAGAAAAAATTGCACCCCACTTCAATAATAAAGAATGCGTGGGCTTTTGCTTATTAGCACAAATGTAGCTGAGTAAATCGTTGCTCGATTTGAAGTTTATGATTATTATTTAGTGGTGGTGAGTCGATGTGTGCCAGAGCGATCGTCACATTACGTGCACTACAAATATAACAATACACGTTAGATTGCTAACTACACGCACAATATGTTGATCACATTACCATAGTCCACCCTAAATGCTAAATGCATCTATGGTGTTTGGAAAAGCTATAGTTTTCTAATCGCCCTCTGGTCATCGTCTATGTGCAATATGGTCGTCGCAATATTATAACTCAGCCTTAAGGCTTTAGGGCACTTATGAGAATGAAGTCTTCCAATTTGAAAGAGAACCACTGTCTCAGCACAATACGGTGATCATCCTACTTTAGCCCTCCGATAAAGCTATAGAACCCCCTGCGGCATGGTAGTGTGTATCAACCTTTTACTGTTCCTTTGTGAAAATCGTTGAAATTGGCCGTTTCAACCTATAAGTTATATGAGCAAGTTATAATTTTACATGGGACAATTAATTGGCTTTTAATTTACTAGCAAAGTCAGATTTGAGGTCAAAATGTAAAAGGATTTTATTACGAAAGTTGAAATCATTTATGGGTGATATATATGTCGCTGTTTTTTCTAAGACGAACATAGACACAATTCCTCATTTTCCTTTGATCTTGCCTTAGGGTGAGTTGTGTAATTAATCTCTTCTTGCCTCCAAAGTTAAATATCGATCCGATTGTCGTTGCGACTAACAATCTTGATACGGATGATGAATGCAACAAAATGTTCATCAAAAGCAGTTTTATTGCATTAAAGCAATTTTAATATTTGCAACTTCTGGCAATTGTTAAATGGATTATGTTGATGTTCCTAACCCTCGAATGTTCCGACGCATACGCCTATAACAAGTTATGATTGACATAATGCCACGTAATAATTAATAATGAAATTGACAACTGATTTTAAAGTTCTTTATCTGAGTTAAATTTTTTGGCGTAAAACACAATTTGATTAAAATTAAGTTGGTAATTACCCCATATAAAGTAAAGGAGTTAAAGATATGACAATTTTTAAACGATGCAAAATTTTACAAAACCGGAAAAAATATTTTTAAAAATATAATGAAATATTTTCAGGAATTCTACAAAATTTTTGATAGAGCGGTTTCAGAAATAGAGGGGGTGAGGTCGCATATGACGTTTAACGCGTCATAATTTGAGTAATGTAAGAAATAAATAAAACATCCTTTTTCGAATGCATTTATTTTTCTATACCTTCCAAAATTATCACTCCCGCCCGAATACATTACCGCATTTTCCCAACATACTTAAACTTGGTCATTAAACGTGTTATAATTCGCTTAATATAAGAGAGAGCTATATGTTAATTGATTAATTATTTGGATTCAGAACAATTAATTATTATTAATTATTAATTAGTTACAACAGATACATAAATAAATAGGAGAGATAACAGCAATGCAAGCAACCACAAAATTGAAAATATGTAGTAAACACTTCTGTTCGTATTTTATTTAATTATAGATTTTCTGTTCTCCGTTTAGGTGACCCATGGTAAATATTTATCAATCAATTATTGACAAACAATATATCAAATTGTAGACTTCATTTCACATAAGAAGAACCGTGGCCTTGAGTTCCATGCAGGCTGCATCTCCGTCACGAAGTTGCCCGATCGGCATCTGCACAGTAGCGGTCCGAGTAGTAATCGTATTAGGGGATAATATTAATTCGTGTATTGTTAGTTGCCTATGTTGTGTAAACAACAAGAATAATTTAATCTAAATCATTTCGCTTTAGTCAAAATACACAATGCACAACGTACAAAACTGTAATAATAATAAAATAAACGACCGTTAAGTTACGTTAGATACGCGAACGCAGGGCGACAAGCGACAATGCCGAAAAACACGCCAACGCGCCTACGCTAAACCTTCACCCTCCCGCCACTGCTTAGACACGAATTACATGAAACTATGGAAACCGAACATAGCCGACGGAATATATCGTTCCGTGTAACTCTAGCCCACGGTTCTTCTTATGTGAAATGGAGTCTACATAAAGTAAAAGAAGAAAGAAAAAGTCGAGGGTATTAAGAGGTGTGTGGTGTCACAACATTGCTGTACGGTTGTCCCCTGCACATCTCGAAGCAGGGGCAAAATCACTTCGATAGAGGATTATCAATACTTCTCGAATAATTGATCAGAAGTGTCTGGTCTAATGACTAATCCAGATTGTTTACCTTAACGTGGTATTTTTCCGCGAAAAACTGTCGAGTCGATGTTTCATTTTAGTGTTTTAGCGATCTCCTCGTATTTCCTATCGAAAATATTATTTATAAAGAGTCAATTTACAAACTGGTTTAAACAATCGTGATCATTAGTAAATTCCTGTACCTCATTAACATGAAGAAATTCACGGTTGCCGTGTGAACGAAGTGTGCAATGATCTCTGGAGATAGTGGACTGTATGTAGATATCTCTCGTAACTCGTGGGTGGCTGCGGAGATAAAATTTGTCTCCAGGTTGTAAGGCTGAAGACGTTCTTGTAGATTGGAGATCAGAGCGTGACGTGATCTCCTTGAAGTTCTGGAAGTTCTTGTAGTTTGGAGAGAGAGCGTAACGTACTCTCCGGATTGAAGTTTGTTAGGTTTTGGGTAGTCGAGTTAAGCGGCGTGAAGAAAGATCACAACACACTGTCGTTTTGAGCATACTAGGGTATACTAATTTATTGTACCAAAATTCAGGGTTTTTATACAGATTGATTTTACATAGGTTAAATACGATTTTATTGTTTCGTTACCTTGCACCCAGCTGACCTTCCGTTATCACGTTACCGAGATGTTGTGTTATGCTTAGTCAGCTGAGTTGAACTTGACCGCTCACGTTCTGTTGAATTTAATAACGTGAAACGGTCGCTGGTATTATTAATTCGTGTGCGAATGTTAAAACAATCCAATAATATTGTTCACACTTATCCTCGTTCTTAATTATGAATGATTTTTCTGTTTTGTAAAACAACGCGTATTAATTTCAATGATTAAATTATGTAAATAGTTCCCTAAATTCGGTTACAACAAATTATACTTTCTTCACCTAAAATTCCCTTAAATAATGTTGAAGCTAGCGTCAACACCGTGGCTTATGTATGTGGCCCATTTACTGCCACCTCGTTACAGCCCTTGTACGTGACATTATTCAGAACACGAATGTTTTTAAATAACTTTCAAATGATGGCATTTTCAACCGAATCCGGTTTAAAATTTCCCAAATTTTGTGACAGACGGACAGACGAACTAAGTGAAATAATGAAGGTCCGAGACAGACATGATACGAAAAAAAAGTCAATAATAAAAGTTTATAAAACGAGGAATCATCAAGATGGCATACTAAAATTTATTTTTGGGCTAAATGAAAGGATAGGTAATAATACAATGATGATATAATATATTATAACAAAATTTATGCTTGGCATAGATAAACCTTTGAAAATCATTATTGAGCATGTATTTCAGCAAAAGTTCAAAAAAGTTTCTTGAATCTGGTAACAAATAATCATTCCAAATTTGGGTTTTTCAAGCAGGATCTGAAAATCCGTTATTCGGAGCACTTTATTTTTTTTTAATGGAAATAATGCGCCCCTTTCTCTTGACTCTAACGTCAACATTATTTAAGGGAATTTTAGGTTGGCCCTCGGGGGAACCTGTAACCCCTAGATGGCGCGTCCCCAGGTGGCGGATAATGGAATGCTCTAACCGACTCAGTAATGGGTCGGCGGGTAGAAGGGAAATAAAATACCTGCAGTGGACCAAGAGGTGGGGTAGACAGGACTCCTTAGCTATAGAGAAAGCAACCTGTCTAGGAGAAGGATACTCTGATATATAACCCTGGCCTTCCAAGTTGGAGGTTAGGTCGTTAGGCTAGCAACCTACACCTATAAAAATCCTCAAAACGCTAAAAAACCCAACAAAGATAGACCTCGGATGTCGGACAGGAATTTTGGTAAACGAACTAAGCTACGGAAATGGACGTTGAATTTTGCTACATGGAATATTCGTGGAATACGTAATAAACAACAGGAAATATTACAAGATTGTTTGAAACGTGAAATTGATTATATTGTGCTTTCGGAAACTAAAAAGAAGGGAAACGGAAGCAAAACCTAGGAAAATATATACATTTTTTCTCTGGGGTATATCAAGACCAACGAGCTAAAGCAGGAGTATCCTTATTGGTACATAAAAAGCACCAGAACAGAATCAAATCTTGGGAACCTATAAGTGAAAGAATCCTAAAATTAACACTCCATGCAAGAGGAAGAACTATAACGATCATTGGCATATATGCCCTTAATGATGACGCAACCGTTCAAGACAAAGACAGCTTTAAGGAAAGTCTGAGAGAAACCATTGACAAAGTCCCAAATGGCCATGAAATAATTATAGCAAGTGACCTAAATGCACGAGTTGGAAAACAACGAAGGAATGGAGTGGTTGGAACGCAGGGAGAAGTAACAATTAATAATAATGGAGAAAGATTGATAAGTCTATGTGAGGAACGTGAGTTGAAAATAATGAACACATCTTTTGCACACAAGGACATACATAAATATACTTGGTATCAATATACACGAAGATTAAAATCTATAATAGACTATATCATAATTACACAAAAATCAGGCCTAAAAGTGAACGATGTGAGAGTGCACAGAGGCGCCGATTGCTAGTCAGTGGTCTGAAACCACTCACTAGTGGTAGCCAAAATCTACATTCCTTTTATTGGAACGACACCAAGAAATGAAAAAACAGATATGAGGACCTGTGATTATAGGGTAGAATACAATTTAGATAGCCTACAGCACGATAGTACAAGAAAACTTTTCACGTGGAGATTTGAACAAAAACTAGTAATTGTAGAGAGATCTACTGAAGAATACCAACACATAAAAAATTGCATTAAGGAAGCAGCTGAAGAGACCCTAGGAAAGAAAGGGAAAAAATCGAATAAACTATTCTGGTGGGATTCTGATCTAGAAGCAAAAGACCAAAGGAAGAAAGAAAGAAATATAACAACAACTCCTTCAAACGAGAAGCAACGTGATTAATGAAGAATACAAGAAAGTAAATAAAGAAGTCAAACGAGAAGTAATCAAGAAAAAAATCTGTCATGGGAGAAAAAATGTCAGCAAATTGAGAATTATTTGGGAGGTACAAAATGTACGGAAGCCTGGAAGACAATAAAAAGCATCAAATGTAACAATAAAATACAACTACACTTAAACAATATTCCAGAGGCTCAGTGGTTAAAACATTTCAAAGACCTATTAACTGAAACGAGAGACAAATTCAATATACGAAATAAATCTACAGAGGCCACAGAGCACATAACACTGAATGCAGAAGAAGTGAAAAAGGCCGTAAAAGATACGAAACTGAAAAGCTCACCAGGTCCAGGAGGAATAAGGCCAGGGCTAATTCGATACGGTCCTCCGAAACTGGCAGAAATGCTTAGAACTTTATTTGAGAGATGTTTGAATGGAGAGGAAGTACCAAGGGAGTAGCGAACTTTATATATTCCACCAGTCTTCAAAAAGGCTCAAGATCAGATCCGAAGAACTACAGAGGGATTGCCGTCATCCCTACTATTGGTAGAATATATTCTAGAATATTAAAAACCTTGAGGAGGTTGAGGAGAGTATCAAAGAGAAGCAACCAGAAGAACAGGCAGGCTTTCGGGCAGGACGGTCAACGGTAGATAATATTTTCACTATCAAAATTGCAACAGAAAAAAGAATACAACGTAACAGAGAGACACATATAGCCTTCATTGATTTGGAGAAAGCTTATGATAGTGTCCCAGTCTCACAATTATGGAAAGCAATGGAGGATTTGAATATCAGCAAAAGTTTAATAAAGACCACTAAAATGTACTATGAACAGAACACAGCCATGATCAAACTAGGGAATAGATTAACCACATCATTTGAGACAACAAAAAACCTGAGGCAGGGATGTTGCCTATCTCCCACCCTTTTCAAAATTTACTTGGACAGATCTTTAGCAAAGTGGACAAAGAAATGCAAAAATATGGGACTGAGGGTGGGAGATCAAAAATTGTTCACGTTATACTTCGCAGACGATCAAGTCGTCTTAGCGGAGGACGAGGAAGACCTTTCATATATGGTTAGAAAACTCAAAGAAGAGTATGAAGCAGCCATGAATTTGGCGAAGTGTGAATATCTTGCTGTCGGTAAAGAAGAGGTTGAGAATTTAATTTTGGGGGATGAGAGTTTGAGAGGAGTGGAAAAAAGTAAATATCTGGGAGTGATTCTAAATAAATATGGAAACAGTAAAGATGAGATAGGAGAAAGAATAAATAAAGGACGACCTGTTACTCGAGCATTAAACTCTTTGTGTTGGGACAAAAACATAACAAAAAAAACCAAAAAACATATTTATGAAAGTATGGTTCAAAGTGTCACTTTGTATGGCTCAGAGGTATGGGATGTATCCAGTGCAAACAAGAAAAAACTAATGGCCACAGAGATGGATTTCCTTAGAAGAAGCTGCAGACGGTCAAGATTGGAAAGAGTCAGAAACGAGGTTATACGCAGAAATGAATATGAGTAGACCAATATCGGAAGAAATAGAGAGGCGACAATTGACATGGTTCGGACACGTCAAGAGGATGGCTGATGGTAGGTGGCCTAGAAGAGTGCTGGAGTGGATACCACCCGAAAGAAGAAAGAGGGGACGGCCTCGGAGAAGCTGGCGAGATGATGTGGAAGACGCCATGACTACGAGAAATTTAGAGGAAAATCTATGCTATGAGAGGGAAAAATTGAAGTTGGGGACGGAGAGACGGCGACAGCTGTAGCAATCCGAATATATATATATATATATATATATATATATATATATATATATATAATTTTAGGTTGGAAAATTGTAACTTATGGTTAACTAATTTTGGGGACTTTTCAACACGTTTTGTTTTACAAACAGATAATAGTCATCGAAGCATCTTAGGTAACGACGTTTTTGGGATAGCTGAATCAAATACTAAACACGTCTTATTTTATACACAAACAATAACACTGGCCAAACGTGGACAGGTCAAGATCGGATACCAAACAATTAGTCGCGTAAGCATAACAAAAACGTTTAAGTAACGTGATAATGAACGCTACCCGAGAAGGTCAGTAGCAAAGCTAGGTCGTTGCCGGAAAACAAATAATGTACTACCACTTATCCAATGTAAATTGAATAAATATAAAAGATCCCGAAAGTTTAACATAAATTAGTGTACTGTGTATGCTCAAAACGAAGGTGTGTTGTGGTCTTGATTTAAGTCACCCCTAATCTTAAACCGATCTCTAAGACTGTATTTAGGGAGGCCTAACTTCACCCTAACCATAAGCTCTCACGTTACGCCCTGGGAGTTTCACCGGAGACTAAGTTACGCCCTGTGACCCAGCTACGAGAACTTTAAGCTGCAAGAACCTCTAACTACCAGAACTTTAAACCGGACCTGTGCGATACGCCCTCAGGTCCACCACGAACAGCACGTTACGCCCTGCGTCCTAGCGACAAGCAACAGAACTAGGATCTGTACGTTACGGCTTACGCCCTCAGATCGACCCCGGAGATTACGTCACGCCCTCTCTCCATTCTACAAGAACCTCAACTCGGACCTGCACGATACGCCCTCGTGTCCATACCGGAGATCACGTCAAGTCCTGACTCCAAGCTACGAGACCGTCTACAGCCTTACAACCTAGAGACAAGATTCATGCAGCCGCCCACGAGCTACGAGAGAGATTACATACAGTCCATTCTAAAGAGATCATTTCACACTTCGTTCATGGTCCTCCGAGGAAAGTAACCAGGCACCCAAGATGAGTCCTGAGTAAGTCAAAACATCTTCACCAGGATTTCGAGTCTACAAGTTCGATACGATGAACACATCGAGTCAATGCAGCCGGAAGAAAAACCGCCAGTGATTGCAACTTCAAAACCTCAAGAACTTCAACGCCAACACAAACTGGGGGTCTAGAGACCAAGAAGACTCCTGAGTAAGTCACAGCCACTTTACCAGGACTTTAAACCGACAAGTTCGATACGACGGACACATCGAGTCATTACAGCGAGAAGAATAACCGCCAGTGATTACAATTTCAAAACCCCAAGAACTTCAACGCCAAGCAGCTAGAAGACACGAGGCCAATCCAAGGCCGAGAAATAAAGAGAACAATGCACACAGAGCAACAATACCTAAAAATAACCAAATTAACAAGATTACTAAGACAAGCAGGAGACGAAATAGCGAAGACAACACCACGATGGTCAGACGCCTACCATCAGCAAAAAATATTCAAACCATGGGAAATTGTTCAAGAAATTCATGACGAGATATTCATCTACAACGAAGAATACGAAATAGATCACGCAGAATACGCAGAGTTGGAAGACATGCTACACCAATTAGAAATACGAGTAACTCCCGGAGTGACAAATGCACCGCTGAGAAATAGAACCTCCTCAGGTCCAACTGCCGACGTTCGACGGAGGATACGATAAATGGTTAAATTTTTACGAAATATTTAACACGATGGTCAACGAGAATGAGGCCTTATCCGATCTGCAAAAAATCAATCACCTGAAGGCTCATCTCCGAGGAAAGGCGGGTCGTAAGATTGAGCATTTCCAGGCAACAGAAGCCAATTTTGCGAACACATGAAAAACGTGGAAAAGTGAACATCATTACACACGCTTGACCTTAAATAAACTGCTCGACGAAATACTGAATTTTTCACCGATTTAAAACGAGTCCGTTCAACGGTTGAGGAATTTACATGACGTAGTCTTCGAGAGTACGAAGGGAATCCACAACCTCAACGAAAGAACAGATGATTGGGGACCATTATTAGGCTGCACTGCCAGCCGAAAATGGGATTCATAAACGAAAAACTGTATGAACAGTCGGTAGATCGATCAGATGTCATCGCACCATTTGACGCAATGATGGAATTTCTGGAGAGAAGAATTTTATCCCTGGAGATAGCACAATACCAACACAGTACGGCAAAACCACTGACGACAGATTTCCCAGGATTAATCAAACTTCGATTTGATGTAGGGGAGTCTTTGTTTCTTCAATATCCGACGTTTGTTTTCGATTGCTTGCTCTAGAGCGTGTTTTGTTGATTCTCCTGCGGCCGCCGTAGTGCGATGCTGCCGAGGAGAGGGTTGAAGCGTACCATCGACCAAGTTCTTCCTTGAACTCATTGGATTTCCACTTCTTCTCCTCAGTATTGTATTCGTCATTCAGTCGACGGTACATCTGGGTCGTTTCGTTTACAATGGCTGTGATATTTCCCATTTCCCCTATTTGTTTATTGTTCTTGGTGATTAGTTCATCTTGAAGTCTGGTGATGACCTCATTCTTTAGGATCAAGTTTTCTTGCAACTTGTGTATTTCGAAATTTTCAGTTTCCAGTTGCTTATAGAGGGAGCTTCTCCGCCCCTCGACTTGCGCCTCCTCGAATGAACAGCTCGGGTTGATCATAGTAGTACATTAAAATTACCTCGCTCCGCCTCTGGATAGCCTTGCACTGCTTCTGGAGTTCTTGTTTGCGTTTGTCAAGCGCCTCGTTCTCTTCCTGGAATGCCTGGTTTCGTCTTTGGACCGCTTTGTTCTCCTGCATTTCCTGGATCTTTGTTTTTGAAGCATCATTCTCCCCTTGAAAATCCCTCTGGCTGTCTGTACCATGGTTCATTTGCTTTCTGTTATCTCTTGGTTCGAGTGGATCGAACTTTTGTTGGAACGTATTCCTTTGAGTCCTCTCCTTGTGGACTTTTTCGTTTAGACTCACTGGCTTCTGGCTTTTCCACTCATAGAGTTCACTTACTGCTTTCTTGAGTGCTATCTGTAGTGAATCTCGTGAGTGCAGGCATGCTAAATATGTTCATTGTTGCCGCTTATTTGGGCCCATCCATCTGCCTTTTGCTCCTTGTTATATTTTGTTTTTCTTCGTGCAGCAATGTATGGTGGTTTTGTCCACACATTCTGCATTTGTATTGGCTCTAACAGTTTTCCTTGTTGCTATGTTTCAAACAATTCCAACATAACTGGTTCTTTCTAACTGTCTTCTTCCTATCTGCTATGTCCAGCTTCCGGTATGTTTCGCATTGATGAATGGTGTGATACGGCCATATATGATTAGCGGCTAGGATCGAACCAAATCATTCCACCCCAACGACGACCCCATCAAGATTCGAGAAGGCCATGCACAAAAGAAGTGAGGGTTGAAGTATTGATATCCCACAAATCAGTGGAAGCGATGGCTTGGATTAAGAAAGTTCTAATTAGAAATTTAGGTCTACATTCATCTATCTGTGACAAAATGTATATGTATATTTTTTTTTCTAGTAACTACTTTTACTTAGGTACCTAATCGCACTATTTTGCTGATAGTTAACGTCATGCACATCCTCACCAATTGTAAGTTAATCTGTTAATATGCTTATTTTGAAATCTGCCATTAACACGTTTTCATGTTAGTTTTAGGCTGAAGAAGAAATAAAATATTTCGAAAGCTTCCTAATTTAAAGAGTCTTCTTACTTACCTGCCCTGACAGCTTCCCACTACTAGTTAATACTTTTGTGTTTAACTTAGTCTACTATGACTAACCCTCTTTTGATTTCATATATATATTGTCACGAAGTGACCCCAATTATGCGAAACCAGGTTGGGTCGTATCCATGTTAACGCAAGTCAGCATGGAACGGCTCCGACAACTTTCGGGTAATACAAAACATATCATGCTGCGATCGGGTAAACATACACAAATGACTACGATATACGTAACGTACTACGTAAATACGAGATGATCGTACCAATCGGGGTTCACTCCATCAAGCACCAGCAAACCCGTGTCGCCGCCCGTGGCCCTGTCGACTACCCCTACTGGGGGGTTGTTCCCCCTGGTGTTCCCCATTGGAAGTCCCTCGTCCCCTTCCAGGCCCACTATGGTTTAATGTAAGCACCTTATTTTTACACCATTCTAATTCTGCCCATTTTTGTATTGTTAACTCTTATATTTCTCCTTATCTTACCGCCCTTTATTAAAGGTCTACCCTCTCTCTCTCTCTCTCTCTCTCTCCCCTGTATGTTAGTGTCAAATAAACCTTTTTAGCATTACCCTGTATTTTTACCATCTCTTCTGAGCTACCACCCCCCCACCAGAGCGCCCCCTTTGGGCCCTAGGTCCTCAGGCGGGTGACAACTGTTAATTAAACCTTAGGCAAGAAAATATCATACGCTCAGTATGATACTTTCAGTACGTATTTATTAAAAAAAATATTTTTTTTAGATTCCCTTCGGGACAATGAAATTTTTCTCTATGATCCTGTATCTCTTCTGCATTCTTATGGAAATATTCTTGTGGTGTTATTTCGGAAACGAACTCACCTTACAGGTAAACCAATACACTATTTCACAACTTACAACTACATTTCAAGACTTACGATTCCAGAGCAAGAAACTGACAACTTGCGCTTTTAACATCGACTGGAATTATTGCTCGTTGCAGTTCAAAAGAAATCTAATATTCTTTATGATCAGGTCGCAAAAGGAATTGAATATGTACGCTGGCGGTTTTTTCACCCTTTCTCTAAACTTGTTCTGCAGCGTAAGAGATATGTAAGTTTTTTGAAGAAATAGAATTGGTGTAACTTTGCATTTCAGATTATCAAATCGGCGTGGTCCTATTTCGTGGTACTTGTTCAGGTTACCGATGAGTAAGTTTGGAGAAATATCAAGGCGATAATGGAACACGTGTTACATATTATTACTGATCGATTTTAGCGGAATGCAAAAACAATATTTTTAGATAATGCACTGAATAAACGTTATATCATTTAAATTACTAGGGTTTTAAACTGTTAGAAAAACGAAATGAGGCACTCTGGGAATGACTGAGGGGGGAAGCATAGCTTCATATAATATATATATATATATATATATATATATATATGGCAACGTAGTTGCCTGAATGGACGTCAAACGAAGGCATGTAGATGCATCAAATTAAATATAAAATGTAATTTAAAATGTCATAAGAGCTCTTCTTGTAAAAATAAGTGATGTTTGTTTTTAAGCTCGTTCCTCTATTTCTAGTTTTAATTGTGTTGTTTTTTAAATTTTCTTTGTGTTCTTTTCAAGATATAGTAACATGTAAATTATGTTATATGCGTTATTTCATTTTTATTCTTATTCACAGTTTTATTTGAAACGCGTTCTTAGTAAACCACAATGGCCAGAAAGCGACGTGTGCAAACGAAATGCTCCACAATGCAAAACAAAGGCGCGTGGAACGTTATTTCGCGTCATGGGTAGCATAGTTTACCCACAACGCGTTGTGGGTAATTCGTTCTACCCACTGTTCGGAAGAAACGTTTCCATTCGCGTCGTGGGTAAACTACTATACCCACAACGCGTTGTGGGTAAAAATTTCGGGCAGTGGCCGATTTCGGCTATTGCGAATAACATATATATATATATATATATATATATATATATATATATATATATATATATATATATATATATCTATATGGTACAACTGTGCGTCCGCCCATGTTAAATCTTAGGTTCACGCTGCGTCCAGTGTCACTGAGCGTCCAGATATACGGACGCTCAGTAACCCTACCCTAAAAATTTGTCTATGTGATCTCTAGGATGGTTAGAGTACCATGGCGCAAAAAAAAGCAGGAGGTGCTCTGACACCTAACAATGATCCCTGTATATAATCGTAGTTCAGGCTTTCACCAAGCGTAGCGTTGTCGGCGTCGAATTATATACGTGTATTTAAATGTTATATGGCGTAGGCTTACCAAGCTTCCGAATATATAAATCGTTATGGTGGATCACTTAGCGTCCGATTGTATACTGCGAATAGTGAAACGGTTCACTCAGCGTCATCTATTTTTAGCACATTTATACATATTTAGGTAGATTTAAACTGCCACTCTGCATCCTATGAAATATGTTTAATGAGTGGCTATTTACTGAGAATGAGACTTTCGGGTTTGGAGCAGACTACTGATAAGTCGCGGAAAACGATCATTTTTCTGTTTTGTTGGTTAAACGGGTTAACGTATAAACAATGCCAGTTAATAATGATGTAACCCAATAATGCCCCCTAACTACTTCATTTTCTACAGATTGACAGTACTCAAATTAAAATTTGTTCTGTATAACAATTTACTTTTAAATTTTCGGGTTTTAAGTCGCGATTTAAAAAAAATTCAAATTCAATAAATAAGCAATAATTTAGTGAAAATTTAATTTTTGGAATCTTTCCTTTGTGCGGATAAACTTTTAATTGATACTGAATAAATCTTGATGTCGAATACTAATTAAAGTCTCGTAGGTTCGTAGTTGAGAATTTTATTTGTTTTCAAATAATTAACAATTACCTAGCAAGTAGATTTGATATAATTTGAAATTCATTGCGTTAATTAATAAAGGAATCTTTTTGTAAAAAACGCGCGGATTTATTAATGAATGGCAGTTTTACAGGTGATTAGACACCTTGAATTTTTTTAAAATTTTTAGTAGTTTGTGCATTTTTTGTTACTAGTACTAACTAGTAACTAAGAAGTGCTAATGGAAATTAACGGACAAGGAATAATAGATTCGTATGTGGGGTGGGGTAAATACTAGTTATTCTCAAATTCGCCCTGAAAGTCTTCTTATTCTTCTTCTTCTTGCGGTGCCAATACTCGCTGGATGTTGGCTATCGCATTGGTCCAAATAACTTAGTTGACTGCTGATCTAAAAAAGTTGTTGGAGCTCATCCCCGTCCACTGCCTAACGTTCCTGAACCACGAATGTCTTCTCCTACCATGGCCTCTTCTTCCCCTATCTTACCCTGCAGTATCAGTTGAAGAAGATAATACTAGTTATTCCTCATGACATGCCCAAAATATTCCAGTTTCCTTCGTTCAGCGGTGTTCAGAATCTTTTTGTAAAAAACGCGCGGATTTATTAATGAATGGCAGTTTTACAGGTGATTAGACACCTTGAATTTTTTTAAAATTTTTAGTAGTTTGTGCATTTTTTGTTACTAGTACTAACGATCAAAACTCGATCACAAAAAACATTTTTCGCAGTTGAAGAGATTCCTTACAAATTTTTTTCTTCCATTTTTCCCAAGAACCTTTCCCTCGAAGATATTAGTAAGATATTAAAGATGAATTATCGATAGTTCCCGATATTTGCCCCTTTAGAACAAGGAAATAAGATTTTCCCGCTTTTCCCGCCCGAAAAACCCGCTGAGTCCATCCAAGATTTTTTTGTGTTAATTTATTTATTGCTGATAAATGGCAAAAAACAGTGATTTTTTACTTAATTTGTGATTTTTTGTAATTTACTTAAGTGATTTTAATCCTACGTGAAATTGATGCAATTCATTAAAAACCATTAAAGGCAATCTTGTAAATGTAAAGCATAAAAAAACCTTCAAAATTACCTATGGTACAAGTTTTTTAGTGTATTTGTTGCTTAATTATACAAGGAAAAAGGAAAAAAGACGGAATTCCTAAATTATTTATAAATACTGCAAAAAGGGCTCAACAGCTTTGATTTTTTGTGAAAAGTATGGTATTGTGGTGCAAAGTTTCCATAAAAAATTCAAAGTGATTCGTTAAATAGGTATTGCAAAATTTAATTTGTTTATGCCAGACAACTTAAGTTTGATATAAATTTCTACGTAAAAGAATAAAGTTAGGAAATTCTGAAGAGTGCTATTTGAACAATAGGAATTGCTCTATCAATGTACTATGTTGAAATTCATAAATTTTAATTCTAACAGTAATAAAACTTCTATGGCAAAATAATTCATTTCTTAGCTAATAAACAATTAGAATAACTCTTTTGTTTTCAACTCTAGAGAAATAGTCTTCTTTTATCCTAAAAGGTGTTATTTTTATACCTATTATAATTTTAAAAAAAAATTGCCTTACGACCAACAGGAACGGAGTTCAGAGACACGTTTGCCCTAAAAGATTAAGTTTTTTTTATATTTACATTTAAATAAAGTATACTTTTTTCTTATAAAATATTATCTATGTGGTGTGCATCATTTTTAGCAACTTCCTAATGTTTAAAAATAAAAAATTTGTTATAAACATTTCAATAATTAAAAAGAAGAAAGAAAAAAGTTACATGTAGAAGTTTATAATAATTTGTGTAAATAATGATTTATTTAATTAAAATATTAGGTTTATTTATACATTTATTATATATCCCTATTGTTCACAAAAAAGTTATCATGAGATACAAAGAAACATTGATTATTATTATATAATAAAATGTTTTGAAAATCTTTAAATGTTTATAACAAATTATTTATTTAAAAATATGTATTAGGGGATTGTTAAAAAAGAAACAAACCGTATCGTTAACATTTCATAAGAGCTAAATATACTTTATTTGAATATAAACATGAAAAAACTAAATTTTATTTGCTAACGTGTTTTTTTTTATACTTTATAAATAGATAAACATTTCTTATAACAATTTTTGATTTTTTTTTAAACGGGACTTTACTTTTATGCATTATGCAAATCGAAAAGTTAAGAAAAGGAACAAAAAAATTATAATAAATTGTTTAACAAATTATTATGTCTATTTATGAAATTAACAAACAACAAATTGTTTATTCTTGATATACTCGACAAGCTAATACAAGCTAAGAAATAAACAATTTATGTTAATTAGTTTCGGAGATATAACAACTTCCATCAGTTTGAAGATGCAACTTTACTTCAAATTGAGCATCCACATCACACGTTACTGGCTGGCTTGAAAAAACCTGTTTGAAACCTGGCTTGATATTTTTTTTAAATTGCTAGACCGAAAATTTAAAAGTTTATTTTTATACAGAACAAATTGAAATTTGAGTACCGTTAACCTGTAGAAAATAAAGTAGTTAAGTGGCATTATTAGGTTTCATTATTATTAACTGGCAGTTGCATTGTTTATACGTTAACCCAGTTAACCGATAAAACAGCAAAATGATCGTTTTTCGCGACTTAGCAGTACTCTGCCCCAAACCCGAAAGTCTCATTCACGGTAAATAGCAACTCATTAAACGTATTTTATAGGACGCAGATTGGCAGTTTATATATATCTAAATATGTATAAATGTGCTAAAAATAGACGACGCTGAGTAAACCCATAGATAGACAAATATATATCAGGACGTTGAGTGACGCATTAAATATAAATAAATATGTATAAATGTGCTAAAAATAGACGACGCTCGGTGAACCTGTTTGTAGTCAAAGACGCAGAGTGACGCCGCCAACGTAACCGTTCATATACGCCTTATATACGCCGGACGCCGGGTAGGAACGTTCTTGGTCCGGACGCGGAGTGATACTGCATACAAGTATATATATATATATATATAATTTTTCTTTCAATACTTATTTTTCATATAATTGGCCGTTCGATGGGGTCGATAGGTTTTTCGGCGATCATACCTCTCGCCGATTGAACGCTTCGAGCGAAGCCCGCCATAAAAAAGCTATGCTTCCAAAATTTTCGTTATTTATTAATACCATTGCGTTCGTGCTGGGGTTAATTTTGTTTGGAACTGATAATCTTATGTTATTATGTTTCATTTGATGCCTTATGCATTACCTACTTATTTGTACCACTTCAATATAATTATGACGTGTATTTGTGTTTGTTTAGCCTTGAAAAGTATCAGATCAGCAATATTATATTTTTATATTGAGTGTTGAGTATTTTATCTGTTATTTTAATCATCTGTCTTGCACAACAATTTATATATTTTTAAATATTATTCTGAAGAAATAAGTTTACGTCCAATGGCGGATCTATGGGGGGAACTCAAGGGGCAATAGTCCCCTCCCCCCATTGGGAATCAAAGTTTAACAAATAATAAAAATTCATACATATTTTTAATATAATATACCCAGTACATTACTGAATCAGCTCTTCCCCTCCTTCCTGGTTTCCTGTTCGTTCATTGTTTCCCTGGTATGTGTCCCAGTACATAAATGAATCAGGTCGTCCTCTCCTTCCTGGTTTCCTGTTCGTTCTTTGTCTCCCTGGTATACCTGGAGCACATTTCTTTTTTGAAATTTTTCTTCTATTAACTGATTAAACCCAATATCAGAAAATTAACAGGTATGAATGCTCAGGAATTCTATGAAATTTTACAAGATTTCGTCCCTAAATATCGTTAAGGTAGGGACGCTCAGGTAAATAGAGGTAGGTAGTTTCTGGAATTTCCAATAAACTGCAAGTTGTCTTATTATAAAACCGGCACGGGGATTAAAATAAATGAAAACATTTTTGAGTATAATTGAACCATTCTAGAGCTTTATTCCGAACTAACAATATGGCAACAAAAATGGCAGAAATGTGATCAATTGCTGAAAACTGCTAATGAGACATTACAGGAATGCGAAGAAGTTTTTTTCTCAAATGTGAGGACGTTGCATCAGATTTTTGCCATTTTGCCTGTTACCACGGCAACTGCGGAAAGAAGTTTGACTTCTTGTTGAAGGAGGTTGAAGGAAAGTCTAAATGGTCTAGCTCTTGCCAAAATCAACAAGTCGCAGAAACTTGATGTTGATTTAGTAATTAACATATTTTCCAAAATGAAACCTCGTTGACCAGAAATTGAAAAATGGAGTAAGTAATGGTTTTTTAGGTAATTTTATATTTTTTTGATTTATCATTTTGATTTGTTATTTTTTTATTTTGAACTGAAAATAATAAAAATAGTATTTGTTGATTGGTATTATTATTACTGTTTTTTTAAACTGTTTACAAAAAGGGTGAAGGCTTAGCCCCCCCTTGATGTAATCCCAGATCCGCCACTGTTTACGTGTTCATCAAAAATGCAGGGAAAGCGCTTTTAAGAATTTATTACGTATTGTATATAGTCTTCCGCAATCCAACCCTGTACTTTTGAAATATATTTAAACAGAACAGTTTTACCATACATCATTTTTAGCGATGGCGGTGAATGATAAGGTTAGTATTTTCATGTTTTAGATTTTTAATATGACAATTTTATATTGGTTGGTATTTATAAAAACACTTTTAAAGTCTTGTTCAACATTGCACCCCGTAAATACGCTCTTAGATATAGTATTTGCTTACAAAGTTGTAACACAACTAAGTTATGAGATTGCACAGCACCTTATATTTTATAAAATATTTTGTACATTTAGAAATTAAGCTAAATCTTATTGACTTTGTGGAATCACAGGTCTATACGAATTTTGCAAAATCTTTAGATACAGAACCAAAAAACAGCATTACTTTTATTGCAGTAACAAAAATTGAATACCTAATATTTATGATATTACATAGCTTTGCACAATTAATATAAGTTTTTGGGAAATTACATATTTTCATTAATATTACAAAATCCATCTGAAATTAACAGAAACAATATAGACGACTTACGTTTATATTACGAAAATATAGACGTTTTTACGTCAATATGAAGGAAATATACGAAATCAGATTTAGACAGCTTTGCCAATTTTACGAATTTGTTAGTATTCACACAAAATGTATTATTTTTTTTATAGCCAAGCTAATCTTTGGTCACCGAAGTTATTAAGATATTAAAGGAAATTAAGGAAATTTTCATACAAATCAAAACTGCAGTATCAGTTTTTATAAGTTTTTGAAAATGACAAGAAAGATGAAGTTTGAAACGCAAACATGCGCAAAAAAATCTGAAAATTCTATACGTATTTGTCTAAACCGTACTTGGATAGTAGGTAATATCCTTGTGGAGTTTCAACTAAATTGGATATGCAGTTTGTTTCAAATTGTGGAAAACTTCAGACATTTGGATACGTAACCCCAATTTTCGGAAGTTTTGAAAAATAACTAGAAATGTGTGCATCGAAAAGGAGCTTGAGTAATCTTATTGCAGGAATTTTGAAGCATAATGTGCTGTTAAATTCTTAAATATAGATTAGTTAATGTATAGTCCTTGTGTAGCTTTTAGAAAAATTGAACTGCAATATTTTTATATACTTTTGAAAATAACAGAAAATGATGCCAGTGTATATTTCAGAAAATTCGATAGGTAATAAGCCAAAACTTTACTTACTTTTTAGATGTGCCTCGGTTACATATATGAGAAGTTCCAATAAAAATTAAATTGGTGTATTTTTACGAATTTCCGAAAACAAGTAAAGTAACGGTTTCGAGTAATTCGCCTCGGTTACATATATGAGAAGTTCCAATAAAAATTAAATTGGTGTATTTTTACGAATTTCCGAAAACAAGTAAAGTAACGGTTTCGAGTAATTCGCGATGAAACACGTGTTTCTATAGATATTGATATAGATATAGATATAGATCTAGATATTGATATGTAATATACTAGACGCCATAAATGTACTTTAGTTAGCAATTGAGGAACGCCTCAAAGATCTCGAACTTGCAAAAACCGTTTTTACGGATTTTTGAAAATGAGTGGTAGCAGTTGTAAAAAAGATGAGCGTTCGTAATTCAGCAATTTTCAAAACAATCAGCGTGAAGGTAATAACCTCTTAATTATACTTTTTTAATGACCCGTGTGGAGTTTAAATAAAATTGGAGTTGTAGTGTTTTTTATGAATTTTTGAAAATTGTAAGAAACATGGTACCTTAACGAAAAATGTATGAATTCATATATAGTTCGTAAAGTTTTATAGATAACTGCTGAAATTTGCTTACTTATCTCTTAAATTGTTTGCGGTTAGCATCTACGAGGAACTTCAATCGAATTGGAGTTACAGTACTACGACAGTACGAATTTGTGCAAATGGGTAAAGTAAATCCGACAAGATACCAGTGATAAGCGTATCTAATTTCAATAAATTTTGCTCTGCAATGAGCTGAAATTCACCGAACCTTTAAGGTAAACTTCAGTATACAACTGGAAGGTATTTCGTAGAAATAGAGGTAGCAATAACTTTTGATGTGTTTTCGAACTTTATAAAAATGTGCACGATTTTAGACGTCAGCAAGATGACTTGCACCACTGACTTTTTATGTGTCTACCACCGTGCGCTGTAATGTGTATATGCTGATCAATAAAAATACATGATCTTTCAGATTTTCACAATTAAGATCTGTATTCTACAATCCTATGTTGTTAGCGTTTTTATGTCAAAATACGAGTGACAAACTTTGATCTCTAATATATTTACACTTGGTTAATGGTCCCAGATCTTGCAGTTTCCACTTCCAATCCTTTTCAATGGAGTTGTGTGGAGGAATATAACTTTCCTTTTGTTTATTTTATGACTTTTCTAAGCGATATATTTTCCTGAAAGCAAACTTTTGTCCTTCTTGATAACATGTCGCCCTGCATAAAATTGAATACCTTGTTTGAAAAATCGTCATTGGAAAGGTCCGAAAAATAACAAAAGACCATAGGTCTTTATTTGTCACAACGTACTTTTCAAATTCGCAAGGAACTTGTAATTTCCACTCAAAACGCATTTCGTTACCTTCGGAGAATGTGCTGTATTTTGACAATGTGAATTTTGTAATTTCCCAAAAGACTTTTAAAATTTTTTATTTAAAGCATTTGGTAACTTTCAAAGGAAATGTATATTTTGCTATAATGCAAAATTCTTTTTGTGAATTCGCAGAATTTTGGTGTTGTAGAATGAAAGATAATGTTTTTTGGGCGTAAGTGTACAAAAGGTAAAATCTGACAGTGTAATCGATATCACGTAATTATTTTTAAAAATAGCATTACGTTTTATTTTACATTGAAATTACTAAATGCTCAGGTTACTCAAATTTAAAGTTTATAAATTCAGAAAATACGTGGTATATAAAAATTGTGGCATATAGCAGGAATTAAATATGATGAGCTTAATTCTTTTCCGATGCAGGAACTATTGTTATCTGAATTTGTATTCTTGACAGCAAGTGCTAGTTTTGTACTTTCTAAATATTAATTTTAATTTAAGTAATTTACTTTGGAGGCGTTTTTTCAAACCGAGAGACGTTTATTACAATTTTTCGGTACCTACCCGAGAAATAGACCTGTTATAAATGTAAGGATGTGCTTTACATGGGCGCTATTGATTCATTACTTTCTGTCGGTTCTACTGATTGTGGATTTTCATGGCATTGCAAGGATCCTCGCTCAATCCTGCTCTATGCTCCTTGAACTTGGACTCATAGTGAAAGTATTATTATTCATACTCAAAGGTAACCGTCGACTGATATGATTAGTGATAATTTAAAAAACCTCTTCCTTAAGGTCACCGTATAACGGAGTGCGATGAGCTACTGAAAGACCATATCAATTCTATTACCTCAAAAACCGACCTGCAAAATTTAAGAAACGTTCACATCCTCGCAGTATCCTACAGATTCATGTGTTGTTCAGCCGTAATCATGGGATTAGTGACGCCTTTAATACAGCAGTCCGGAAGACACCTCATCATGCCATCCTGGCAACCTTATAAACTGGATGAAGATTATAAATTTTGGATGACACTTCTTGTCCAAGTTATCGGTTTTATCGCTAGCTCAATGAATAACAGTACCGTGGACGTGATATTTTACAAACTAGCAACTGTTCTGTGTTGTCAGATCCATATATTAGGCGAAAATCTAAAGAAAATTGATTTCACTGCAGAGAAAAACATTTATACAGACAAATTTAAAAACAATATTAGGCACCATATCATCATATTACAGTTAAGTACCTTATTAAAACCAGAAGCTATACAAGTAGGTTAGAAATGAGGTCTGCTGAACGACAGATATACACTCTGATGAACTGACCTTTAAAAAAATGTAATAAAGTTCCCTAACAATATTCTTTAATAAATTGGCCATTTAATTATACCCAAAGGGGTAGTTAAGGTAGTGAAAATTGCTCTCAAATATAGACGCATATTTCATTCAAGTTTGTTTCTAATTTTACATCATAACAGAAAGCTACTCTGTATTCTTACAAAACAGTTTATATTATGGAATATCGTTAAAAGCATAAAAAATCTTCATTAAAATTTTTTGTTAAAGGTGTTTCTTGTTTTTATCAATAGAGTATATTAGCACCAATGGGATTTTTTTAATTTTCCTTCCTTTACTTTATATTAACCTGTCATAGACTCTTTTGACAATTTTTAATCATAACAAAATTCTCTTTAAAAATCGAAGAAACCCTCCTTTTGATGATTTTGGACTCTAGTAACACCTCAATGAACATTCCTGCTTACTTTGTCACCTCGAAGTTCCCTGGAGCGTTCTGGTCATCAATGATATTGAGATAAATTACACTTGTAATATTCCTGAGGGATTTTCATTCATGTAAATCAACATAAATCCCAAAAAAACATTTTACTTACTGCGTTTCACTTTACAGAACTACATATAATAAAAAGCTGGGTTTCAAAATTTTTTGCATTATTTTTCACCTGCTAGGTGACCTGAATTTTTTTAATTTTTCCAGTGCATTTTATCTGGCGCATGTTTTCACTCAGGAGCTTTACTCACAAAAGCTTTTAAATGCTTGTAAAATTTCCCAACGGCGACTGTTCTCTAAGAATACAGAGTAATTTCGAGTATAATATAAATGAAGACACATTTGAAGGAATTTTCTGTAGTGTTAGTTTAAGAAAAACACTCAAAAATCGCAAAAATGCAGTTGTAACGTTTTCAACGTTTTAATTACGAAATGTAATTTGAAGCTTCGTTTCATCAATTGTGCATTTCATTCCTTAGGTACTAGATATAATTAAGAAAATGTTGAAGTTTTTGAAAAACTTAAAAACCGCACCAAAAAGTTTATTGAGCAATATTATATTGTAGACAATGAAAATTCTACAACTTATAAAAAACAAGTTCTTCCGTAAAGAACGGGAAATCTCGTCAAAAGAGTGAAATTTACGATAGGATTTCTTTGGGTATTTTTATGGAGCAGGGTAAAATTATTTTGTCGCAACCGGCTAGACATTTTAAACCTTGCTCCTACGGCATATTAAAATTATGCGGCATCCTTCCATAATTTTATAAACGTATTCAACTGTGCACAAAATCGGAACTATATAATTCTCTTCATTTTTTACTAACATATTTGATTTAAGCGCAGAAATAAACTAGTAGCTTGTAAAACACTGCAATTTCTCAGCGATGTCTTTGTAGGGCTTCAGTTGGTTAAATAAGTTTTAAATGAAATTGAAAAAAATAGTCTAAGAGAATATTGCATCGCCAACTTCGATTTTCTATGACAGTTTTTATGAGATTTTTGCAGATACAGAATTTGTGGAGTCTGCTTTCTTAAATTTGCAACATTTTTTGGAAAAAAAAAACGATTGTTGATGTTTTTTTTTTAGAAAAAACAAAAACTAATCAATAAAATAGCCGCTGTCACGAAATTCGACGCATCCATCTACTTTCAATTTTGTAAATGTCTAATTGCTATTAATGAATTTCAGTCGCGAAGAATAAGTAAATATGGTATACTGTATTTGCGAATCTGATACAAACACTTCATTATCAAACATAATCTACCACCAAACATATCCAGTAGCAAGAATTCCACTATCGTCTTCATTTTCAAAAATAGTAGATCGGTTTGTACTCACTAGTAATAGTAATGTTTCTCATGGCATGAAGAAAATTGTTGGTGGACGGATGAATGAAAATGAGTTGAAGTTTTATTGATGATACAGAAAAATCCTTACTTAAACACTAGGGAATAGCAGCGATAACGCTAATTTCATAGAGTGGTGAAACTGGAATAGATTGAAATATAAGTTCCACCTTGTAACGTGCTTGTCGCAGTTACTTGTGTGATTATGGTGCTGAGACGGAGTTCGGGAGTTCGGTTAAGGGTTTTAGGATCGGTTTTGCTCGGGTGCCAGATTTAAAGGATTTTCTCCCTCGGGAATATACCTGGGTAGTTTACGTATTCAGGAGAATGCCAGGACTGTCCGTAGAAAGAAAACACACACTCAAAATGGAAAATACCTAAGATATTTTATTCCCAAACAGTAGTGATAACAATGTATACTACTAAAACCTGTTGGCGCTACGTCATTGAACGGAGATCGGAGAAGTGCAAAAAAATTATGTCTAATTACAATTATTGATGTATTTCGAAAAAGAAACAAACAAATACTAAAATATTAAATTATCACGATGGGGCAGAAATAAAATATATTCTAAATGAAATCGAGAAGATTCGAAACTATTTGACAAAGAGAAAATGCGGGGACAGAAATTAAAATACTCTTGCAAATAATTAGGACCTGAAATATGAAAACCCCACTAATTAATGACAATTAGAAAACGAAAAATTATCCTAATAATTTCACAACGAAATAGAAATATCTAAACGCTGAGACGATAGGAAATCGTGCAATGTCTAATGTTCGAGAAGGCGGTTTCTTAAGCGGCGAGAGAGAGAGAGAGACACAGAGAGAGAGAGAGAGAGAGAGAGAGAGAGAGAGAGAGAGAGAGAGAATTAATTTTCTCTCAATGCGACGATGGAAAAATTAATACAGGGCGGTTGGGGAAACGGACATTTTTATAATGGACGGTTGAACATATAGTTTAGTAGGTAGCAGACACTCAGTCACAGATAAATTATTATAATTAGCGGTCGGAACGCTCACAACGAAGAATCACGAGTAATTGGACGTGCAACTTAATAGCTAGCGGTCGGGATAGTTTTCACAATAGACGAATAATTACAGATAGCGAATAGTTCGGACGGCTTAAAACTATCGGTCGGGGGACATTGCACAATTTACGTACACTCACAAATAACAAATATTTCGACGGCTTATATCTAACGGCGGTAACGTTTACAATAGACAGACAGACGTAACGACTTGTCACAAACAAGTATTGGTTCTCACCTTGGATTGACTCACATACAGAACGATTGGATGGGGGAAGTTTGTCTACCCGAGTATCATCTGGATCTTGAACATTGCCTTTTCTACCGCCACCTATCTGAGATAAGTTTGATTTCTCGATTAACTGTACGGTGTGTGGTCTACCCTAAACTCTCAAAAATAAGGTTCATTACAACCTATATCATCTGAACCTACATCAAGAAGTGTATGATAAGAATTCTGCAAGTAACGTAGAGTTTTGTATTTAGATGACTGACGTAATCAGTCAGGATTATATTAGTATAAAGAAATTTCTGTTACCAAAATGAAGCAACGTTTAGGAACAACAGGTCAGTCAAGAGATATTATCTGCAATCAAAAATTTTCCCCCGTTGAAGACTGTTATAACCAAAATCGATGGTCGCTTATTGTTTGGAGAGGAATTATACGAAATCACATTATTGTACCTTAATTTTTTGACAATGTGCTGAATGGTAAATCTTACATTTTCTTCTCGACGGAAAAACAGAAATGGATTTGAACACTAGAAGGACTATGTGGTTGCAAAACAATAATACTCCAGTGCATTACTATGGGATAGTATAAGAATTTTAGATCCAATTTTATTCATAGAATTGGCAAAAGAAGTACTATTTCTTGTCCCGCGAGATTCCCAGACGTTTGTCATATATTTAGCACTAATAGCAGACTTTGCTCTAATTTTTATATTGGTTACTATTGATTAACCCTTCTTATAATTGTAAAGATTACCGGAATTTTTTCCATTGTGATGTGCTCCTGTTTAGGTTAAAATTACATTTTGTTGAAACATGTTCATTTCAGAATTGTATTGATATGTCAAATTCTACGACAGCGGCCTACTCGATCCATTTTTTTTTTTTTTTCGAGAAAATCAACATTTCTTTTTTTGCAGCAAGTCTTACAAATTTTAAAAGTAAATCCCACAAGCCTTATATCGGCCAAAGTCTTTAAAAAACAGGTGTGGCCGACTTAAGTGAATACTTTTTAATTATTATTATTATTTTTAAATATAATATTTCTTTTTATTATTTTATTAATTTATTTTTATTTTTTATCAATTATTATTTTTTATTAATCATTTGAATTATTTTTTAAAACTCGAACAAAATGATTTTTCCCCAATACAATTTCATAAATACTGAAAATTTGTCAGAATCTCAGCAAATTTTCAAAACACGTACAGTCTCCCAAATTTGTGTATAAACGATCATTAATACTAGAAGTCACTATCTTAATTTACACTAATCCTAATATACACTGCTGCGCATTTATAATAGACTCATTCTTTAAATACTTGATACACTTTGGATCTGACAATCATGGATTGCGCTGAAACTTTGACACTATGTTCTGCAAGCTACAATATTACAAAAAACACGTTCGTAAGCTAGGTATCCGAAGATACTCTTCCAGTATCGGCCCGCAATTCATTTTTTTGACAATTCAACCGAATGGTTTTCCTTAGACTATTTTTCAGAGACAAAATTTACTGAAAATTTTTTTAAATTATATTCTAAAAGATTTTTAGCTTTTCAATAAGGACATGTTTAATCATCGAAAAAGACCGCATGTGGCAAAAATCGTATTTATTCAGAAATTCTATATTTTTAGCATTTTTCACAACCATTTTTTATATCTGACATTTTTTCTTATTATCTATTATTTATCTGACATTATTATCTGACATTTAAAAATACGTTTTTCAATAAGAATGTTTTAGTTGCCGTAGAAACTTTTTACTTTGGAAAAGTGAAAAATGTTAAAAAAGCACTTTTTATAGCAGGATAAATTTTAAATTCAAATATGTCTTAACCACATCAAAATAGTATTTCAAACTATTACGAAAATTTAGGTAATAATTTATTATATTTTGGTACATAGATATCATTATGCATTAGTTTCTGATTAGAGTACATTTCCAACCATTTTTTTCAATTATAAGGTTTCGTATTAAATTAGTGCAATGAAATGTTTTGGACATATAACATGTGTATGTGTTCTATTGATATATTGTTAATTAATATCTATTATTTTTTAATCCTCGAACCCGCATAAAATTTATTCAATGAAATGTTCAACCAAATAATCCCAAAAAATGTTTTCAACAATTTAAAAAATTAAACTTTTCAAACGGCTTCCTATCTTTGTCGGTTGTTAATAAAGAACCTACAGCTTTGAAATTAAAATTAAAATATTATCCTGATATTGCTTAATATTCTTAGCGCTATTTGTCATTAATAGGACACCTTCCAAGAGTCAGTGTAATACATTTGTCGATTGTTTGATATTAATATTTGTATATTTTATAAGTCGTAAAATTTCAGGGTAGCAAAAAAAATGGACGAAGTATACTCAGGAATTACACTCGTTCAATGTTTAGTCAGCGTTCCTATAATATGTTCAGTGGGATTTCAGGTTACTAGAAATGTGAGATACGCGAAAGCAGTATCTAAAATTGTAAATATTAATTCTGGTCTATTTTAGGTACCAGGATCAGAAGAGTTTGTATTTATGATACTTTATGTCACGGTGATGGTACTTGAGATATCTGGGTATTGTTGGTACGGTCATAACGTGTTAGTGGAGGTAATTTCATAATGGTATACAAATTAGGACAGTTATGAAGTTTTCAATTTTAAAAATTACTAATTGTACAAAGTTTTCAAAATTTAATTGCAGAATTTGTTGGACTAATGTTCCCATAATTTTTTTGTACTTTTATAATTAAACGAATGTTAACTTTATAAATATAAGGTTTTTTGTTTTTGTTTGTAGAGTTCTAAATTGGAAACCACATTCTACATATCGAACTGGTACGAATCTGATGTCAAATTTCGAAAATCAGTAACCACATTCTTGGAAAGGCTAAAACTTCCAATAATATTTAAAGCTGGTGGAGTTTTCAACGTATCCCTGGATACACTAATAGTGGTACAACTGATGAAAGTGAGAAAATATGAATCTAATGCTATTTTTCAGATTTTGAAATCATCACTCTCGTATATGATTGTCCTACAACATCTTCTGAATGAAACGGACACATAAGAAAACAGATAATTTCAATTTTTAAATTTAACTACACCAAATAGAAGCAGGATATTAAAGTATAGGTGCAGCTTATAAGAATTCTTTTCCTAAACTTATAATTATTCAATTTAGCTATAACTGTAGTAAATAGGCAAAGCATGTTAATAATTCTTCTTCATGAAGTGGCATACTCTGAAAGAGGGTAGGCGACCTCTCGCACATACCTGTGTTGCGTATCAAACATGTGTAAGTATATGTTATGGACCAAGTGATTAATGGGGCATTGTACATAATGCCCGGGCATTTTGAAAAATGCCCAACATTAGAAGGCAATATGATAATATTTGTTAAAATAATTTAATTGCCCGGGCTTTATAAATAATGTCTATCACATGTTTGGCAACATAATAAAAACACATGTTTATTTCCTTCTTGTCCTTTAATAAGCAAAATGAGCACAAGTAATATGTGGAGGATTAGGTCCCATATTTATTGAAACAATAGTGTATGGACAAACTGACTGACTGGACGACTCTACTGCACTTTAATGCTTAATATTTAATTTTTCAATTAGAACCGTTAGATCTAGACCGACCGATTGTGAACGTAATACCGACCGAATTATATGTGTCTGTGATTGTTCCGCCGTTATATGTTATGTAATTGTCCGTTACCGACCGATATATGTGAGTGATCTGCACTACCGTCACAATATCCGTCTCTCCGAACCGCTATGGGTTAATTTTTCCCTCGTCGTGTTAGGGAAAAATTAATTCACCACAATCTTCCGCTTGCTCTCACACTCTCGCTCTCTCGTAATAGGAGCACTACCGAATATTAGTCACTGCACGTTTTCTTATCGTCTCCGTATTTAGCTATTTCTCTTTCAGTGTGAAATTGTTAGGATAATTTTCCGTTTTCTCATTTTCAATATTTAGAGGGTTTTTCATATTCCAGATCTTAATTTTATTGTTTGCAAAAGTATTGTAATTTTCCGTTTCCGCATTTTCGCTTAGTTAAATAGTTTTCGATCTTTCAGATTTCATTTAGAATAAAATTTTATTTCTCTCCAACTGTGATACTTTTATATTTTCGCATTTGTGTGTTTCCTTTCCGAGATATATAAATAATTGTAAATAAGTGTTTGCCGACCTCCGTTCGACGACCTAAGCAGGTGTTAGTCATACGCATTGTTTTTACTACCGATTGGGAATAAAATAATTTTGGATTTTCTATTTTCGAGCGTGTGTTTCATTTCTACAGACAACCCTGGTAATCTCCTGAGTTCGTAAATTACCCAGGCATATTCCCGAGGGCGAAAACCCTTTAAAATCTGGCGCCCGAGCAAAACCGTAAAACCGACTTTTAAAACCCTTTTCCGAACTTCCGAAATCCGTCCCAGCGCCAAATCTCACAAGTAACCGCACTTATCGCGTTACAAGTTATAATCGTATATGTAATGATAAGTTTTCTTAAAACCGTTATAATTGTTCTAATAAAAGGTATACATTACGACCGCGAATGTTATCAACTCAGAAACGTTTACATTTCTACCTGATTTATTGTACTTGTCATTAATATAAAATATAGTAATATCGGAACTCTGTATTTATTTATAATATTTTATGGAAATATTGTTTATATCTCCTATTTATAACGATGTGTTGGATTTTTGACATCTATCTTGCAAATTTGTCGATTCAGATATTGGTGATCAAATCTTGAATTGTCATTAATTCATTCATTCATTTTTTTATATTATTGTGTATTTAGAGGTTTGCATGTATACTTACTATTTTGCGAAATGTGAAAACTTGCATTACATAAAAATTTCAATTACTTTCACTACCCAATACTAATAACTTATTTGTAGCTACATTGATTAATACACACTCATTGATTCTACTAATGTTGCGTCACTAACGTCACTAATATTAATTTTGTCAGAGCAGGAAGTGAATGTGAAGAGGCATAATAAATATAATAAATATTTTTTACGCAATAGAGATCTTTACTTGTTATGTTTTCAAAGTTTGTTTTCCAAACTATTCCAAGAATAGACCACAACGGATATTGTCATCTCGACAATTCTAGGTAAGTTAAGGGAACTGCAGCTGCAAATGCTTGCGTTAACATCTCGGGTGTTTATGTAAATAACATCGGCCCATTTATTTCATTTAAAATCAGTTTATCAGTAGTCGGTCATCATTGCCTAGACGTGCAAGTGTGTGTATTTAGACAGTGACAGTTTGAATTTCAAAATAAAGACCTTAGTTTACCAGGAAACCATGAGTCCTGTGTGTTCACAGTGGTATTTTTAAACTACGGAGATACGTTTTGGAGTATGGAGAATTTACCGGAATCATCGAAACGCCCAAAAGTAGCGCCGTTCTCAGTTAATGAGAAAGTTTTAATTTTGAATTGTTTCGATTTCATCAAGAATCAAAATTCCGATGCGAGTCTGGACACACACAATTTTTACAGTTACAGACTATTGCGTATTTACTCATTTTCCCCGACCGTAAGTCAGAGTGATTGTTCCCTGTATACTTACAATAGCTGGCCGTACAATATTCGCACGTGTTTCGGACGAGTCACTCAAAATACAAAGCGATCCCGTAAGGCAGCGTGTAAGACATTATAAAACTCCCAAAATTTAGAGGATACCACCTTGTATGCGTTTTGCATTTATATAGAGATTTTATTACTCCATGGGTTATTTTGACAGACTATAGTAGTAGGTATAAGACGTAGTCATCATAAGATAGACCAATCAAAGTCAATGAACGAAAGTATGAGATTATCTCTGTAGAGTGGACTGTATTGAATCTCTCGCAGCTTGTGGGTGGCTGCGGAGATGAATATTGTCTCCAGGTTGTAAGGCTGAAGACGGTCTCGTAGTTGGGAGAACAGGGCGTGACGTGATCTACGGGTTGAGGTTTTCGTAGACTGGAGAGAGGGCGTGACGTGCTCTCCGGTGTGGGCCTGAGGGCATAACGTGCAGGTCCGGGTTGAAGTTCTCGTAGAATGGAGAGAGGGCGTGACGTACTCTCCGGTAAAACTCTCAGGGCGTGACGTGAGAGCTTGTAGGTTGGGGTGAAGTTAGGTCTCCCGAAATGCAGTTTCACAGATCGGTTTAAGATTGAGGGTGACTTGAATCAAGACCACAACACACTGTCGTTTGAGCATACAAAGTATACTAATTTATTGCCAAAAATTCACGAGCTTTTATACAGTCATTTTGAGTTACCCTGTGGTTCCAATTATTTCATAACGTTGTTAAATTTTGTTGAATGTTATTTTCCCATGTCCGAGAATTTCTTTAATGACCTTTCCGATGCGGATTTGCGATCACATTGCCAATGAGTATTATGCTGGCATCCACAACCCGTACCTTAATAGTACACTGTTGCCTCATTACGTTGGGTCGTGTTATGCGTCGTTTCGTAAAACAAAGCGTGTTTTTGTTAAATTATGTAAGAGGCTCCCTGAATTAGTTCGCAATAATGTAATAAATTACAATTTCTTAACCTAAAGATTTCCTTAAATAGTGTTGACGTTAGCGTCAACAGTCAACCTGTATAAATTCTGGGAATTTAATTTTATCTTTGATTTCATTATTTTATATTTTACTTAATGAACCTTAGTACGTATTTTATGTAATTAATGTTTTACATTAGACGCAGGCATAGCTTCAGAGTAACCCAACGTACGTTGGTTTATTTCAACGATATTTTCGCTTGTAATGGTCACATGGATTTTTTCCATGTGAATACCTTCTTTGGCGAATTGAACAGTGAATTTAATTGTTGCGGGATAACGTGTCCGTAGCACGTTGTCTGGTACCTCCCGCCCCCCCTAACCGACACATCAACGATACTTAAGATTGCATTATCGCTACATTCACGGGGCATATCTGATACCCTTTACCAAAAGAACTCATCACTCAAACAGAACTCATCTAAATAACACATTCTCTATGTTTATCCCAGTCTGATGCGATGTAATCAATGAAACCCGACTATGAAATCGCTGCTCCTCATTGGCCTGCCATTGTAGCTAGTTAGTTGAAGATTCAACTCAGTGGAGTAAGTGAGGATTGCTTTCGAGGGAGATGTGTGAGGTTTTGTTTGATGAAGTCATTGCTATTTTGTAACTTTTGTGTTTCTTGGAAATAAACTAGATACTTCGGCGACGTTTTACAAATTACACCTTTTATTGCGACCCTACATGAAACAAGTGCTTTGTGTACTTCATGGGGTGTTTATCAAGTTGATTTATTAACAGAATTTACAGTTATCTGATTTGTATCTAAAATTGGTAAATCTGTCTTCTTTCACTATCTTTCTTACCAATCTATCTGTTGGAAATTCCAACATCGCTACTGGGAAGGTGGGACAATGTCCCCCCCCCGTTCAAAACAAATACAATACAAAAATTTTATTGCTCCTGTTTACTACAGGATTATTCAAAAATTATTTTTTATCGCTATAATTTCTGAATACTGTTGTGAAGAAGTGTGTCTGAACTGTGACATATTTGGGGATGCCCTTCGTGTCAGTTAAAATCGTTTTTCGTGTTTGTCGAGGTTCATCACTAAGGGTTCAAGAATAATATTGAACTTAATATTCAAGTCAAGACAAAAATCGGAGAACGAAACCTAGAACTTTCAATTTCGGGGGGGGGTCGCAGTGGCCCCCACCGCACCCCTCTGGACCCGCCCTTGCTTTCTTATCGTAATCCGATAAGACGGTAATGGGTTTCGGTGCAGTTTGCATCCGACGGATTACCTTTATTGGTTTAAAAGGATTAATATTGGATCAATAATCCAATAATCACTATCGAAGCCTTTGGACATCAATGATATTGAACCTACGAATATTCCGACTTCAAAAATATAGAATTTGATTCATATATACTACCCTCAAATGAAAGAAAAAAATTTAATTTTCGTCTGCTTGATGTTGATAACCGCTCAGACAAGTAACGATAACGAACTTTCTACGAATTTTGGTACGTATAATCACAGACAATTCATTGAATTGTCTGTGGTATAATGCGATGGATCGTTTTAAGCGAGATCGTTATAGGCGATGGTTATTACCATTGGGTTAAAGCAAAATCTTTCAGGACTGCCAAAACAGATCCTAAAACCGATGGATGGTTTAAAGCAAGGTCGTTATAGGCGAAGTTGACTATATATATAGTTTTAGTCTAGTATAATTCTGGTACATTTTCTTCGTATTTCATATTTATAATAAGAATTAAATATTTACCCCTCTACCACATTTTCTCTGTTAATTAAACCTTAGGTTTTTTTTTAGATCCCCTTCGGGACTATGAAATTTTTCTCTATGACCCTGAATCTCTTCTGCATTTTCATGGAGATATTCTTGTGGTGTTATTTCGGAAACGAACTAACCATACAGTTAAACCAATAAAATATTTCACAACTTACAACTACATTTCAAAACTTACGATTCCAGAGCAAGAAACTTACAACTTGCGCTTTTCACGTAGACGGGAATTATTGGTTGTTGCAGTTCAAAAGGAATCTAACATTCTTTATGATCAGGTCGTAAAAGGAATTGAATATATACCCTTGCGGTTTTTTCACCCATTCTCTAAACAAGTTCTGCAGCGTAAGAGATATGCAAGTTTTTTGAAGAAATAGAATTGGCGTAACTTTGCATTTCAGATTATTAAATCGGCGTGGTCCTATTTCGTGATACTTGTTCAGGTTACAGATGGGTAAGATTCGAGAAATATCAACGCGCAAATGGAACACGTGTTACATATTAACACTGATCGATTTTAACGCAATGCATAAATAATATTTTCAGATAATGCACAAAATAAACGTTCTAACATTTAAATTACTACGATTTTAAACTGTTAGAAAAATTTTCGTTATTTATTTATACCATGGCGTTCGTGCTGGGGTTAATTTTCTTTGAAACTGATAATCTTACGTTATTATGTTTCATTTGTTTCCTTATGCATTACTTATTTATATCACTTCAAAGCAATTATGACATGTGTTTGTATTTGTTTATCCTTGAAAAGTATCAGATCAGCATTAGCATATTTCTTTTATTCAGTGTTAAGTATTTTATCTATTATTTAAATCATCTGTCGTGCAAAAAAATTTAAATACTTTTAAGTATTATTCTGAAGAAATATGTTTACGTGTTCATCAAAAATGCAAGGAAATCGTTTTTAAGAATTTATTTAGTATTGTATATAGTCTTCTGCAATCCAACCCTGTACTTTTGAAATATATTTAAACGGAACAGTTTCACCCTGCATCATTGTTAGCGATGGCGGTGAGTGATAAGGTTAGTATTTTCATGTTTTAGATTTTTTAAATGACAATTATATATTGTTTTGGATTTATGAAAACACCTTTAAAGTATTGTTCAATATTGCACCCCGTAAATGCGCTGCAGATATAGTATTTGCTTACAAAGTTTTAACACGATGTAGTTATGAGATTACACAATAACTTATCTGTTATAAAATGTTTTGCAAAACTAGAAATTAACCTAAATCTTTCTGACGTTGTGGAATCACAGTGCTATACGAATTTTACTAAATCTGTAAGATTACAAATAACACAATACATAATATTAATTATATAATTACAAATCTATTACATAACCGAAAAATTCGAAAAACAGTATTACTTATATTGCAGTAACTAAAATTGAATACCTAATATTTATGACATTACATAACTTTACACAATTAATATGTCTTTGGGAAATTACATATTTTCATTAAAATTACAAAATCTATCGGACATTAATAATAGAGACAATATATAGGCTTCGCCTCGGCTCGTACACACTTGCCTCGGATATAAACACGTCTTTAGATTCCTTGTGATTTAAATAACTATTCTTTGTTTCGAAGACAATGTAAGGGAATTTTTGAAAATAGATTTTGTAGCTCAGCTGTGATTTGAAACCGGGTCTCCCAATTTCGCGTCAGGTATTCTACCTGATTCTATCTAATTAATTTCGGGAATATATTCCATCTATTCTTTGATTTCACGTTTAGTTTTATAGCTCCTAGTTCGATTAATTACCATATTATTTCTCGCTGCATGTTAAATATTTATATTGATGATATTATCGCACTAGATCTGACCTTCAAGATTGCGATGATTATGAATTTAGTTAGTTGGGTGTAATGTCCTCTTATTACCGAGGACATTCTTGAAAGAAACTCGGAGAATAATTTGAAGTAACGATGATTTATTGTTGATTTCACATAACTCGGTTTGCGGTCTTTTACATACTGTAGTTTAATTGATACTTTATGAATCGATCACTACGACTATTAACATGAGTACTCAGCGTTCAACTGACGATCGCATAACTACAGGTGAACTGCCTTTCGTTCAGTCACCTGTTGACAAAGCATAATTGGAAATATGGTATTGAACGGATGTGCGGTCTAGGACAACTCAGCGCGGCCAAGTCAGCGCGGCCAAGTCAGCGCGGCCATCTCAGCGCGGCCGACTCATCGCCGGGACAACTCATCGCGGGTTAACTCATCGCGGCCCAACTCATCGCAGGACAACTCTTCGCCATGAATACTGCTTAGCCCAGTCTGTGTAGATTTTTCACGACATTAATTCAGTACCGGATGGGAGTGGTCAAATGTTGTAGGCTCTGATTAGGCGATCATGCCTATATAGTTTTAAACATTCAAAAAGTGTACATTAACAAATGGGAGGGGTCCAAAGTTAGCAAAAACAAGTTTTTTGATTCTACAAAGCAAAGTATGCATTTTAGCGAGAAAAGTTTCAAATATAAGTTGTAGAGAATTTGAAAACCTACAATTTTAGCTGTAGCACGATTAATTTTGTTAAATATTTACTGCAAAAATGCCAAAAAACCACTGAAAATGGTCATTTTTTGCATATTGATTATTTATTGCAAAAATAATACGATTTAGGTTTTTACTGCTTCAAAAGCTAGCTATTACAATTCCAAACCTAAGCAACTTTTACAAAAGTCAATTGTTTAATTTGTTTCTGAGATATTGCTATTTGTTTATCCCAAGACGCATAATATTCATTGCTGTTACGTCTTTTTGGATAAACATTTCGAGGTGCACAAAGGCTTATTCTCTTCACAAATAACCAAATTTTCATATCCCGTTAAGAAACTATGATAAAAACAATTTTCAACCCCATATTTATCCCTTTAAAAAAGGGGGTGATATTTTTTAATAAATAAATAGACTTGGAGCCATATTGATAACTTGTACAAATTTCTGACTTACAAATTCGGATAGCTGGATTCAAAACGGAGAATTTAAAAAAAACATCGACTTTTTTCGACCATTAGGAGCCGAGATAGGAATTTTTTTTAGACTGAGATACGGATATTTTGTCGGTGTTCTGCCGATTCGAACGCTTAAAGTACCCATACATCTTTTATATTGCATATACTGCATCATACAGCTTTTTTAACAATAATAAACTTTTTTTTTCTTTTCTAATACACATTTACAAAAATATGACTATTTGACTATCGAATAGGGCAAAATTCATTTCTTAATTGTTATAAACAAAAGGGCAGCGAATTTTCAAAAAAAATTCCTATCTCGGCTCCTAATGGTCGAAAAAAGTTGTTCTTTTTTTTCAATTCTCCGTTTTGAATTCAGCTATCCGAATTTGTAAGTCAAAATTTGTACAAGTTATAAAGATGGCTCCAGGTCTATTTATTTATAAAAAAATATCACCCCCTTTTTTAAAGCGATAAATATGGGGTTGAAAATTGTTTTTATCATATTTTCTTAACGGGATATGAAAACTTGGTTGTTTATGAAGAGAATATGCCTTTGTGCACCTCGAAATGTTTATCCAAAAAGACGTAACAGCAACAAACATTATGCGTCTTGGGATAAACAAATAGCATGATCTCAGAAACAAATTAACCAGTTGACTTTTATAAAAGTTGTTTAGGTTTGGAATTATAAAAGCTAGCTTTTGGAGCAGTAAAAACCTAAATCCTATTATTTTTTGCAATAAATAATCAATATGCAAAAAATGACCATTTTCAGTGTTTTTTTGGCATTTTTGCAGTAAATATTTAACAAAATTAATCGTGCTATAGCTCAAATTGTAGGTTTTCGAATTCTCTACAACTTATATTTGAAACTTTTCTCGCCAAAATTAACACTTTGCTTTGTAGAATCAAAAAACTTATTTTTGCTAACTTTGGACCCCTCCCATTTGTTAATGCACACTTTTTGAATGTTTAAAACTATATAGGCATGATCAACTAATAAGAGCCTACAACATTTGACCACTCCCATCCGGTACTGAATTAATGTCGTAAAACGTCAAAAAATGACTACACAGACTGGGCTAGCTGTACATATATGTATGTTGAAAATTACTAGTCACCTTAAGTACTATAAAAACTGACTTGTATGAAATTCACAGCCAGTTCAAACGGTATTCTAAAGCGGCCGCAATGTAGCAGCCTAGTCAATAAAATTATTTACATTTAAAAAAAAAACGCAATTCTCCACTTCAAACCAAATTTAATTTTATTTAGGTACATCAAATATGGAAAATATATCAAATATTAAATCAAATATAAAAAGTAAGTATTTCCATATTTCGTCGTCATGCGCCCATCTCACAATTGTGTGCGATTACCGATTAACGATGGTAAACAACAAAAAATCGCTGCTGCTAATGTTATTAGTTTTTAGCCTTTATTTTTGCTAAATGCATTGGGCTACTATTACAGCCGCTTTAGAATCGGTACCGCTTTAGAATACCTTTTGAACTTGCTGTCAATTTCAAACAAGTCAGTTTTTATAGTATTTAATGTGACTAGCAATTTTCAACATACTTATATGTACAGCAGTATTCATGGCGATGAGTTGTCCTGCGATGAGTTTGCCCGCGATGAGTTGTCCCGGCGATGAGTTGGCCGCGCTGAGACGGCCGCGCTCACTTGGCCGCGCTGAGTTGTCCCATTCCGCGAACCATTAGTCTTTATTTGTCACAACCTACTTTTCAAATTCACAAGTAATTTGTAATTTTAACACAAAACGCATTTATTTACCCTCGGAGAATGTGCAGTATTTTGAAAAAGTGAATTTTGTAATTTCCCAAAACGAATTTTATAATTTTTTATTTAACGAATTTGCTAACTTTAAAAGTGAATGTACATTTTGCTATTATATAAAATTCTTTTTGTGAATTCGCAGAATATTGGTGTTGTTTAGAGAAAGATAATATTTTTTAGACGTAAATGTGCAAAAGGTAAAATCTGCCAGGTAATCGATATCATAAAATTATTTATAAAAATTGCATTACGTTTTATTCTACATTAAAATTACTAAATGCTCAGGTTACTCTATAGTTACTCTAAGTTTATAAATTCAGAAAATACATGGTACATATGAAATTGTGGCATATAGCAGGAATTAAATATGTTAAGCTCAATTCTTTTCCGATGCAGGAATTATTGTTATCTGAATTTGTATTCTTGACATCAAATGATAGTTTTACACTTTCTAAATATCATTGTTAATTTAAGGAATTTACTTTGGAGGCGTATTTTCAAACCGAGAGACGTTTATTGCAATTTTTCGGTACCAACCCGAGAAAGAGACCTGTTATAAATGTTAGGATGTGCTGTACATGGGCGATATTGATTCATTACTTTTTATCGGTTCTACTGATTGTGGATTTTCGTACCATTGCAACGATGCTTGCTCAATCCTGCTCTATGTTCCTTGAACTGGGATCCTTGGTGAAACTATTATTATTCCTACTCAAAGGTAACCGTCGACTGATATGATTAGTGATAATTACAATACCTCTCCCTTAAGGTCACCGTATAACGGAGTGCGATGAGCTACTGAAAGACTACATCAGTTCTAGGACCTCAAAAACCAACCGGCAAAATTTAAAAAACGTTCACATCCTCGCAGTATCCTACAGATTCATGTGCTGTTCAGCCATAAGCATGGTATTAGTGACGCCTTTAATACAGAAGTCCGGAAGACACCTCATCTTGCCAGCGTGGCAACCGTATGAACTGGATAACGATTTTAAATTTTGGATGACACTTCTTGCCCAAGTTATCAGTTTAACAGTTTGCTCAATGAATAACAGTACCGTGGACGTGATATTTTACAAACTAGCAACTGTTCTGTGTTGTCAGATCCATATATTAAGCGAGAATCTCAAGAAAATTGATTTCACTGCAGAGAAAAACATTTATACAGACAAATTTAAAAACAACGTTAAGCACCATATCATCATATTACAGTTAAGTACCTTAATATAACAAGAAACTATACAAGTAGATTTGAAATGAGATCTGCTGAACGATAGATAGACATTCTGAGGACCTGAACTTTAAATAATTGTAATAAAATTCCCTAACAACATTCTTTAATAAATTGGCCATTTAATTATACCAAAGGGGTCGTTAAGGTAGTCAAAATTGCTCTCAAATATAGACGCATATTTCTTTAAAGTTTGTTTTTAATTTTACATCGTAACAGAAAGCTACTCTCTATTTTTACAAAACAGTTTATATTATGGAATATCGTTAAAAGCTTTAAAAATCTTCATTAAAAGTTTTTATGGTAAGGTGTTTCTTGTCGTTTTTATCAACACAATGTATTAGCACCAATGGGAATTTTTTTTAAATTTTTCTTCCTTTACTTCATATTAACCTGTTATAGACTTTTTTAGACAATTTTTAATTATAATGGGATTCTCTTTAAAAATCCAAGAAACCCTCCTTTTGATGATTTTTGGACTCTTGTAACACCTCAATGAACATTCCTGCTTACTTTATCACCTCGAAGTTTTCTGGAGCGTTCTGGTCGTCAATGATATTGAGATAAATTACACTTGTAATATTTCTGAGGGATTTCCATTCATGTAAATCAACATAAGTCCCAAAAAACAATTTACGTGCTGCGTTTCATTTTACAGAACTACATAGAATAAATAGCTGGGTTTTAAAATTTTTTGCACTATTTTTCACCTTCTAGATAACCTCAATTTTTCAAATTTTTCCGGTGTATTTTATCGTGCCCAAGTTTTCACTATATTTCAGGAGTTTTACTCACAAAAGCTTTCAAATGCTTGTAAAATTTCACAACCAATCACCACACAATCAATACCGAGTAATTTCGAGTAGGTATAATATAAATGAAGACAAACATTTGAAGGAATTTTCTGTAGTATTAATGGAAGAAAAACTATCCAAAATCGCAAAAATGCTGTTTTAACGTTTTTAACATTTTAATTATTACGAAATGTAATTTGAAATTTCGTTTTCATCAATTGTGCATTTCATTCCTGAGATACGATAATTAAGAAAATTTCGAACTTTTTAAAAAATTTAAATACCGCGACAAAATTATTCAACAGTATTATACTGTAGACAATGAAAATCTTACAATTTATAAAAAAAACAAGTTCTTCCGTAATGAACGGGAAATCTTGTCAAAAGAGTGAAATATACGATCGGATTTCTTTGGGCTTTTTTAAGGAGCAGGGTCAAATTTTTTTATCGCAGCCGGCTAGACATTTTAAACATTGCTCCTCGGCATATTAAATTATGCGGCATCCTTCCATAAGTTTTTAAACGTATTCAACTGTGCGCAAAAACGAAACCATATAATTCAGCATATTTGAGTTTAAGTGTTTTATTTAGGTCTAAGTTAAAGCAATTTCTCAGAGATAGCTTTGTAGGGCTGCAGTCGGTTAAATAAGTTTTAAATGAAATTGAAAAAAAATAGTCTAGGAGAATATTCCATCGCCAACTTCGATTTTTTGAACATGACAAATTACATTTGGCAATTGCTCACTTTTATCAAATGCAGCCCTATATTTTACCAACTCATTGTATGACAGTTTTTATGAGATTTTTGCAAATACAGATTTTGTTAAGTCTGCTTTCTTAAATTTGCAAGATTGTTTGAAAATAAGGATTATTGATGGTTTTCTATTAGAAAAAACAAAAATTAATCTACAAAAAGGTCGCTGTTGCGAAATTTGACACATCCGTGTTCTTTTAATTTTGTAAATGTCTAATTGTCATTAATGAATTCCACTAGCGAGGAATGAATTGATACGATCTACTCGTCTACTGTATTTGCGAATCTGACACAAACACTTTGTTATCAAACAGAATCTACCACCAAAAATATCCATTAGCAAGAATTGCACGAGCGTCTTCATTTAAAAAAATAGTAGAACGGTTTGTACTCACTAGTAATGTGTCTCATAGCATGATGGAAATTTTTGGTGGTCGGATCAATGAAAATGGGTTGACGTATTTTCTGCAATCGAAAATTTTTCCTCGTTGAAGAATGTTATCACCAAAATCGATAGTCACTTAATTTTTGGGAAGGAATTATACGAAATCACATTATTGTACCTTACTTTTTTGACAATGTGCTGAGTGATACACGGAATTTACATTTTCTTCTCGATGGAAAAAGCAGAAATGGATTTGAACATTAGAAGGACTATGTGATTGCTACACAATAATACCCTAGTGCATTACTATGGGATAGTACAAGAATTTTTTGATCCTATCTTAATCACTGGATAGGTAAAAGAAGTACTATTTCTTGATCTGCGGGATTCACAGACGCTTGTCATATATTTAGCACTATTAGTAGACTTTGCTTTAATTTTTACATTGTTTCCTATTGATTAATCCTCCCTATAATTGTAAAGATTGCCAGAATTGTTTCCTTTGTGATGTACTCCTGTTACGATTACAATTACATTTTGTTAAAACATGTTCTTTTCAGAATTGTATTAATATGTCAAATTTTACGACAGTGGCCTACTCTATCCCTTTTTTTTCGAAAAAAATCAACATCGCTTATTTTGCAGTAAGTCTTACAAGTTTTATAAAGTAAATCCCATAGACCTCATATCTGCCAAAGTCTCTTGAAAAAAAAAAAAATCGTGATGTGTTCATCAGAGTACTTTCTCATATATAGGGTGTTTAAATATGCGTTTGCAAAATCCAAACGGGAAATAGATACGGTTAATTTAAGCAAAAAAAAAGTTTGTTTTATACTAATTCAATGGTAGAATATATATTCTAAATTTAAAATAAATTCTTGTAACAAATTTTGAGAAAAATTCAAAAACCGAAAAACCACAAGTATAAAGTGCTCTTCACAGATGATTTAGCCGAACACGTTACAAACCTTTTTATACATATTTAATTGCACAAAAAATTTTCAAAGTTTAAAAAGAATTCTTGTAACGAATTCCGAGAATAATACAAAAAACCCAAAATCGACAAGTATAAAGTATCCTTCACAGAAGATTTAGCCAAAAACGCTAGACAACTTTTTTATACATATTCAATAGTAGAATAAATATTCAAAGTCTAAAAAAAATTCGTGGAGTGGATTACGAAAAAATTTGGAAAAACCGAAAATTGACAAGTACTTATAAAGTGCCCTTCACAGAAGATTTAGCCAAAATCGTTAGAAAACTTTTTTATCGGTATTTAATCGTACAATAAATATTCAAAGTTTAAAAAAAATTCTTCTAGCGAATTTCGAGAAAAATTCAAAAAATAGAAAAATGACAAGAGTAAACAACCCTTTTATCCTGGCCGATTTTAATGAAAAGCTTATTCTCACGTCCTGGTATGGTACAAAGTCTAAATACAAGGTTTTGTCCGTTTGTGGTTTTTAGTTTTTGAGAAAATCCTACCACAGACACACATACACACATACATACACACATACACACATACATACAGACGGTTTTCCAAAAACATGTTTTTTATACTCAGGGGACCTCAAAACGTTCAGAAATGCTAATAACTCAATTTCGAAAAATCGACCCGATTACAATACTCTCTCATATATATGAGTACCTCATATGAGAAAGTAAAAACAAGTGTGGCCGACATAGAATACTTTTTAATTTTTATTATTTTTTTAAATAATTATTTATTTATTTTTATTATTTTATTCATTTATTTTTATTTACTAATTATTATTTTTAAATTATTTTTTAAATTCGAAAAAAATGATTTTTCCCCAATACAACTTTATAAATAGGTACTGAAAAGTTGTCAGAATCTCAGAAAATTATCAAAACACGTGCAGTCTCCCAAATTTGTGTATAAACGATCCTTAATACTCGGAGTCACTATCTTAATTTACACTAATCCTAATATACACTGCTTAACATTTATGACAGACTAATTCTTTAAATACTTTATACACTTTGGATCTGACAATCATGTATTGTGCTAGAAGGTTGACACTATGTTCTGCAAGATACAATATACCAAAAAACGGGCTAGTTAGGTATCCGAAAATACTCTGCCAGTATCGGCCCCGCAATACAATTTTTTGATAATTCAACCGAATGATTTTCCATAGGCTATTTTTCAGAGACGAAATTTACTGAAAAAAATTTTGAAATATATTCTAAAAGATTTTTAGCTTTTCAATAAGGACATGTTTGATCATCGAAAAAGACCGCAAATGACAATAATCGTATTTGTTCAGAAATTCTTTATTTTTAGTATTTTCCACAAGATTTTTTTTATATCTGAAATTTTTATTCGACCCCTATTTAATAGAGCGTGTTTTAATAAAGAACGATTTAGTTGCCATAGAAACTTTTTACTTCGGAAAAGTGGAAAAGATATAAAAGCCCTTTTTATAGTAGGATAAATTTTTAATTCAAATATGTCTTAACCACATCAAAATAGTATATCAAACTATTACGAAAATTGATGTAATATTTTATTATTTTTTGGTATATAGTTAGATAACATTCCAACCATTTTTCAATTATAAGGTTTCGTATTAAATTAGTGCTATGAAATATTTTGGACATATAACATGTGTAAGCGTTCTATTTATATATTGTTAATTAATATCTATTTTTTTTATCCTAGAACCCCTAGAAAATTTTTCAATGAAACATTCAACCAAATAATAAAAAAAAAATAATTTCAACTATGTAAAAAGTAAAACTACAAACTTAGGACTATTTATCTTTAGTAGAACACATTCCAACAATTAGTGAAATCTATTTGTCTATTGCGTGTTTATTGATATTAATATTTTTATATTTTACACGTCGTAAAATTTCAGGGTAGTGAAAAAAATGGACGAAGTTTACTCAGGAATTGCACTCGTTCAATGTTTAGTCAGCGTTCCTGTAATATGTTCAGTGGGATTTCAGGTTACTATAAATGTGAGATACCTACGCTAAAGCGGTATGTATAGTCTGTCAAAATAACCCGTGGAGTAATAAAACGATTATTTCGCCGGTATCCAGAGGCGTTCTTAAAGAAATGAACGGAAAGTCTTCAAATTAATTATATTGGGTATTTGGGTAATTTTACACTATTTATGATTTCAAAGGTAGGTACCAATAAAAAAATCGCGTAAAGTATTTATGGATAACTGCTCTTTCAAACACTTGCTCCATTTCGAGCACTCCGGCTGCGTGTGTTTGAAAGAGCTCAATATCCACTCATACTTTAATATACTATTTTTCGCAATAAAGATCTTTCTTGTTATGTATTCAAAGTTTGTTTTCCAAACTATTCCAAGAAGAGACCACAACGGATATTGTCATCTCGACAATTCTAGGTAAGTTAAGGGAACTGCAGCTGCAAATGCTTGCGTTAACATTTCGGGTGTTTATGTAAATAACATCGGCCCATTTATTTCACTCAAAATCAGTTTATCAGTAATCAGGCATCATTGCCTAGACGTGAAAGTGTGTGTAATTAGACAGGGACAGTTTGAATTTCAAAATAAAGACCCGAGTTTACCAGGAAACCATTAGTCCTGTGTGTTCATAGTGGTATTTATAAACTACGGAGATATGTTTTGGAGTATGGAGAATTTACCGGGACCATCGAAACGCCCAAAATTAGCGCCGTTCTCAGTTAATGAGAAAGTTTTCATTTTGAATTGATTCGATTCCATCAAGAATCAAAATTCCGATGCGAGAGTGGACACACATAATTTTTCCAGTTACCGACTATTGCCTATTTACTTATTTTCCCCGATCGTACGCCAGAGAGTGTTTATTCCCTGTATGTTTACAATAGGCTGACATACAATATTCGCACGTGTTTCGGGTGAGTCACTCAAAATACAAAGCGAGTCCGTAAGGCAGCGTGTAAGACTTTATAAAACTCCCAAAATATAGAGGATGCCACCTTGTATGGGTTTTGCATTTATAATGAGATTTTATTACTCCATGAGTTATTTTGACAGACTATAGAGTTGTAAATATTAATTCTGTTCGATTTTAGGTCCCAGGATCAGAAGAGTTTGTATTTATGATAATTTATGTCACGGTGATGGTACTTCAGATATCTGGGTATTGTTGGTACGGTCATAACGTGTTAGTGGAGGTAATTTCATAATGGTATACAAATTAGGATAGTTATGAAGTTTTGGATTTTAAAAATTACCAATTGTACAAAGTTTTCAAAATTTAATTGCAGAATTTATTGGCCTAATGTTCCTATAATTTTGTTGTAATTTTATAATTAAACAAATGATAACTTTTTAAATAAACCATTTTTTGTTTTTGTTTGTAGAGTTCTAAATTGGAAACCGCATTCTACTTGTCGAACTGGTACGAATCTGATGTCAAATTTCGAAAATCAGTAATCATATTCTTGGAAAGGCTGAAAATTCCAATAATATTTAAAGCTGGTGGAGTTTTCGACTTAACCCTGGATACACTAATAGCGGTAAATTTGATGAAAGTGCGAAAATATTAATCTAATGCTATTTTTCAGATTCTAAAATCATCATTCTCTTATATTACAATTCTACAGCAGCTTCTGAATGAAACGGGCCCATAAAATAACAGATAATTTCCATTTTCAAATTTCACTGCACCAAATAGAAGAATAATATTAAAGTATAGGTGCAGCTTATAAGATTTAACATAATTTTTTTTCCTAAACTTATAATAAATTATTCAATTTAACTATAACTGTAGTAAAGAGTCAAAGCATGTTAATAATAAACGGAGTTAACTGAGACAATCATGTAAGTAATACAGCCATATTGACAGAAATTGTAATTGCATAAATAGCAACAATAACATTAATAGAAAAATAACAAATAGAAACAAAGAGAAGTAGGAATTTCTTCGCCGGAGTTAAATAGTTTACATGGAGTTTCCTATAATTTACAGGAAGTGCCTATGGGATATTATTAATTCTACCGAGACTACTTTGGAAAATGCAGAATTTGGATTATAGAGCAGATGCCAAACCAACGTTAACATACGCAGTAGAGGGTGCTGGAAGTACACCAAACAAATTAAAATTGAAAGAACGGCAAGAGAAATATTGGAAATAACTTAATGATAATTTTAACAGAACCGCACCACGATTAGTTATAGATTAGTTATAGACTATAGTTAGATTAATTATAGCTGAAGAGTATCACTGCACTTCAACTCATTAAATGTTTTAGTCTACACTGTTGCCTTGAAATATTGAGATATGTTTTATCCTCCACCCTCTATCTCCCATGATGTTTCTCTGTTTCCTAAAACACAATTTCAAATATATTTATTTAAAATTACAGTGAAGTACTTATTATATCAACAAAAGATTTATTTCGTTTAAACGTTTATTTATTTCAACGTTTTTCATTGATCAAGTACAATATATTGACAGAAATATACAATAATATACTAAATGTGTTGTTTCATTAGAGTAATGACATTTATATCTTCCCTTTATTTTTGCCATTATCTTTATACTAATCCGGCATTTTGTAAGAACTATAAAACAAATGGTCACGCCACAACTATGATTTCATTAATTCACCTAAATTAGTAATATACGAGTCATACTAAATCTGACTAGACAGTTTTCTAGAACACGCGTGCGCAGGATTGACAATATCAGTGTAATTAGCTACATTTTAAACTCTGCTAAAAGTAAAAATTTCGATTGATTAATAATACGAACCGAGCCGATATTTTATGTCTCGTTCTAAGTCTGCTCTCGTCTCACCTTGATTTCAAACAATCTCGTAATAAATGAGTGTGCTCTTTCTTGACAACCTATACACAGATTTTTATAAAGTACCTAATCTTGAAGTCTTGAGGATTTCATATTTTGATGCAAGATGTTTCATTGGTAAAATTTTAAATTAAACAAATTTGATTACCGAGAACATGTACGAAATCTAAAATGAATTAAATGATTGTTGGGCTACCACAAACGAAACTTTTAATGATTTAGGTAGAAGAACAAACAGGAAATTAATGTGAACTGCATATCATGTGCGAAAATTTCTTTAATTAATAAAATCATGGATTTACTCCTAATTAACCTAAACTTCCTTTCCCGAAATAAAATTAGATGTTAAGACTTAGGTCCTTATTACAAATCCGAAGAACCTACTTTTGGAATTATGTCTGTCCGATCGGATAATTCGTATGTTGTTCCATACTCAAATTTTCTAGAACATCGCTAAAACCATTTTGATAAAACTTTATGTTTAACTTTCTATCCGTCGTCGAAAAATTTTAAGGACTCATGTTATTAATAGATTTTATCAGCTTTTTAAAATTAAGCTATCTTGCGAAAATAAGTAGGACGTTCATGTATTAGTCACATCATTTAGTTTTATTTTATTTTTATTAATCATTTCGCAGTAGACCTCGTCATGCCATTACCTGGCGGATTATCGGATTGAAACAAAACTTTGTATTTGGGAAGCTACGCCGTTATTGAATTATTGTATTAATTTTAAATACGTCCATAAATCTAATCAAACGATTCACATCATTTATCTTATTTTACCACTTACGACGTACTGGCTTAGCATTTATATAAATGAGGTTGCCGGACATCGATTTTTTATTATGCACTTGAGTCATTCATAGCTCTCTGTGAAGTTTTACGAATAGGTCAACGCATAAAAATCAAGACTTCGAGACCTTTCGAAACGAGATGAAAATTAAATTTGGTCTCGTATCGAAATATTAACATTTCATCTAGTTTTATCTCGTCTCGAAATTCGAGACGACATCGAAACAAATCTCGATCTCGTAACTTGTCTAGTGACTATTTTATTAATAACTTTAATTATATATATATATATATATATATATATATATATATATATATATATATTTAATATACACGGTGTTATGGGTTTGACTGCCTTTTTTTTAATAGGTGATAGTATTCATCAAAACAAACAAAAAACCTTATATAACAGGTGTCCTAAAACCAACCGTTTTCGAGAAAAAAATTAGCAAACTTCTAATATTGAGGTGTGAAAATTCAGTTTTATTAAAGAATGTCACATAATTTTCTACATGAAATGACTATAAGGTGTATTCTTTTAATGTGTGTATGTTTAATTTGTAACAAAACAATCTTTTCTTTAAAGAATACATTTTTTTCCCAATCAGTAGATCTCGATAAAATGGCTACGATGTGGTGTGGCAACACCGCGAAGGTATCGTTCGCGTCGTGACATGAGAGCCAGACAGTGACACTAGTGACAGTGACAGTGAGCATTTTTTAATTCGAAAGATAAGTGTGATCGTTACGGTTTCTTTTCGGTGCGTGTAAATTTTTCGGTTGTTAAAATGTTCAGTATACGTGAATATCACGATATGATATTAATTTACGGGGAGGCACGTTGTAGTTCTACAAATGCACGTCGTATCTATCACGAACGATTTCCTCAACGGCGATTGCCTAACCGTAGAACATTTGTTGAAGTGTCTCAACGTCTTCGTGAAACTGGAAGTGTTGTTCCTCGTCCGGAAAACCATGGTCCAGATCGGCAGATCGATGTGAATACGGAGGAACATATTTTGGATGCAGTTGAAAGGAATCCGAGACGTAGTACACGAGATTTTGCTCAAGAAATAGGAGTGTCGAACTGGACCATCCATAGAACTCTACGACAACAATTATTATACCCTTACCACCTAGAGCGGGTTCAGGCATTGTTACAACAAGATCTCGCCCCCCGATTAAATTTTTGTAGATGGTTTCTAACTAAATCCGACCTCAACCACCTGTTTATTTCAAGAATTTTGGCAACTGACCAGGCATGCTTTAGTAGAAATGGCATTTTAAATTTCCACAACATCCATAACTGGGCAGAGGAAAATCCACATGCCATACAAAGATCAAATTTCCAACATCGTTTTTCTATTAATGTTTGGTGTGGAATCCTAGGACACCACCTACTGGGTCCTTTTGTTTTGCCAGCCAGATTAACAGGAGAGGCATATTTAAATTTCTTAAAGAACATCCTCCCAGAACTGCTCGAAGATATACCTCTGGACGTAAGAAGAAATATGTGGTTTTTGCATGACGGAGCTCCTGCACACGCGAGTCGACGCGTAGTGCAATATTTAAACGATAAGTTTGAGAATCGGTGGATAGGTAGAAACGGCCCACATCGCTGGCCAGCCCGGACACCAGAGTTAAATCCACTGGATTTTTATTTATGGGGGCACATGAAGACCTTAGTTTATGCTACGGAAGTGGAAAGTGAAGAAGACTTGCGAGAGAGGATTTTTGCCGCTGCCCGTCACATTAGAACGAATCCGGGAATATTTCAGCGAGTGCGCGAAAATTGGATCAAGAGGTGTCGAGCGTGCATCGAGAACAACGGTGGACATTTTGAACACATGCTGTAATAACCAGGTAAATATTGAAAATTACAACATATCAATAACAGCATGATCCTTTTCTAATGCTGGTAGTGGCCCTGAATTACTGATCGCTATTGATTTACCATTTATACATGAATGTGTAATAATTACATAATTGAATCAATTGGAATCACTTACAATTATTTCGTTTACGTACAGCGGAAAGACGGCATTTAGGACGAGTTCGCAAAAACGTTAACCTCGCATGATCAGCTGTGTACACGTCATGTGTCATGTTTACCGAGAGCCAACACCAAAAACGTCAAGTTTACGTTTCCTTTCTGTCGGTGTTGCCAAGTTGTGCTGAAATACCTTGACAAAATAACTCGACTTTTCTCGAAAACGGTTGGTGTTAGGACCCCCGTTATATAAGGTATTTTTGTTTGTTTTGATGAATACTATCACCTATTAAAAAAAAGGCAGTCAAACCCCTAACACCCTATATATATATATATATATATATATATATATATATATAATTTAAATAATAATATTTATAAATACTAATAATTAATAATGTAACGAACGAATTCGATACAAATTGTAGTGGGTCCGAAGTAACTCAAGCACAGGTTTAGCAAAGTTATTTATTTACGGCGAGCAGATCACAAATACGCGGACGCAGTCACAGCGTCAGCAAAGCGTGGAGTGGACGTCGGCGGGAACCGGGAGGCGGCGGATCCGTGAAGAAGTCGTCAAGAAGTCGTCGTGTTTCGAAGCGCTGGCCTCGACGTTTCGTAGAGAGTCCAGTCCCTGGGAAATCCGGGAGCTGTATCGACCTCGGTGGAGTCCAGAGGGTCGGGAGCGTCCTGGGCTGCCGGGATCTTCCGGGGATGTGGCGCTTGCTTCTGGGGTTGGAGTACTTGGTGGATCGACCTGGATCTGGCGGCTTGGGAAGTCCGGGAGCTGTGTCGACCTCGCCGGAATCCAGAGGGTCGTGAGCGTCCTGGCTGCCGGGGTCTTCCGGAGAAATGGCGCTTCCTTCTGTGGTTGGAGTACTTGGTGGATGGACCTGGACCTGGTGTCTACTGCAGGTCGGTGTCGTCCCTCTGTCCAAGCGGGAATCCGCTGGTCAGGAGATGATCTCGACGTCCTGTCCAAGGTGGAGTCCGCTGGTTATGAATCTCGACCTCCTGTCCGCCTGGGAAGCCAGTGGGTAGGAGCCTCGAGAGTCGAGTAGGAACAAGTCTATGAAACGCCACAAGAGCTTGTTATGAAGCTGTCCAGAGTCCTGCCCTATTGGGAAGCCAATGGTTTAAAAGCTCTGAACAAAATGAAGATTCTGGAGCTGGGTTCCCACTTTTATAGCCAGCATTCCAGCAGAATCTCTCGCTTCATTGGTAAGTAGCCGATCTTCCCGATCGAGCGGGGATGGCTAGTCGCGTGGGGGTAATGGCAATGGCGTACCTTTCCTAAGGGTAGTTACCTACCCTCAGGTAGAAAACCGTGTATTGATCGGTCCGGGGAGAACCTTTACTTACTCCCCTTGCCGTGAGGAAACGCAGGCCGTACCAGAGTACGGGCATTCAGTTAGTCTCGGAATCGTTACCGAAAAAAAATTTGTTTTTGGTCAGCGGTGTTGCTACAATAATTAATAGTAATATTATTATATATTTATTGATAAGTGCTTGACAGATGTCTTACTGGGTTAGGGGAATTTAAACCAAAGGAAAAACACGAAGTCTTAACCAACTGCTTTATTTAGAGATGAGCGACCGGTTTCGGCTTCATGGAAGCCATCTTCAGGCTCGCACTACATGAATGAGGAGCATTAGCAACAGATGGTAAATAGCTTACAAAGCAATACTCACAACAAGTTGTTTTTAGGGCTGCTGTTGTTCGAAATGTGCGGCGTCACACATACAAAACAATTACGTCTACACACACAGTTAAAAAATATATAAAAATTAACACACATCGAACAAGAATATTAACTACATAAAATACTTTCAGGACACGGATACAGCCCTAAATGAGTGAGCTTCCTCATTCTAGAGAGGTTGGAGAGTAACTACGAACGCAGTCAATCTTCAAGGATTAAGTTTGTGACCCCGTTGAAAGATCTCGAATGTCGAAACGAACAAGGGGGCGGGCATTTGAAGAAAACCTGCGCAAATTTCAAAATTGGCGGGCGTAGGTAAAACACAGAAACAAGCTTATTCACGGGTTAAGCACAAGGTGACGGAACAGGTTTTAAGGTTAGACCGTTGTTCCGTTCAAATTTTCTCTAATTCCTCCAGATAACTACGGCCACTTGGATTCAATTTCCGCATTACTTACATCCCCGCAAGAATAAAGTAAAGATGTGAATAATGTAATGGTTGATGTCACCAATATTTCCTGATTCACATAATTGCTTTATATTCTATGGATCGAACAGAACCCACTTAGAGTGGTCGTTCAACCTTTGTACAATGAGGATGTTAACATCTTAGGGTTATCCTTCATACACTTGTAGTTCGTGTTTCGATATGTGTTAATTTGTACTGTATTTGTCCATGTTGTTTTACTGTTTGACGTCTCACATGTCGCATACCCGGAACCCTAAAAACTTTTGTTCTAAAGCCTGATGATGACTGTTAAGCAGTCGAAACCGGTCGCTTAATCCCAAATAAATTTGTTGGCGAAGACTTAGTGTTTTTCTTCGGATACTTAAGAACATGGCCAACTTCGAGAACCTGGACAACCTTCTCTCATTATTATTGGTCTAATTACTTTAATTTCAATATGATTTATTTTTTGTTTTGTTCTTCTATTGTCGGCTCTTGTATTTGTTCTTCCATATTGCTCCATAAAAACAACCTCTCTCTAGTCTCTCTCTCTCTTGCTGCTTTATTTACCGGTGTTATCACTTCTCTAACGTTACCGCCCATTAACCCGAATCCATTTTCTCGAATCTAAAATCCCGAAAGGCCATTTGCCCGAAGGGGCATTTAACCGAAAAAAAAAAAAAATCCGGAATGCCAAATTCTCGCATTCAAAATCCTGAACGGCCATTTGCCCGAAGGGACATACCTATAACCAAAAAAAAATTCACGCATGCCAAATTCCCAATATTTCAGAAACTAACGCGGGCGACCGAATAACGCAACCCTGATTATTAATTCTAACTGAAAGGGCCTTAACAGCGCCAGCAAATATGTAACGTACTTCCCAAGAATCGCAAAAAAAAACATTCAAACTGAAGAATAACGCAATAATATCAAGACTATAGCATAGTCCAATGCATAAAAGGCTAACTTTTTCCCCCACCAGAGAGCTGAGACTGTCTAGAAGCGATTTCGGGCATTCGGAGCAACATTTAGGGCCTTTTTTCATACATTTCCCACTTCTTACGTGAAAATCCAAGATATACGCTTTAAAGATGCTGGTTTCTGATTTAAAATGCCGCTTGCAGAATTAAGAAAAATTAATTTCTCATAAAATCGCACATTTTGCAAGAAATGGTGCGAAATATGTTTATAACGCGATTGTGCAAAAACTGCGCATCGGTCGGAAACCATCTTCCGCACACATAAATAACACATTATTACCTATCACTATCCCAAAGATAGTTTTTCCAGCCTCAAATTTGTCAAAATTACGAATTTTTCAAAAAAGATATTTCTTGATTCACCCCGTTTCTTGTTCTTATGAATTCTCCTCTAATACTTTGCGCTTTTTTCTCTTTTACTCTTTTGACTACTATTGAATATGTATAATAAAGTTTAATTTAACATTTTTAGTTTAATCGTCTCTGAAGGGTACTTTACTATTTTCGTTTTTCGGTTTTTCACATCTCGAAATCCGTCTCTAGAATTGTCTTTAAACTTTAAATGTTTATTTTATCATGTATTGTGTTTAAACAAGTTAAATAATATTTTTGGCTAAATCTTCCCTGAAGCGTAGTTTACTCTTACTGGTTTTCGTTTCTTTTTAAATTTTCTTGAAATCCGATACAGGAATTTTTTTAAACTTAAATATTTATTCTACTATCGAATATTCATAATAAAATATAAGAAAGTATTCCAATAGATACATCGCCACTTACATTTTTGGTTTTGTTGGTTACAATATTAGTTAATTAATATTAGTATTTGTTATTATGTATTACCATTATCGTATTAAATCGCATTTTGAATTAGAAATATTCCACTATACTGCCTTCTGAATAACATTATTATGTTACCAAATTTTAAAGTAGCAAATATTTCTATAAAGTGTATCAATTTATCAATCAATTTCCTATCGAAAAATTTCTCCAATTAATGAGACCACAAATACGTATATCAAAAAATATTTGTTTTATTTCTGATTTCGCATGTTTTCTGTTTAGCAAATGGAAACCTGCGAAATATGAAAGGCATTCCGATACTTGTTATTACATATTCAAAGTGGAAGCTGTATCAATTTACTGGAATCCCAATGCAACGTTAAAGGTTTGGGACTTACCATCGCAGTAGTAATGGAATGGACAAATACTATGTCGTCTAATCTGCAGAACTATTCCATCAACGGCGAAGATTTTGAATTTGGTAAGTTTTACCAAAACAGACACACAGTAACTATTCTAAATCTTCAAGCAAACATCGATTTATTGCTATATGACTATCTACCAGACAATTAGTTGTCACATACTTCATTACTTCCACGTTTTCCATTATAGTCTACTTTATGTTTAATGACTACTTATGTAGTCATAATAATAGAGTAGAGTACAGAGTACTATATCAAATGCGGATTAGAAACATAATTCACCATGGGTAAATATGTATAATATTCTTGTAGCGGAGTTTGTCTTCTTAGGCGATATTGAAGTTAGTTTATTACTAAAAGATGGTTAGTGGTACTATGGTGATAGTGATACCTGATATCCTATACATTTTCCTATCAGCACCAATTTGCTTCTTGTATTATCTCTAGTGGGCTAATATGAGATATTTTATATTAAAATTAACTTTTGGTCACTCATTCAATAATTTAAAATAGTATTGGTAGCAGAACAAATCTTTAGATTTTAATTTGATGGTCTGCAAGTAGTTTAGTGACAAAAAAATGATGAATCCGTTTTCTATCTATTTTTTTGCATTTTTTTTATCAACAATTTTTTTTCAGGACTGAAACCAATGGCTGTCAAGATGAAGATGATAATATCAAAAACGCCTTCTGGAAACGTTAAGAGCATAACCTCCGACGTAGTAATCCAGGACTGCTACTTACACCTTTCCAAACTCCAATACGATTCGATCTTGGCAGTGATCGATTCGATGGGAAGAATGTCGATAAGCTGGCAATTCTTATCAATTAGACCGACCAAGAAAATCCGTGATTACCAGAAGATATGGTGGAGGTACGCTTCGTACGCCTTATTGGAGCAGAGGGTCAAACCCTACACGTGGCGCAGGATAAGGAGGATCAGACAACACCATAAGAATTATTTGGAGACATACAAGCAAATCCTGCTGAACCCTAACGATACGGAATTGAAGATGGATTTGCAGAAATACGAGGATAGTCTATCTATTATAAACGTGGTCATTGCCAGGCAACAAGCTCGACTTATGGTAAGAACAAATTACATTATGAATATCTAGGAAACGGAAAATACGTCAATTGCATACTTAGTGCGTATATTTGCTTATTTATCAATTTATCAAGTGCACTTAATTAGTTTTACGTTACATTTTGTTCAACTATTCGAATTATTACTTTAGGGTTTATCAGTACAGTCAGTATAATTATGTTAATCTACCCTACATTTTGTTGGCAATAAGTTAAACTCAACCAGCTTGTTGCTTTGCAAAGTTAGCATATAAATCTAATGGTCCACAATAATCGGTCGTATCATTTCCAATTGCATCATATCAGACTGTAACTATGTGTTCAGCTTCTCTATGATAAGTATGGTAGATGCTATGTTGAAGAGTTATAGAAACGGGCAAGTTTCCTTTCAAAACACCCGGATGATCGTTATATTTGTTGTCATATATAAACCTTATAAACACGCATTTGTTTTCCCTATTCAAAAGATATGCGAACATAACAAAGGCAACAAAATAGTTTGACCAAAATATGACCCATCAGAAACGAGAAGATAGGTGAGTTATAAAATGTATTACAACAAATTAGTGTTTTGAAAATTGTTTAACAAAAAGAATTAAAATGCGTTGGTAACTTTGTTGGGCAAATTTTAAATTCTTTCTTGTTTTTTGAGCACTTGATATGCAATTTGGTGTATAACTTTAAATTGATTAACATCCTTTTAAGTTTTATTGTTGTAATGATACACAGCATACAAAAGCAAAAAAATAATGATTGAGTGCCAAATATATAATTTTTCTGCTTAAAAAGTAATCCTCCTTAAGGAATCTATATATTCTAAGCAATCGTAGAACAAAATTAGATACATACCAAATCCTTCTCACAAAACGTGAATTTAAGAAGTAAAAGTTAAGAAGAAAAAATTGGATAACCCCGTGATAACAGCACAAGTTGGCCAAAGGCTTGGAAACAGGTTTAAAAGTAGGTATAGAAATACCTGGAAACCCAAAACAGTGTAAATATACGGAGCCCTTGCAGAGGAAATTAAAGAAACGCTAATGAGCCGGAGGAAACTGATATGGGATTTGTGAACTGTAGCTAACAAAAAACACGATTTGATGACTGATGAAATTTTGACTCTGATGAATGGAAAGAGGAAGCAGAATTCGAAAAGTAAAACTTAATACGCCGACTTAACAGAAATATTCGAGTAAAATGCAGGGAAGCCAAGGAGCGTTGCTTGGCAGGCAAATGTGATGAGATAGAAAATGTCAAAAGGAAACATAATCTTTTGGTGATTCTCCCCCACATCCAGATAAAACTAACGAAAAGGGCCCCGAAATCACTAAAGACGAAATTAAGCATGCAACAGAATTTCAGAACGAAAGAGCTGTACAGTGAGACAGTACAGAGAGACAGTGTGCATAAGGAAACTCTTAAGCTCATAGCTTCCAAAAATGGCACTGGTCTAAACCTCATTACGGCAACTTTCAACCTAATCTGCCAAACCGTTAAAATTTTGTCAGACTGGATTAAGTCCACATTTGTTACTCTACAAAAGAAAAACAACGCGTCACAGTGCGACGCATGATTAGCCTATTGTCCCATGTTCTAAAGGTGTTTCTACGCGTCATTCATACCCGTATATATATATATATATATATATATATATATATATATATATCCACCAAAAGCTCACATCTCTTATATATATATATATATATATATATATATATATATATATATATATATATATATATAAGAGATGTGAGCTTTTGGTGGATCGTTCTCAGTTTGGATTTAGGAATGAAATAGAAACACGCGTAGCCCTTTTTTCGTTGAATGTGCTGACACAGAGTGGCAGGGACATGAATGTCGATGTATTCGCATGTTTCATTGAATATAAGAAAGCATTTGCATCTCACAACAAAAACTGGTTGCGATTCTCAAATCGACCAGGATCGACGCGCAAGATCTAAATTAGGTACATAAGTGAACTTTACTGGCACCAAACAGCAACAGTCAGAATTGAAAGGTTTACATAGGAACAGCTAGAAATTAGAAGAGGCGTGCGACAGGGATGTATCTTATCTCCCCTCCTCTTTAACTTCTATTCAGAGGCAGTGTTCACTGAAGCCCTTGAACAAACAGATGCAGGTATAAAGGACAATGGCAACTGCATTAATAACACAGACCAACAAAAATAAAAAATAAATCGGTTCCACTGACCGAACCATTTAGACTTTATGTTGTTGGAGTCGCTGAGTCTGAATCCGGGGTCCATTTAGCTGCGTAGAGTAAGGTTTTTTTAGAGGTAACGACCGAAGGTTGTCCAGCTTCTCAAAGTTGGCCATGGTGTTTTCCTTTGGTTTTTTAGAGGTCATTTTAACGACACTTTAGGGGGGTTTGTTGTCCAAAAATTGTAAATGGCGAACAGCACGTTCTAACCATACGTTATATAGATTTTCGGGGTCTCTGGGTCTGAATCTGGGGTCCGCTTAGGTCCATCACGTAAGGTTTTTTTAGAGGTCATTTTAAGGAAATTTTAGGGAGGTTTATACCACCATACGTTATATAGGTTTTTGGGGTTGCCACGCCTCCATCACTCGCCATAAAATCACTTAAAATCAACTTTAAAGGTTCTACAGCCTTAGGGCTCAGTCCAACAAACTTTAGATTTGAATTCAGCAACCCCAAAAACCTATATAACGTATGATTGGAACGCGCTCCCATTTAGAATTTTTAGACTATAAACCCCCTAAAATGACCTCAACAAAAAAACCTAACGTGATGGAGCCAAACGGACCCCGGATTCGGCCTCCGTGACCCCGAAAACCCATATAACATATGGTTGGAACGTGTTCTTCGCCATTTGGAATTTTTGGACTACAAACCCCCCCAAAATGACCTTAAAATGACGTAAAAAAACCTTATGTGATGGAGCTAAGCGGACTCCAGATTCAGACTCAGCGACCCCGAAAACCTATATAACGTATGGTTGGAACGTGCTCTTCGTCATTTAGGATTTTTGGATTACACACACCCCTAAAATGACCTCTAAAAAACCTTACCTGACGGAGTCAAATGGACCCCGGATTCGGACTCAGCGACACCAACAACTTAAAGTCTATATGGTCTGGTCAGTGGAATCGAAAAAAAAATTGTTGTGTGGGCCTCTATAATATTTGCTATGCCGATGAAACCGTGGTAATAGCTAGCAGCCTACCATAACTCCAGCCTCTCATGAACCGCATCGTAGAACACAGTAAACGTTTCGGCCTCTCTATGAACACATCCAAGACCAAACTGAAAGTATTTTCAAAAACACAAAAACATGACATCTTGAGGCTCCATGGAGAGATCATAGAAGAGGTGTCGTCTCTAAAATATTTTGGTGCGCTCAATAATCAGCACAACGACGTATAGGTCGAGATCAAGGCAAGAATTGAACAAGCAAGGAAAATTCTCAACAACATGAGGACACTATTGGCAAACAGCAACCTCAACCGTAGTCTCCGGGATTCGACTTCTACTCTGTAACGTATTTCCTGTCCTTTTATATGGATGTACGAATCGATGCGTTTGAAATGAACGTCTACAGACGAATGTTCCGTGTCTCCTGGAGCAACTTAGAGATTCTAGAGCGCATGGGAAAAACAAAGAACTTCTTGAAAAAATCAAGGAGAGATAAATGCAGTACCTAAATCACATCATGACGGGTGAACGTCATGAAATGCTCCGCTGATAAAATCGAGGGAAGGATTGGAGGAAGAAGGCCTATCGGCCGAAAACAGGCTGAAAAATCTACGCAGATGGCTTGGACAGGCATCCATAGAAATTTTCATAGCTACGGTTTCCCGTACAATAATAGCCATTTGGATTGCCAACCTCGATGTAGAGAAGGTATCCTAAAAAGAAGAGACTCTACTTTGAATCTGAATTATTCTTACAAAATCTAAATCAAAAGCCGCTGTAAATTTCATGAGACCTTCGTAATACACATTTTTTCGCCGATTTTAGTTCGTTTTTATTGTATTATAAAGAATATCTTCCTACACATACACAATTTTATTGCCAAATTTTTAGAAAAATTATTTTTACAGAAATTCTTTTTTAATATCTCGAGAACTATACACTCTGTATATTACCCTTAATTGTAAAGTTGTAACAAATTGATTCGCCTTCGCCTTAAATAAATTTTAATTTCCTCAAATGATTCCAAAAATTTCCGAGAAAGATATAAAAAATTTTGTGAGCTTTTTGCCAAAATTTATAAACATGGACAAATTTTTCCACAACAAATATTAAACAAAATTGTATATAGAGTAGTGACATTGGTGACAGAGATCTGCTAAATTCCCTCAATGAAAAATGGTAGAGTAATATTAAAAAAAAGAAATAAATTCCTTTTTTGTCAAATCGATTTTTGATGTTTGTGTGGTCCCTTTATAATATTTAAAACCGATTTCGAAAGTGCTATCCAAGTTCACAAGTGGCTTATTTATCACGAATCAGAATTGCAACAGACAAAAATAGTTGAAACAATATCGTAAATTTTAAAGTGGGAATTTTTGCAAGAAATTTTTTTTAGTAGTGATAATAGTGGATTTGACCTTAATGAAGGTTTTCCCATATTTTAAATGTTTTTTTATCTGGGACAAGCCCTTCTGATTATGTCAATCTTTAAAAAATCATCATGGCGTTGCTAATTAATATTAATAAATAAAACTTTCATTTATTTATGGAATAAACACTTCCCAAGGGTTGCAAACTTGTTTATAAAGATGATATATTTCGAAAAATTTGTTGTCCTTTAATTGTTTTTAACAAATGAGAAACATCTCTATTAAGATGAAAATATTTTTTTTTTAATTTTTGGAAATAATAGTTGTACAAAAAAATTTTTGGCGCAAAAATTTCGATTTGTATATTTTCAATATTGTAACAAAAATTTTCGACTATTTGTTAAACAAATTCAGATTTACGACAAATACCTATGTGAGTTGTGTGCTCGGTTAGCGTTTTAGAAATCCATTTTAAATCTTATTTTGTAATCTATATATTGATCAGGGATATTAAAATTACAGCTTTTGGTGTAGTGTGCGGTCTACGTGCTCTTTTGTGATCTACCTGTTTTGTTTTCGGTTCATTATGCGGTCTACCCAGAATTGCCGTAATCATTCCCCTTAATGCCCTTAATCTGCTTATCTACCCGTTTGTTAAATGAATATTGAACATTTTCTCGGGATCGGGGCCATTTTTCCAAAATGCTCCGATAACTACTTTACTTTCGGTTCATTATGCGGTCAACCCAGAATTCCCGTAATAATTTTTGTAAATTTGGAAATAAATATTTTTCATTTATTGAATTAGGTCTTTAACTTGCTTAAGTCTTATACTTTGCATCAAAGAGTGAGTAGATCTCATAGTTAACCACATAAAGTAGGGTAGATCGCAAATTAATAGGTAGACCGCATACTACACCAGAAGACGGGAGGTAGACCGCATACTACACCGGCACCCAGCTTTTTTTGTTTCGTTAAACTATTTTGCGTCGGTAATAAGGGAAAGCAGCCTCACATACAGATAAGATCACTTCGTTACAATACAGTCGGTAACATAATTTTTCTCATTGGTTTCTCGTGATTGTAATTAGGTGCTGCTGAACTCTACACTAGTTCATTAGACATCACTTCTTTATTTTATACTGTAACGTTTTTACTGTCTACTAAAACTAAAACACTACGCGATTATCCCAATTAATTTATTTCTTACACTACACTTATAAACTTAACTTAACAATCCCTTAATTTAACTTATATTCGCATACACAGATGTTTATTTATTTTAACGCGCGCGGTCTCTCGCTCGAATGTTTACGCACCGGTTCTTCAACTGTCCTGCCTCGGGTCCGACATTCCCTTTTTATGGCAGGTAAACGTGTTCTCGATCTTTCTGACAGTTTCGAGATAATTGCTAAAATGTTCGATTTTCCAGGAACCCGTTATCGCATCGAACTCTCTGGAGTCTTCCCGTCGGCTTCGACCCGTCCTTCCCGGAATCGCAATTCGGCGAACTTGTGTGGCTCCCGGCGTGTTTATATCGCGGCCGGCGAGCCGTTTCGTTACAATACTGTCGTAACAGTATGCTTTGACATCTGGCTATATTTTTCGGAGTAATAGTTTCACAACTCTGAGTTTCAACCTTTGCATTTTAAGTAAATATTTTGCCCGCAAATAGGAATGTAGTTTGTTTAAATTTTGTTATATCTTTCTACGTGTTTAATTGAATCTTTTTAATTATCTTTTTATTAAAATTTAATAACATTTTGTTACATTGTTGCCATATGCTGGAAAATTCTTCGAAATATTAGTTCTTCAAAAGAGCAATTATTTTAAAGTAAATCTTTCGAAAAAAACACCACACTGAAAAAAGTGTGTTGTAACACGAATGGAGTTGCGGTTGTCTCAACCCCGCCGCATAGATAAATATGGCGAGTCTCACCGGGAGGATACCTACCTGAATAACAGGTTGGGTTGGTGTTGTTGGCTCAACTACACAGAATGATTCGAACAAGTGAGGGTATTTTTCAAGGAATATTAAATGGTATTAAACTGACTTATTATTTGGGTTCTGTGAGTGGAATATGAAATTCACTTTATTTCACCATAGTTGGTTTAACTGCTATAGTATATTGATATAAAAATTTAGTGGGTTTCATCTGAAGAACTATACAATTACCGCAATAACAGAATACTTCATTTTAAACAAAACATGATTTTAAATAATGTTAAATGTAATTGTGTTATCAAGATATTAGCTTCTGTGAAATGCGACATTATTTTAGGATAATTTACCAGAAATGTTAAATGAAACAATTCCAGATTAGTTTAAATTTTAATAAAACTGGATGAAATAAAAATGTAATACTATCAACATATATGAGATTCTTTGAAATGCGGCATTATTTCAAGTTAATTTACTACGAATTTTAAAGAAAACACATTCAGAATTAGTTTAAAATTTTAATAAAATTTTATTAAACAAAAATAACTTTATCTGCACTCAATAATTGTTTTAGTTAAATTCCTTAAAATTATCAAGGAACCTTATGATCATAAGGAAACAATTATTTGTATTATTACATTATACAATACATGCTACACTAAATTATTTGCCTTAATTATACAATGGTAATTATAATCCCATACTCTGCAACAGTTTACTAACATAGGGTTTTTTATATAATTTTTTGTTTGAACTCTATATAACGCATGTTGAAAGAAAATCCAAATTGTTCACACTCCGATGGAAATTTTGAATTCCATACGAAAAAAATTTTAAACAAAACATCAAGTGCCTTTAACGGCGAATCAAAACGATATCTAACCTTTTCTACAATTACATAGAGATTTTATACATTCATGAACGTGTCGAAGGTTCCACCTCTTCATAAAATCTATTTTTTTAGATGGTTGTCGTCAATTTCAGCTGCGCTCTAAACAATAAAAGAAAAATTGTATGAAAATTATATTTGAAATAAAAGTATAAAATTTACCTTTAAAAGCTGCAAGACCATTCTCACTTCTGTCGGCTTCCAAGAACCAGTTGTTTTACCATAATGAAGGACCGTGGTGTCTTTCCATAATAATTGCAATAGATCACAGAAATATGTTATATGTTTATACAAATTTATATCAAAAACCTGAATAACAATAGCGATACGTTAAAACAAACCATCAACTAAAAGTTCACTATCACCGTCAACGACTTACCTGAACGCTTGTAAACAGACAACCATAGATCAGATAACTAAACTTGTTAATTTTAATGAACCGACTCCGTACTAGGCCAACCAATAGAGATTTTCCTGCGCACTAAAATTTAACCGGTCAAAACCTATACCATCGTGTAGAAGACAGTTCATCGATGAAAACCCACCTTTTTGCCCCAGCGAAATCGGTGTCGGGATTTTTATAAACAACTTACAGTGCAAAAAAATGCATTTTTTTAGTTTTTTACGAATATCGCGAAAAGTAATGAAAGGATCGTTATACGACCAATAGGACTTTTGTAGGGAATCATAAAACCTAGAAAATGGTTAACCGTTCAACACGATCGCATCACTTTTCACTGAGAAAATACGGAAAATCCCCCAAAAATTTATCTTTCTTGAAAAATTCGTAATTTCAACAAATTTCAGGGTGGAGAAACTATCTTCGGGGTAGTGATAGGCAATGATGTGTAATTTATGTTTGCAGAATATGGTTTCCGGCCCATGCGCAGTTTTTGCACAATCGCGTTATAAACAATTTTCGCACCTTTTCTTGCGAATTGTGCGATTTTATGGGAAATCAATTATTCATAGTTCTGCAAGCGTCATTTTAAATAAAAAACCGGTATCTTTAAAACGTATATCTTGGATTTTCACGTAAGAAGTGGGAAATGTACTAAAAAAGGCCCTGAAAGTTGCTCCGAACGTTCGAAATCGCATAAAAGGCTGGTCTTTTTCCCCCACCACAGCTGCCCGAGACTGTCTAGAAGCGATTTCGGGCGTTCGGAGCAACTTTTAGGGCCTTTTTCAGTACATTTCCCACTTCTTACGTGAAAATCCAAGATATACGTTTTAAAGATATTGTTTTTTTATTTTAAATGCCGCTAGCAGAACTATGAATAATTGATTTCCCATAAAATCGCACAATTTGCAAGAAAAGGTGAGAAAATTGTTTATAACGCGATTGTGCAAAAACTGCGCATGGGCCGGAAACCATATTCTGCAAACATAAATTACACATCATTGCCTATCACTACCCCGAAGATAGTTTCTCCACCCTGAAATTTGTCGAAATTACGAATTTTTCAAAAAGATAAATTTTTGGGGGATTTTCCGTATTTTCTTAGTGAAAAATGATGCGATCGTGTTGACCAGTTAACCATTTTCTAGGTTTTATGATTCCCTACAAAAGTCCTATGGGTCGTATAACGATCCTTTCATTACTTTTCGCGATATTCGTATAAAACTAAAAAAAACGCATTTTTTTGCACTGTAATTTGTTTAAAAAAATCCCGACACCGATTTCGCTGGGGCAAAAAGGTGGATTTTCATCTATGAACTGTCTTATACACGATATTATAGGTTTTGACCGGTTAAATTTTAGTGCGAAAATGTATTCTTTTTTAGCTCTATGGTTGGCCTATACGTCAACAATTCAAACAAAAGTTTTGTGACTTTTTCACCAATAGCAAACGACGTGTATTAGGTGTTGTCTAACTGTACTAACTTTTCTCGCTTCGTGGATGTTTCCTTCTCAGTGGATTTACTATAGTTATCAAGACATATAACGTTAACTATTCTATCTAGAACTAATCTGAAATATGCTGAACGACTCTCTTAATTTAAGGAATATGTATTGTTAGTTAGTTAAGAATACTCGTAACTACACTGGACGATAAGGTTAACAGAATGGAAAGGTGATGGTAACTAAGTCGAAATACACGCTTCATTAAGTGGAAGGATATCATGAGCTTTCTTAACTATGACGATGTTCCTACCATTTTGAAAACGAAACGATAGCTGGTATGGTCAATGGGAAAAATTAACGCGATCGGTTGAGTAATTCCAGAAATATAAGCCGAAAAGCTGAATAATGAACGAATTTGAGAATGGTGACGTTCAGAAACGACCCGTTATACGATAAATTTGGTATAAAGATATATTTTGAAATGTTTTAAATGCGCGAACGTTACGCTGCACAGCAAACAAATCGAAAAGTTAGGCCTCGGTATGCACCCCTGGAAATGTCTACGACCGACCAGACATATTACGATCCCACTCTCATGCTCCGAGATTTCTCACCTAAGGGATAACTGAATTCCTGTAAAATGTAGAGACCTGTGTTAACTACGGAACCGCCCAAAAGTATATGCTTTACTATTTTGTGCATGTTATAAATTGAGATTAGAACACGTACGTTTACATCTAAAATATTCTCTAATTCGTGTTATTTTAGTTTTCATTGGTGTTCTCCCGATCAAGCGACAACACTGACAAACATTACTTGATGCTCGTATGGGGATGCTAAATATGGACGTGGCGTTCATGACATACGGCCCAGCTTATCAGATATCACTAAATAGTATTATGTTAACAGATAAACTGTATACAACCCCTAGTGGCCAGTACTTGGATCTAGTTCACAGCTCATTTCCTAACAAATACGACGTACTGACAGTTTTGTATAGAAAGGTAAGTAAGGTTCACCGTTTATAACTACTTCGATATCACTGAGTTACAAATTAAAGAAAATTGTCCCGATAAGTTTATTAGCTGATCTTGACAGCATTTTATGAGCTGAATCCTAAAACGACAATATTTTCTACTACGCATTAACTAACCTACAACTGCCATTGGAAAGTCCCTTGTAAGAGTTTAGCAGTAATCGACTGTAGAGTATTAGAATTATTAGTATTTATTAATATAGTAAGTATAACATTATAAAGTATCATAAAGTATGATACAATTTGCTTTGCTTAAAATATCTTCAAGGAAGCGTTCGCTGTTCGTTGCTGTTGTTCCCGAGGTTGCCCGGTGATAAAATCCAAATTAGAATGGAAATAGAAAAAATAAATGATTGAAATACATAATATAACCAAAAGTATAATAAGCTATTAGTAAAGGATTCACAACAACTATGTAATGGTCAGATATCTTAATGACTCTTAAATACTTCACTTCATTTTTAAAAGAAAAAGAAATCCTCATAAGAAAGTTATCATAATCACATTTAAATCTAAAACATTAAACCAAGTAGTGTAGCAATAAGACCGCATATGTTCCATGTGAACTTTTCATGCCGAATACTCTCATGAATGGTTATTATAATGTCATAAGTCTCTTCCACATTACCGACAGGTGCTAGAGGCAGTGAAAAGAATTTATTTCACTTATGAAGGAGGACTACCTTTAGGTTATCCTTGCAAAAATTAAAGAAAAAAAGGCCATGAACTAGAGTATTCATTGTAGGACAAATATCCATATAGTACACAGTATCTTCTTGAGAGAACCAATTTTTAAAATTTTCAAGGTGATTCTTAAAATCTCATACTTTAGTCTAGCTATTCCCCCAAGGAGAATCCACCCTTTTAGCTGAGATCACAAAAGATTTGCTTTTCTTTGACAACTTTAAATCACGTTCACTATCACCTCCTTCAGAGCTTCTACTGATCCAATTGCTGAAGGCAAGCTTAAATATATTATGCTGTGTTTTGATTTACTCTTGAATCGTGTTGCATTTATTGAAATAAAATAGCAATCTGCTTCATGACTGAATAGTTGTCTCCAAACTATGTGATCTGCAAATGGCATATATTGAGAATAGTTTACCAGTTCTGTGAAATGTTTGGGATGTGAAATAAAGCAAACATGAGGAATCCATTTCTTATCCCCACCTCCTACTTAGCAAAATGAAATAAAGTTCTTACAATTTTTTATTGGAGATTAAAATTCCTTCTTCTAGATATGAAATTCAATACACCACAAACATAACGAAAAGTATTTGTGTAATTTTAGCACAAGCGTGGCATTATTACACTTTTACCAATAAAATTGGTACGAATTAAAAACGACAGCAATGTGAAACGGATCGACTATATTCTTTTAAACATTATAAGAAAACTGATTGATCACTTAAAGACATATATCAAAAGCATCAAACTTCAATGAAGAGGTTGATGTGTGCGATCCCTTTGATAAATTCTACCTTCTAATTACTATTTAAAATACAATATGTCCCTTTTGATTATTTTTGGGGTTTCCTTTAATTTTGTTAGATTTGTAGTTTTATGTGCTAACTTTTATGTCTACCTTTATTTTTGTTTAAATGATTCGTGTTAATTTTGATCTAATTTTCATTATATAAATTGTTTTTTTGTTTAGCCTACTTTTGTTTGTGGTTTTAACTATTTTGTCTTCTTCTATAACTTGTATTATTCTTTTTTTCGCCATTTCCAGTGCGCGACCTTCGCTTAAGGAGGCGCCGCAGTCAGAACTGTCAAAAGATGGCGATAAAGTCGTTTCCCTTTGGTGTTATTAAACTGAAAAACTCTGGCGAATTTATTGGAAATCGGATGTATGGAACCTGTCATATACTCACACCATCATCCTAAGCTATTTTTGCTACCATTTTAATATTCTGTCAGAGATTAATTGTACACTAAAGGTTTGAATTATCAGATTTTTTTCCGAGCTCTAGTATATATTTATGAAATTTCTTTTGGGTTTAGCATGATGCTTACATTATTCCCGATTGAATGATGCTGTATTCATCATTTCACGATCGCCCGACTTCGAGTCTAGTAACACGGAAAAATGCACAATTTGCCCGCCAAAAATCGCCATTGCCGCTCAGTCAAGTCGCAAACCGAAATAACAGCTCGGGAGTGTGGACATCGGTTCTCAGATGGCGAATTGCGAATTTCGTGCGTGTGACTGTGTGACGTCTCGCTCATATGCGCTATCTCCGTCTAACGCGTTTCACATACAAAGTTGCAATGTTCTCTCTCGCACTTATTGCTCGCATAACCGTATCGGATATAATTTCGTGTACAATAGCAAACAGAAGAATTTTTATGTTTGCGGCCGTGATCCTCGTAAACTGCCATTCTCATTTTGAAAAATTCATTATTCATTTTGTATTGGATATTATTACATTATTTCAATATTTACAATTTAAGAATTTAAAATGGTACTACTGGTGTTTGTTCAGCAAAGAAAACCTTTGCTGTTTCCGGAACTTTTATTTTTTTACACTTCTTTGTTCCTTCTTTTCTCGCCATTTCTTGATCGCGTCAAGTACAACGTGATCAAGAATGACTGTTTGAGTTGGCAATACTGAATTTCATTTTTAAATGGTACAACTGGAGTAATATCCGGTTGGTGACATTGACAGCGGTCATTGACAGATGCCATTTGCTATTTCAATATCAAGTTTCTGGTATTCTTTTCAAATTTAGTTATTTAAAATGGTTTTCACGTTACAGCACGATATTTTCATTGGAATGGCGTACTTTCGAAGCGGGATTTATAACCGAATTACTGGTTGGCAGTACTCTCTCGAAGCGACATACCAGCAATTTCAGGAAGTGTTTCCGGAGACTTTGGTCACTTTTGCTGTCTTTCAGCAACATTGCATGCGAGTAGTTGAACGTTATTTAAACACAGGGAGTGTAAGCAAGCAAAAATCAACTGGTAGACCTTCTACTCTAAACGAGGAAGTTGTCGAGGATATCAGAACTCGAATGCAAACAAGTCCTCGCAAATCCTTAAGAAAGCTCTCCCTTCAAACAGGTTGGGTCCTTATGCCTCCTATTCAACCAATTTTCATTCTTATCCATAAGACTTCCACTTTTCCATGTTGTTCTAGTTCACAGTTTTATAGGCTTAACATATGGAAGTTGCTCCACTGTACTTAAAAAGAAATTAAAGTACCACCCTTACAAAATTTCCATCGTCCAGTCATTAACCCCTCCTGATCACCCACAGAGAGTTTTATTTTGCAATTGGTTCAATGACATATTAAATAATAATGATATCCTTGACAATACCTTCTTTTCCGACGAAGCCTGGTTTCATCTCAACTGCTATGTGAATAACCAAATTACAGAATTTGGTCAGGTGAAAATCCTTACGCTATCAGAGAGACACATTTACACCCGGTTAAAGTTTGTGTTTGGATTGCAGTGTCAAGTACGCGGGTGTATGGGCCAATATTTTTTAATTTTACAGTCAATTCGGAGAGATATATACAACACCTTTTGAGGCCTTTTATAAACCAATTAACAGACGAAGAGCGTCAAATTGGATATTTCTAACAATACTCTGCAAGGGCACATACGGCTCGTGCTACTATGGGATATTTAAGAGAGAATTTTGGCGACAGAGTACGGTATTAGTCGGTGCATTTGGTGAAGCAGGTCACCAGATCTCACTCCATTAGATTTTTCGTTATTTGGACTCTTGAAGGACAATGTCTTTAGGAACGTATTGCATACTGAAAAGAGCTGCAATAGGCAATAGTTCAGGAAGTGGCAAACATTACCCCCAATATGCTGGTGAATATCTTCGAGAGCCTAAAAAGAAGAGTTAATTTATGTCTGGACCAAAATGGGGGGCATTTTGAGCATTACCTTTAGCCGGTTTAATTAAATCTTTGTTTTGTATTTCGAGTTTCATTTTTAAGCTTTAATTTTTGTTCACATAACCTACACAATCTTATCGCTGATTGTTCTTCTTCTCCTTTTATTTGGCCTTCGCTGCTATGGCGATCCAGCCACTTAAATAACGCTGATTGTTTTGTCAAATAAATGAAATATACATATCTGGTTGTCAAGGCCTATCAACTTTAAAAAAGTTACCTCATTGAACAGCTTCTGGCGAGGGGGTCGCGCAAGGGAGGCGGAGTTCGTGACGTAGACTGGCGACCCAGGTCTAAGTTTTATTACCTGTGTTTAATCTAACTCTGGTTTCATCTATGCTCTGTATTACTCTGACAATTTGGCGTTTGGCTGGCGTTTTCGTTTGTAATTGACAACACTTTTGAGTTTTTCAAAGTATTTTTTGCATCGCCGGTCACCGTGTGACGTAGATGACGTTGTGGTAGGTCAGGATCGCTTGAGGCAACCTATTTAAAGTTGATACGCCTTGTCTGGTTGTAGCATTGCAAACCCTTAGGCAAAAAAATCCTCCAGGTGGATTGCCAACTCAAACAGTCATTCTTGATCACCCTGTATATATGGGGGATCCCGACACTTTCTATTTTTTTGAATATTTTTCAGAAAAATTTCAGGCAAAATACATTCTTTGTAGAATGTTGCTAATTTGGGCAACATAGTTTGCTTCCACAATTCCTCGTCTTTATAGATTTGCTCCACAAATATATCTATTTGGTCAGTTACATATACAACAAAGTAACATAATGACCTTTTGGTAATGTTGAGTTGACCTTGAACCTGAAAACAATTACATAATACATTATATGTACAATTATAATTAAATATAATTATACCGGGTGTCTCGACAAGGGTACGGGGCGGTTGGATCTCGACAATGGTAACGCCTAGTGGTTTGAGGAAAAATGGATAAAATGGGTAGAAGAAATGGCTGGAAATTATTTTGAAGTTTGTAATTCAACAGCTAGGGTGCGTAACTACTACGAAGAAATGTTATATTATTCTCGCTTTATATGATAGTACACTGAATCTTTGCCACTTCCTATTAAAAATTATTCAGGAAAATCCAAATTTTCTGTCACAAATATTATGGACGGATGAAGTAACCTTCAGTAACGCAGGAGGTGTAAATTTGCGTAATATGCATTACTAATCCGGGACACCCGGTATATTTATTTAGATGAGAGAACGGCAATAAAAAATTCAGTTAACAGTTTTTTAAACTCACCTGATAATAGTAAGGATACGTCCGCTTTAACATTATTTTTCCATCTTTGTTGATCAAACAAGTCTTTTTGTTTTTTTCTAAAATTTCCTCGATGCTATTTGCTTCCAGCTGGGAAGAAGCATAAAACATTTTACCTCTATGATAGCATCGTCATCAATCAATCCTAAAAGAAAACGTTTATCGTATAAACTATTGAACAAACCTTGGATGTTATGACACATAACAGCCTAGAACCGTCATAATATTCATAGATATGTTAATATCTATTATCCAGTCTAAATGACATACCATCAGGAAAAGCAGCTAGAAACCCATTTTCTTCATCTATCCATAAACCACTTTTTTTTACTGTTAAACCTGCTTTCTTTTCAAAAAAAGCTATAGCTACCGTTTCATTCCTAATTCCAAATTCGGCAGCATTTGAAAGTTTAATAGAATGTCTAGTGTCAAGGCAAGACTTCACGATTCCGTGGCATGGTGTATTATCTCTCCTGTTCATTACTCGTCCAAACAGGGAAGCTGTGAGTCTATTTGCCCTTTCATATTCGTAGACAGGATTTCCAAATTGTCCTACAGAATTATGCGCTATGCGCTTTATCTCTTGCGTATCAACCTAAAAAAGCAACCACACAATAACGATCTAATGTTGGATTTCAATTTTCAGTAGATAGTTCCCAGAATAAACTTTAAACTTACTTGTAAATCATTGAGAAACTTTTCACATTGTAATTCAATGTTTGAGAAGTCTTCCTCTGGCCCATCAGCATATTTTCCATAATGTTTAGACTGTTTGGAGTAATGACCCGGTTTTTCATTTTTTGTCCTTGTTGGAAATAGTTGTTTCCTAATTTTATCGTGTTCATGTTTAGATGTTTGTGATTTTAGGAATCTCTTGAAATGATAACCCGGACTTTCTCCACATACTTTTTTCGAGGGATGAGTACGCCAATTTATGTCTTGGGTATACCTAAGTCCAGCCATATGAACTCTTCGTTCGTAAGAGCCTCTCTTGATCAAATTTAAACGTTTACCCATATTAAATCGTGCTACAATATTCATTAGTCTTTCCACTCTATTTGTGTTTTCATTCTCTATCAGAAGGTGAGCCTTTTTCGTGAGGAGGTTGATAGTTCCTACGAAACAAATATATTATGATAGCAAAAAAGGATTTATTCGTAGATACTAAAATAAAAGTCAATGTACCATTCAAGTGAACGAAAATTAATGTAGCTTTCAACATAGGAATTTGATTGAATGAAGTATCACCAACGGAATTGCATATCCCAATCCTACATTTCGAATGATCACCGAAAACATGGTGAACTCCATTTTCCAGATCTTCTCTTAGGACTTTAACATTCCGCAATTTGGAATGTTCATGAATTGAACATTTCGCCCTTTTCGTCAAATCTTTTATTTTAGTCAAACTCAGTAGTTTCCTGCCTCCTGCTAGCACTCTTTTATCTTTCTTTAATTCTCTTAGATGTTTTCCATAATTCTTCAGAGCATGATTAGTGCATTCTAATTTTTCCACATAAGATCCATAGCTAACATTCTCAATAATCCTAGCGAAAACGCTTGAATCACCATCAGCTATAAATCTCTTGTATCGCACTCCATGCATTTCTTCACTCATATTGAATCCAGCCACTGCCATATCAGGCTCCATAGAACATGCTGAATCTTGCCAATTCTTGTAGCATATATGTGGAGGAATTTCTACACTTTTATTTTCTGCTCTTGTACAAATACTACAGAACTTGTTGCGGACAGCTATGAACAATACTTCACCAGTGAATTTGCCAATTATTCCAACCTTAATAATAATAAAAATTATCAAAAAAAATTATTTGAATATGTGCATTCGCTAAATTACCATTCCTGAAAAAGAATTGAAATTTGTTCCATATGATCGTTTTGCCCAGGATCCATCAACATATACAGTAATCCAAGGAACACCATCTGCACATAATCTGTTATTTTTAATAGCATTATCTCTTTCTCTTTGTCCAGCCTCTTTCATGCTTCTCCACATAGAATTCTTCCACTCCTTAAAAAAAATCGTAAATCGTATTATGTGTAGTAGTATTTCTAAAAATCTAAAACTTTCAACGAATGTCAATAGTGAGAGGTACTTTACAAATAATTTAATAAACTGTTATTACAGTTAATTACATTCGATAATGAAATAAGTATTCAAGTTTAGGAAAATTGTTGAAGTATATTTTGAAACATTTCAAAAAAGTGTAAAATGACCCTGATCAACCTAATTACAATGCAAGTAAATTTAGTAAAAGCAAAGTAAAGCAAAGGGCGAGCGCAAATTGGTCTGATTTCTTAGCTGCTACGTGTCTAGTGGGCTGACTTGCTCTATATAAGTACCTCTTGGAAAAGTAAAGAAGTTATGATCATCGAAAAAAGTATGAAACCGAAACACTCACCTTGCCTAAGATACTTTCAAATTGCAGAAACATATGATTTGACATGCAAGGAATATCTAGACAGGACAAAAACTCGTTCATGTGCATAAAAGTACTTCCCGTAGCAAGGGTGCCCCACACTGCACCCATGTTTACAACAGAAACTTTTTTAGCTGGGTTTTCTGTCAAGAGTCGATATTCATTTCTGCATGTGTCACATTCCAAAATAGCTGTTGAAACTAATCCTGAGCCTCTCATCAATTCTTTCTTTACTTGGAGCGTTCCTTGTGGGCACACATATACATGTCTTTTCTGAATGGATAGTGTTTCGTCTATGACATATTTCAACTCAACAATTCTATTTCCTGACATCTGCTCTTTCACTGAATGAACATTGTTTTCAGTTTCGATGTATAACTCATGTCTCATAATGGAATCATACTCATCAGATGTTACCACGCCGTATTCTCCCTTATCAACAGTTATCACTGATGAAGGCCCTGGACCTGAGTAGGTATTCTGACACCACGTTGGATCCCTTGAAATAGAAATATATCACATAAAAGTAGCATATTTGGCCTTGATACTTACTTTTCCATCATAGCGTGTATGTCTTCCAACGAAGAATCTGATGAGACTGAGGGAGCACTGAAATAAATAATGATCTTGTAACCAACTTTCCGACACACACAAATGAAATATAAAAGCCGTAAGATCATCTAGAGAACATTTTTCGTCACTCTTAATTCAAAGTAGAACATATAATATATATAATTACTCACTATTTATAATTTCCTGTATTACTAGAACTCGGCTCACTAACAAATTCTTCAACCAATTTGTCATTGCCTGAAAGTTGTTCTCTGTCTGCTAAGCGAGTCCTGAAAATAAGGCAAGTTTTTAAAAAGCACCAACCAACGTAATGGATGTCAATCGTAAAATAACATAAAATAAGATATTAATTAAAATAAGATACTGACTATATTGTATTCCGATTTATTTTTCCAATAAATCAGTATTCATTCAATATGATAATTGGCACTGATACAAAAAGGATAACAAATTTCACTACAACAAAAGCAATTGAGAGCTGAAATTGATCGAAAGGCTTACATAATAAACCGAAAAGACAAACAATTATGGTATGCCAGTCGGAAAGGCTAATTGTTATTAACCATAAAGAAGAGAGATTTCAAATAGTAATCAATTAAGAATTAATTGTACGTGGATTTACTAAATATGAAGGTTTATAAAGGTTAATAAATGGTTGTTTTTCGATTGAATTGTTCCGCAATGATATCTGCTGCCCTCGTTTTGCAAGAGAATTTGCCAGAGAAACTATGAATTTTTGGAAAATGTGAAACTTATTTGAGGGCTAATGTGTCCCTGTAAATTTGATACTGAAGTTTATGCAAGGGTTATGTCAAATTTTTACTTTTTCTTTATTACTTTCTCTTTAAATTTTGGAAAACAGGGTTTAGATAAAAGGTACGGAATTGTTTAATACCTACAAAAACCTGAAATGGTTTTTTTCATGTCGGATGAAAAACAAAAAACAAATATTGTGTACATAAAATATGCCAAAATTTTCATTTTTTTATAACTTTTTGTCTCTAAATATTTAAAAGAACGGCTGCAACAGGAATGAATAAATCTAAAAAAAATTAAATCGCTATCGAAGGGGTGGTGGAGGGTAGAAATGGGATAAAAAAAAGTGTCAAAATCCACCCTCTAGCCCTGCGGTAGGCAGTTACACTTTTTGTTCATTGCAAGACCCTAGACTAGATCACTTCGAGCTATCAGAGTTCAGATTAGAGTTTTTATTTTATACCTCAAAACCAGTTAATATGCTTCATGTATTATGATAAGTTACAGCTTACCTTTCATCTCCTCTGATTTTTCTCACTTTCCACATATTTTTTGCAATTGTAGCCCTTTTGTTCCGTTTACGTGTACGGCCCATAGTAGCAGATAAAGCAAATAGCAATAAAATAAAATCCACAAATAAAAATTGCACAAATAACCGACGGGTAGTTCACGACGATCACCGCTAACAAACACAAGAAATCTTCTGTTTACTAGTGGCTTCCCGGAAATATTTTCGATACAATATTGCGACCGACAACGAGTACGAGAGAAAACGTATTATACGTGAAACGAAACACGTTAGAAAGAGATAGTATGTATGAGCGAGACGTTCAATTTGGTTGGCATGTACTTCTTGCACACAGAGGGATTAACAAAATCCATTTTTTCGTAATTCGGATTTCGAAGGAGCCAATGAAACGTTAGGAAAAAATCCACAGTTTTAATTCTGGGATGATCGCAATACTTCCCTTCCCAAACTAAAAATCACAATTTTTTTAATTTTTCTTCGAAGTACAGGTCCGATAGCGATTGTATGATTTTGTTCTCTGAAAGCCTATACTTCTTGAATACCTAAATTTAAATTTTCATTTCTCGCGCGAATTTGGGGTTTACAGCCGAGTGGTTTTGGCTTAGACGCTTAGACAAGGAAAGACTCTCTTTCCTCGCAGACTTGTCACCGAGACTTGTGGTTTAGCCATCTATTTTAAAATAGTACAACTTCTGCTATTGTGAAATTTCTTCCATCGGTGTGAGACTACGCTAAATATTCATTTAACATGAATATTTCCGACGGTAGAGCCACTGGTGGAGAAATATTGAAATATCTGAGCGCGTCGCCCTCTTAATTAAGTTTGTGGCGTTACAAGATTTTAAATTTGAATTTCCCGTATAAAATTATTGGTTCAGTAAAAATATTAGTTAGGAAAAAATATGTGGTGACCATTGTATTATAAGCGTTTATTTTTAGGTAAGCCCTGGCTCTCCAGACTTCTGGACGCACTTCCACGGGGTCGAAACGACTCTACTAGCAAACGTCGGATCCCTTAACGTTTTATTTCACCAAGACGCAGTTAATACGATCCTTCAATACTCGAAGTACAGTAGTGTAATGCGAGAAGTAAACAAAGCGACACATGTTTACTCCTTCAAAAGAATAACGACGACGCGTACAAGGCAGCTGCATGAACATTTCCTGCGTAGCCGTTCTAGAATATACTAGAACGTTCTTTATCGGGGTTGGGAGTGTATATATAAGGGGGCTTGTGATCGAGGGAGTTAGTTAGAACTAGAGAAGCAGAAGTGAACGCGACATACGATCCGAAAGAGGAGCAGTACAAATAAATTATGTAGTGTCTAGTCTAGTGTACAAGTAGTTTAGTGTGTTAAATAAATTAGTGTTCAATTAATGTAAATAAATTATAAAATAAACGCTACAATGGTGTCAGAAGAGCGGATCATGAAGAAGTTACGCGAATTAAAAGTGGCCGAGTTAAAAAAAGAACTCGAGGAACGGGAATTGGAAACAGGAGGGAGGAAGACTGAACTCCAGGACCGGCTCTCAGCATTTTTGAAAGAAAATGGCCAGGACCCGGAAGTTTTCGAGTTCGAAGACGATGACATCACGAAGCAAATCGCCGCCCAGAGGAAAGAAATCGCCGCCCAGAGGGAAGAAAGCGCCGCCCAGAGGGAAGACATCACTGCTCAAATCGCTGCCCAGCGGGAAGAAATCGCCGATCAGAGGGAAGACATCACTGCTCAAATCGCTGCCCAGAGGGAAGACATCACTGCTCAAATCGCTGCCCAGAGGGAAGAAATCGCCGCCCAGAAGGAAGATATTTCTGCTCAAATCGCCGCCCAGAGGGAAGAGATAACCGACCAGATGGAGGCTCAGCGTAAGGAGATTGAACAGAAGATCACGCAGTTGGAAGAACGACTAGAACAACTCAGTAGCGACGAGGGGAAAGAAGACGAAATTGAACAGAAGACGAAGCAGTCGGAAGAGCGACTAAAGCGAGTCAGTAGCGGCGAAACGAAGGAAGAAATAAAGGCGGTCGTTCAACAGAACTCGATATCCACCAATCGAGTGACGCCCCCAACGTTCGATGGAAAAATTCCGTGGGCCAGCTACAAGAAGCAGTTTGAGGCAGCAGCGGAGGCTAATGCTTGGTCCCCTCACGAAAAAGCTGTTTCCCTTACGGTAGCCTTACGTGGAGAGGCGTTGGAAGTTCTCCAGACGCTATCCACCGAAGAAGCCGGGAATTACAATGAGCTGCTGAGGCGACTGGAAATGCGGTTCGGCCAAACACATCTGGAGCAAGTCCATCAATCCCAGATGTCCAATCGCCGTCAGAGATCGAACGAGACCCTGCAGGAGTTCGAAGCGGACGTAGCCAGACTAGTGAGGTTGGCGTATCCCACGGCACCGGAACAGATGATGGAGTGCCTCGCAGTGCAGACGTTCGTGAGCGGGTTGCGGGACCAGGAACTGCAGATGGCCCTGAGGCTAGCTCGACCGAAAACAGTAATGAACGCGCTCGCCATCGCACTAGAACATGAGGCAGCAATGGAAGCCTCCCGCATTTACGGTTGTGCTCGAGCTGTTACCGAGGAGGTAGGCACAGAAAAACTCGTGGAGAAGGCCGTCCAGCAGATCATGGAGTTGCTGTCAGCACAGAAGACGCGGCCCAAAACAGCGGTGCCGGCAAAGGCCCCGGAAAAACTAATGCGGGTCGATAAAAGGGAGGGGACGTCGACTCGTGGCAATAGGAACCCCCGGGCCAGTATAGCCTCGTTTTCCCACCAATTGGGGAGCGCGTACGTCGATGGCACTATCGACGGGAGATCCCACGCCATGCTTGTGGACACGGGAGCTACGAAGACGATCGTACGCCTGGAAGTTGTGAGGGACCGTAGGAAGATTAGGCCAAGTAGGTGGCAATTAAGAACTGCCACTGGGGAGAAGGCAGTAATACACGGTGAAGCGACGGTTAGCATGACGTTGGGACGAGTAAAGTTTGACCATCCTGTTCTCATAGCCGAAATTGAGGAAGACGTCATACTGGGAATGGACGTCATGAGGAATCATGGATTCCAGTTGGATTTCGGACACCGAGTGTTGAGGATCGGTCAAGAAGAATTACTGCTACACAATCGTGACAACTTTGTGTTAGACGTAATAATGGCAGAAGATGTGATTCTCCCGGAACGAAGCGAAACGATCACCTCTACCTGTCTAAGGGGTGTTGTGGAAGAGGGAATTCCAGCCGTGATCGAACCAGAAAACGATGGCAATCGACTGGCTCGGGGGGTACTGGTAGGAAAGGCGCTCGTTACTCTCTCAAGTGAAGTGCCTGTGCGACTACTTAACATCAATCAGTACCCGGTTACCATCAAGAAGGGTACGAAGCTGGGCACGTGTAAAGCCGCTTCGGCCATCGTAAGGGGCGTTAGTGAGGAAGAAAGGTCCAGACACACTCCGCAGGACTTGAAACAAATTCTTTCCCAGACCAGTGCGTTTCTCTCGCCCACACAGAAACAAAAGGCCAACGAATTAATAAATAAGTACCAGGACATATTTACCACCGAGAATGGGAAGCTGGGAAAGGGCACGGGCGAGACACGGCCGATTCGACAAACAGCAAGACGACTACCCTTGGCCAAACGGGAGGAAGCCGAGCAAATCATCAGGGACCTAGAGCGGGACGGGGTCATCGAGCCGTCAAGCAGTCCATGGGCCTCGCCGGTAGTACTGGTGAAGAAAAAGGATGGGACTACTCGATTCTGTGTAGACTACCAGCAGGTGAACAGTGTCACCAAAAAGGACAGCTACCCGCTACCACGTATCGACGACACACTCGATACCCTTGCTGGATCCACGATATTTTCGACCTTGGATTTAAAAAGCGGCTATTGGCAAGTCGAAATGGACCCTGCCGATAAGGAAAAGACGGCATTTACCTTCGGTAACGGCCTGTGGCATTTTACAGTCATGCCATTCGGACTTTGTAATGCCCCAGCGACGTTTGAGAGGCTGATGGAGAGCGTGCTAATTGGTTTGACGTGGAAAACGTGCCTAGTCTATTTGGACGATGTCATCGTGATGAGTAAGACCTTCGAAGGACATCTGAAAAACTTAGAGGACGTCTTCCAGAGACTGCGAGGTGCGGGGCTGAAACTGAACCCGAAGAAATGTCAGCTCTTCAGAAGAAAGGTCTCTTATTTAGGGCACGTAGTGAGCAGAGAGGGCGTCGCCGTTGATCCGGACAAGACAAGTACGGTGAAGGAGTGGCCAATACCGGTAGATAAACACCAGTTGAGGAGTTTTCTGGGCCTCTGCACGTACTACCGACGCTATGTCCGGATGTTCTCCGACGTCGCTAAGCCGTTGACAAGGCTCGCGGAAGAAGGACGAAACTTCTGTTGGGATGAGGAATGCCAGTCTGCCTTCGACGAGCTGAAGAGGAAGTTGACCAGTGCCCCAGTGCTGAGTTTTCCTCTGCCAGAAGGACAGTTCATTCTGGACACCGACGCGAGCAATGTGGGAATTGGAAGTGTTCTGTCGCAGCGTCAGGAGGGACAAGAACGTGTCCTTGGATACTTCAGCAAGGTACTCTCCAAACCAGAAAAGAATTACTGCGTCACCCGACGTGAATTATTGGCCATCGTCAAGTCCATCGAGCACTTCCATAAATATTTATGTGGAAGGAGGTTTTTGATCCGGACCGATCATGCTGCTCTTAAATGGCTCCTCCAGTTTAAGAATCCCGAAGGACAAATCGCTCGCTGGATCGAGAGGCTCCAGGAGTATGACTTTGTTATAGAACATCGGCCAGGACAGAGTCATGGAAACGCAGACGCACTCTCGAGAAGACCATGCCCTGATGAATGTCCTCATTGTCATAGAGCTGAGGAAAAGTCCGAGAAAGTCTACCGAACCACCGTGGTCGCCGAGGAATGGACACCATCCTCGTTACGACAAGAGCAAGAAAAAGACCCGGTTCTCAAAGAAATCCTGGTTTGGAAGGAGGGAGGAGAGCGTCCTGAGTGGCAAAAGGTATCACCTGGCTCGCCAAAACTCAAGAGCTATTGGGCACAGTGGGACTCGTTAGTGGTTGAGGATGGACTACTAAAACGCGTACTGGAGAGCCAAGACGGGACGGAGGAAAGACGGCAGTTGGTAATTCCCTCCAGTAAAATCCCGGAGGTCTTGCGGCACCTTCACGCCGAGTCGTCTGGTGGACATTTAGGGATCAAGAAAACCCTACAGAAAGTACGAGAGCGATTCTACTGGATCAATTGTTCAGACGACGTGAAGGACTGGTGCAAGAAATGTACTACATGTTTCGCAAGTAATGGGCCACAAAGACGACCGAAAGCTCCCATGAAACAATATAACGTCGGGAGCCCCTTCGAAAGGATCGCTATTGATATAGCAGGACCCTTCCCTGAGACCGAAAAGGGGAATAAATTCCTGGTCGTAATGGACTATTTTACGAAGTGGGTAGAAGCGTACGCTCTCCCTAATCAGGAGGCAGAGACAGTGGCCGATGTGCTCGTGAAGGAGCTGATCTGCCGGTTTGGAGTACCCATGGAATTACACTCGGATCAAGGAAGAAACTTTGAGAGTGGCCTATTCCGGAGGATATGTGAGAAGTTTGGGGTACGAAAAACAAGAACCACGGCCCTTCACCCTCAGTCTGACGGCATGGTAGAACGGATGAATCGCACCCTCAACCGCTATCTAGCGAAAATGGTCTCGTCACATCAAAGAGACTGGGACGAACACGTGCCGTTCTTCCTGATGGCCTACCGCTCGGCCGTTCATGAGTCGACAGGACAAACTCCAGCCAAAGTCCTGTTCGGGCGAGAACTTAAACTGCCCTGTGATCTAATCTTTGGCGCTAGACCGGACGAGGACGTTTCGGGGGAAGATTACGTCTCCACGATGCGGCAAAGGATGAACGAGATTCACGATCAAGTCCGATATCAACTAAATATCGCCAGTGATCGCATCAAAGTGCGTTACGACATCAACGCTAAAGAGGGTGGCTACCAAATGGGAGATCGAGTTTGGCTGTACAACCCACAGAAGAAACGTGGTTTGTCCCCCAAGTTACAGACCAATTGGGATGGTCCCTATGTTGTGAAGAAACGAATCAATGACGTGGTCTACCGGGTAAGCAAACTACCAAATGGCAAGCCGAGAGTGGTGCACTTCAATCGGTTGGCACCCTATGAGGGGTCGCACGATGAGGCGGAGGTTCCCCGAATAAGAAACACATTGGCGCAGGAGAACGAACTTTCCTTCGAAGAATTTATGAGCGCCTACGGGGGTACCGGAAAAGCACGGTATGGGGTAACCTGTGAAAAACAACAGGATTTGTTCAGCGTACCTGAAGAATACTCGTTGGCCCATTGTGTGTCCGCCGACCTGGTAATGTCACGAGGTATCGCCACGGTTTTCAAGAAGAAGTACGGGCGCTTGGAACAACTCAGAGAGCAACTCCCGGAAATTGGCAAGGTTCTGGAACTACGTGACAACGTAAGACACATCTTTTATCTGGTTACGAAGGAGATCGGGTCCCTTAAACCATGTTATCACTATGTATGGCGAACCTTGCATAGGCTACGAGACCGACTGCTGGAGCTCGACATCAGGAAGCTAGCTGTCCCCAAGTTAGGTGCTGGACGAGATCAGCTGGACTGGAGGGTTGTCCGGAATATGCTGGAAGTAGTGTTGAAGAATACCGGAGTGGAAGTTTCAGTCTGCTGTTTTGGGCCTGCACCATGTCGACTCGGGAAGACGGTCCCCTGTTATTTTGACGCCACGTCTCGCTGTAAGAGGGGGGCTAACTGCAGGTTCCTGCATGGGCCTACCAGGGATACGTTCCGAGACGAAACGTCTCTAAGGCGGGGGCAGTGTAATGCGAGAAGTAAACAAAGCGACACATGTTTACTCCTTCAAAAGAATAACTACGACGCGTACAAGGCAGCTGCATGAACATTTCCTGCGTAGCCGTTCTAGAATATACTAGAACGTTTTTTATCGGGGTTGGGAGTGTATATATAAGGGGGCTTGTGATCGAGGGAGTTAGTTAGAACTAGAGAAGCAGAAGTGAACGCGACATACGATCCGAAAGCGGAGCAGTACGAATAAATTATGTAGTGTCTAGTCTAGTGTACAAGTAGTTTAGTGTGTTAAATAAATTAGTGTTCAATTAATGTAAATAAATTATAAAATAAACGCTACAGTAGTATAACAATGTTCCTTCTAAATCACTTTTCGTAACCTCAAAGTCACAAACGTGTGCGTCGCCTCGTCGGAGCGCCCCAGTAGCTCCGGGGCTCCGCGCAGATGCTCCGTGGGACTCCGCCCCAAATATTCGCGTACCTGGGGGCGACGTCGGGGGCACCACCCGCCAATGGGGGCTGATTTTCGTGGTGGAGTCACCTCGGGGGGGTATGGTGGCGCCCTCCATCGGACGCTAGCAGAATTCGTCAACTACCGATTCTACAGTGACTGTACTAGGAACAGTGGCGACAATCAATGTCTCGATTTTTATTGGCCAGACTAGTCACGTGGTATACGGCCGCCATTAAGAGGCAAATTTTCTTTGTTTACATTGTTTTTGATTTGAGTTGTAACGTTTTTGCGTTATTAAAGGTGGATTATACAGCTTTTATTTAAAGCAACATTAGTAGTAGTCGTAACTTAAAAGTTGAATCACCTAGAAATAGACGTGGCTGTTGACACAGTCTCTAATTTAGTATTAGTCGTAACTCCCTTAATGCCGTAACCATGAAAGTTCGTAAAACTGAACTCTGCCGTAATTTAGCATTAGCATTGGGAGCGTGAAACACATGGAAAAGAATTCTGGAGATAATGGATTTTTAGTTACATCTTTTTGTAAGGCAGGTTCAACTATTTCGACTAAGGAGTGTAATAAGGCGGGGGTCATCCCAGTATATTTTAGATGATGAAAAATTCCCGAATTAAATCATAGAAGATATGCGTAACAAATGTAAGAGATATCGAAAAAGGTATTTGTAGCTCTAACCAATAAACTACTGAGATACATATCAAGTACCAATTTCATTTTCGATGTTGATGCTAGACTCCATTTCACATAAGAAGAACCGTGGGCTAGAGTTACACGGAACGACATATTCCGTCGGCTATGTTCGGTTTCCATAGTTTCATGTAATTCGTGTATAAGCAGTGGCGGGAGGGTGAAAGTTTAGAGTAGGGGCGTTGACGGTTTTTCGGCATTGTCGCTTGTCGCCCGGCGTTCGCGTATCTAACGTAACGTAACGGTCGTTTATTTTATTATTATTACAGTTTTGTACGTTGTGCATTGTGTATTTTGACTAAAGCGAAATGATTTAGATTAAATTATTCTTGTTGTTTACACAACATAGGCAACTAACAATACACGAATTAATATTATCCCCTAATACGATTACTACTCGGACTAAAGTCACTAGATATTAAAAGTACCGCAATTCATTGGACCAATGAGTAAGAGAGAGAACCACCCGTTTGGGAACAAATATGGCGGATTTTCATATAAACAGCTGTTGGAAAAACGTATCGATTAGAATTTAAGGTTATATTTCTCCGTTTCTATTTACGTTCAGTGTGGTGATAGGTAAAATATATAGTATTTGTGATTTGTTTGTGTGATTTGACTATTAAGAACGTCTGAAATGCCTTCGTGTTGCGTGTGTAAATACAATGCTCGTGAGAGTAATGTGGGATTATTCAAATTACCTAGCGGTAAGTTGTAGCACATTGTAGCTAAAATTATTTAATTATTGTTTAATAACATTACATGATATTTGTTTGTTTAGATGTAAACAGAAGAGATATATGGAAAAGGGCTGTTGACAACAGGGAACAGGGAATTACATGAAAATCTTGCAGAAAATGCAAGAATTTGCGAGGTTAGTTCGTTATAAAATAATTAGCAATTTGCAATATTTCACTTTGGTAACTTTTAGACATTTTTCTGAAATGCAGTTCGAGCAGAATAGGGCCGATGGAAAGAAGTTATTGAAGTGGAATGCTGTTCCTGATTTACTGCACAGGACATTGTGTGAATTCAACACAAGTGTAGAAGTGAAACCTTCGACTTCTACACATAATATATGTGAAGTACAATCTGAGGTTCATGAAGAATCTGAGTCTGAGAATCTGTAAATGAGAAATCAGAATCTTCCTTATCCTAGTATTCGTACGCTCCAGCATCGCCTTCAAAGCTTGAAATTTAAACTAGGTATTTTGGAAGATGTTATCAATCTGTTAGAGTTAAAGGTATGTAGCAATTATAAATTGTGAGTTTGGTTTAGTTTTTATTTTCCTTTCACGTTTTCCTCATCTTCCACATATTACATTTAGTAGAAGGAAAAGTAGGTAGCCTTTCAAGACCAAATTGTTTAATTTAGTTTACTTTTTAGTACTATTTTTTATTTATCCACTTTAGTTTAATAAATGTATGTTTGTTCTTTGATAGGTGAAGCTGAGGAAGATGCTGTTGCTACTCATGTGTTGGTATTTATGCTTGTGGGATTGAGTACAAAATAAAGGACAGGTATGTGATGTTCAAATAATTAACTAATTAATAATGATTCATTACATATACATGACAGTGAGGTGTAGAATTAACATTACTGTATACAATGAATATTAAAAATTAATTAGACAATTAGGGTAAAACTTACATTACTTCTATTTTTATTTTTAGGATTCCTCTCTACTGGAGAACACCGAAACCAAAAAACTGGGGGAAGGAATCCAGTCCAGAAGTATCGAAAACAGCGAAATGGTGTTGGTTGGACCAACACTCGTCTAGATTCTTGTTAATCTCGTCAGATAATACCGTTCGTTTTGTAGGTGTAAGTGAAAACGGCCAGGACAAGAAACCCAATGTGAAGGGACCCCTAACAGGGTATGAAGTGTGCGCAACATGTTAAACTTTAACAGATATAGTCTAAGACTCATCAGTCAGAAATTTGCTTTAGATGAACGTATGTGGTAACCGCAATGTTTATACATGAATACCTAGGGAATAATGCATAGAATAAGGATTGATTTAACCTCCAAAGCGCAGAGGTCGGGGACATTGTTTAAAATGCAAGAATTTGAAGGGAAAAAATGGAAAAACGCGTTTTTTCTCTTTAGATTCCTTTAGAACTTTCTCTGTAGGTTGTCAGCCACATTTAACTTCAATTGTAAAAGAAAAATTGAATTGCAGGTAGCTATTTTATGAACCATATATTATCTGTTATTGTTTTAAGTGGAGTTGAAAATCTAAAAAAATATGAATGTGGTAAACCATCACCGTGAGCAGGGCCGTAACTAGGCATAGGCTGACTAGCCTATACCTAGCCCTTGCCTAGGGGCGCAAGGCGCCGAGCGCCAAACTCGCTAACAAAAAAACTATTAGGGGGCGCCAAAATTCGAGCTGCCTTTAGTAAATTTTTGTCTAGTTACGGCCCTGACCGTGAGCATCGTTGTCTTTATGAATTGGTAAATAAAGTAAGCTGTTTGGCTGTCTTAATCCGTTTTCAGACAGCCAAGTCATAATAAAACTAGAATATAAGGGATTTGGATAATCGGAGTTCAAATAGTTAGAGTTCCATTGAACATCATTTTGTGATTTATAACTTGGGTACTTTTGTATCATTAGTAAAATGTTTAAAATTTTATGTAAAAGGAATTACACATGTTAATTTTGTATTGCATGATTTATTGTATTGTTGAATATTTGTTATAAAAGTCAATAATCAAATTACTTTCATTTGTTGAACATTGTAACATGTTTTTAAATAGTTGGTATTGTATGACTTACATTTGGACAAAACTTTTATATAACTAGGTTAAAGTGCAGAAATATGATAATTAATAAAAACACCATTTCCAACATTCCATGTTTAAATTTGTTATATATTACTTATGATATATTAAATAAATGTTTAAAAACTTATTTTCAACTGATTAATCGATAGCACTGCAATAAACCAAAAAACAGATTTAGCAAAATAGAGTTTTCTGCATGAGACGGCTCTACAAATTAAATCTTCACTGTTCTAGACCATTCCTTCATTTATTTCATTGAATTGTATAAACATTAGATTGTAAAGTGTCTACACTCAACCTAAGAAAGGAGGAGGCGAGTTCGGATTCACCGCGGTCAGGTAGTCAAGGATTCGGACCTACACAGATGCGATTCATATCGATCATTTCCAGAAAAGTAAGGGTACTATCGTCGGTTTTTCGAAAGTTTTATAGGAAAGATATACTTTCGCTCTATCAAACATCCCCCTATGATCCCCAAAAATCAGTTTCCTTGCCTCTTTCCCTTGCCCCTTGTACAATATTTCACTCTACTTATAATTCGAATCACTGCGAGCAGGTAGGATGGGTCGGAACTCGTCTTAAAACCCCGCTGTGTGAAAAGGTAGCGGGTTCGAACTACCACCCGCCCCCTAAGAAATAGTTATCATCTGATTCGTATTCGTCATACATTCAAAATACAACACGTTTTTCATTTGACATCCAGATTTAAATTTGCCGCCTGAATTGGGAACAAATATGGCCGCCAATTGCGGTACTTTTAATATCTAGTGACTTTAACTCGGACCGCTACTGTCCAGATGCCCATCGGGCGACTTCGTGACGGAGATGCGGTCTGCATAGAACTCAAGGTCACGGTTCTTCTTATGTGAAATGGAGTCTAAACGCTATTAAGAGGATGATGCGGAGGACGAATGGGTTGTATGCAACACACCACACCTTCTCTCACGTTAGTTATGTGATATGTGATCTATTACGGGTTCTCATTTATAAAGGCAAATGTGTGAGATGATGAAAAATTCCCGAATTAAATCATAGAAGATATGCGTCACAAATGTAAGAGATATTGAAAAGGGTATCTGTAGCTCAAATACCAAAATAAATAAAGAGCTACAAATTTGAATTTTGAATTTCCGCGCCAAAATTTTGGCCTCTTAATGGCGGATAGACGAGCTTGTCGCCACTGTTTGTAGTATAGTCACTGTAACCCATTCGACATGGTGGCGCCCTCTATTAGATGCTTCGTCAACTACCGACTCGCCAACAGAATTCCTCAACTACCGATTCGCCAACGCGCCGAGCCGAGCCCAGTGACGTAGGGGCGAAGGGATATTGGAATTGATAAATTCGTGATTCGCGCCGAGGTCAGTGACGTAGGGCGTAGGGATATTGGATTTGTTGTGACCATGTGCCATCGGGCCTTGTCGCCATATTGACGTGATAATTGGTCGGCCTTTAGTGGGGGGGGGGGGCGGTGGCGCCCCCCAATGGATCTGAAGATATATCTGGTAGTTTCGACATGTCTAAGCCGCGCCCATGTGTGTCGGCCATTGCTTAACGACGTCAGCCATAATACGAAAATATTCTAATAACAGATTTTATTTTCCGTTTTAGAAATAACATATAAATATATGTCAATTATAGATGCGATACGGATTCTGTCACGTTCAGTAGAACACCCCCATGTAAAACTGGATGGTACGCTCATGCCCTCTTCGATCTTCTCGCTGTTACAAGTTCCAATTAACAACATATAGACCAGGGTCGATAATTTTTAAGACCAAAAAAAATTATAGTAGGATGAAACCCATTGGAAAAGGTAGAGAATATAACAGAAATGAAAGGAAAAATAAATTACGGGCGATCTGAGCTCGGGAAGGGGGCGGGGGTGAGTATTTAAGGGTAAAAAACGGTTTAGCTCGATTTCCGGCAAAACTGCAAGCCCTATGAAAATAAGTTAAATGGCAGAGTTGTAGGTAATAGAAAGGTATACAACTTTTGTTTCAACACTTTTTTCACATAACCTCGAAATTGTTGTGAAAAATTCAAATAACCAAGTTTTTGGTTTTTTATTTTTAGCTTTTGCAATTTTTTTTATTTTTTCACGAAAAAAGCACTCTAATTTTCAATCGAAAATTCTCACGTCAAAATATCTGCTTTTTTAAAAAGGTCTGTGTGTTTTTTGTTCGTTGAAATCTCTACTTTCTGATAGTAAAAAAAATTATACATTACTATGAAAAATGTTCTCAGAAAATGCAAATAATGAAAAAAACTCGAATCCTAAAATTTTTTTTAATCATTATGTGTAACTTTGAGCTATTTATTAAAATTTACACTTTAATTACTCGAAAAACGTGAGATGTCATGTTACATTGATAAACAAAAAAATTGCTAATCGAAATATACTACTATAATTAACAACCAATTAACATTAACCAATTAACCATCTACAATATTTTGAGAAAGTTTTAGAATCTTCTTTAAATTATATGCGTATATACCTATTAATTGCTATTTTAAGATTACTTATATACCTGAGTGACCGGAAAATTTTAGCCCTTCAAAAGGTAGCTGCAGCCGAGGTGCGTCCCGCGGTCAAAACAGCCGGGCATACGACAACTGAGCCCCGCGGTCAGAAAATTCCATATATGGAAAATTCCAACGGTAACGCTAATCCTACCCTACGATTGAGCCCCGGTATACCCCAAGGCCAAATGACAACTGAGCCCAGGATTAAAATTCCGAGTCCAGGATAAAAATAGTTAGGTAAGGGAGTAAGAAAATTACGGGAAATCCCATTTTTTTCACGATAACATTAAGGGCAAGAGGGCAAGGAAAATCAGTCAAGGAACAAATATTATGCCTTCCTTTTTTTGAACCGCCGGACGCACCTCGGTTCCACCGTTTCAAAGAGTAGAGGGGAAGGGGCTAGGAAGGTATGGGGCTTAGAATCGGGAAGGTTTGTCGAATCTAACAATGAAGTAATGCCATCAAAGAGACAAAAAGTAATGAAGAAGTGATTAGAATGCAATATAAGGTATTTATAAATAACTAGAGTATTGTATTTAAAAATATAATGAATAACGTAATCAGTATAAAGTATTTAAATGTAATAGTACGATTTACATGTATATTTATATATTATGAGATTTTCTTTGACATAAATGTAATGACAATTTAACAAATCAACTTTATTACTGAAAAAAATTGCAGCAGTGACATTTTTTAGATGAAATCCCCTTTAAATCCTATTTTTAATATTTAGAACAACTATTTTCAAAATTTTAGGATTCGAGTTTTTTTCATTATTTGCATTTTCTGAGAACATTTTCCATAGTAATGTATAATTTTTTTTACCATCAGAAAGTAGAGATTTCAATGAACAATAAACACACAGACTTTTTTAAAAAAGCAGATATTTTGACGTGAGAATTTTCGATTGAAAATTAGAGTGCTTTTTCGATATAAAGTCAAAATAAGGTGAAATACTGAATATTTAAAATCAAAAAAATTACTGTATATTTGGGACATAAAAAGGGATGTGTTCACCAAATTTCGTAAAAAAATAAAAAAAATTGCAAAAGTTAAAAATAAAAAACCAAAAACTTGGTTATTTGAATTTTTCACAACAATTTCGAGGTTATGTGAAAAAAGTGTTGACACAAAAGTTGTAGACCTTTCTATTACCTACAACTCTGCCATTTAACTTTTTTCATAGGGCTTGCAGTTTTGCCGGAAATCGAGCTAAACCGTTTTTTACCCTTAAATACTCACCCCAGCCCCCTTCCCGACCTCAGATCGCCCGTAATTTATTTTTCCTTTAATTTTTGTTGTATTCTCTACCTTTTCCGATGGGTTTCATCCTACTATAATTTTTTTTTCACTTTTTACCGTTTTCAAAATTATCGACCCTGGTCTAATATGGTTTTTAACATCTTGCTTCTCACGAGCGTTTGACTTCGATTGCATCGTAGGAGACGTCCGGCCTGACAATTAAAACATTAAAATTGGGCAGCAACGAGCATATTCTTTGACCTAATAGGCCAACTAGTAGAGATTTTTAGATGCAATAAAAAAATAGGTTGAAATGTATGCAGGGTTTTAAAGTATGATCAGGGCCTCTTTTTGGTTCAAGTGGGCCCTAGGCCCATATACTGGGCCGTAGGCCCATATACCATCTGGGGGCCCCTCGTAGGAATACTTAGGTCAATTTTGGTGCCCCCTGAACCAGGGGGCCCCAGGCACGGGCCTATAGGACCTATTGGAAAAATAGGCCCTGAGTATGATTCGTAGATGAAAAGGGATAATATTGTAACGTTTATTTTATACTTTATTTACATTAATTAAACACTAATTTATTTAACACACTAAACTACTTGTACACTAGACTAGACACTACATAATTTATTTGTACTGCTACGCATTCGGATCGTAGGTCGCGTTCACGTCTGCTTCTCTACTTCTGACTAACTCCCTCGATCACAAGCCCACTTATATATACACCCCCAACCCTGATAAAGAACGTTCTAGAAGCTACGATTGTTCCTTCAACAACGCCTACGCAGGAAACCTTCAGAAGGTCACAAATTACTTTTCGTAAACAACATTCCGGGAAAATTTATGCAGCTGCCTTTTACGTCGTAGTAATTCTGAAGTAACCACTTCACTCGGAGCGAGTAAATATGTGTCGCTTTGTTTACTTCTCGCATTACAATATCATAACCACGAATTATTGTTTATAACAAAATGGCAGGCAAAAAACCGTAAAATATTGCAAGAAAATAGGTTTTTTTCTGTTTCTAGCAGAATCTATAGGAGATATCGTCTTGACTACAACGCAAAAGTTGTAGACAATTTAAAAACCTTTGAAATGAGTCCTACGACAACCCTGTAAGCGCGTTTTTTGTCGGAAAAACCCGAAAAATCTAAAAAAATACGCCTTTTTTGAAAATTCGTAGCTCCTACAAATATGAACCTACAGGACGCGCTCTTTGGGAAATAGTAGCTGTTGATATGCTTATTAAACAGTTAAAAATCTGGGCCCTATCGGATGTATTGTTTGGCAAATATTTCCGATTAATTTATTTGGGCCGATTTTTCACTTGCTCATTCTTGCTCGTACGGAGGTCCGATCGTAATTTTGAAAACTGTTTTGGAAACTTCAGAATCTTAGCTAAAAATCGTATATTCCACCTATTTGTTACAAAGCCGATAAAACGGTCTAAATCACATTCGAAAATTGAGTAAAACGGAAGAACGTTACAGAAGAATTCTTCTCCTGAATTTTTTGAGTATTCATTTTCTAGTGATTTCTCATTTTTTAATTAGAAACTACACCACCATCACTGACCACCACCAACACCTTCAGCTCCACATAGGATATAATTAGGATATAATTAGGATAATAACACACACACACAGGGGACTCCTCTCAGGATTCCAACAACACACCAAAATGTCTACCCTGGTGAAGCGAAATAAGACATCCAGCATACTCCTGACGACCCTCCAGTCCAAGGGATCCAATCCACAAGCCAGTTTCTGAATAGCTAACTTAGTTACATCTTCGCTAAATAGGGTATCCCTGAGGTCATGTAGCGCGTCCCACAGGTCCAAATAGGTGGGCTTGTGAAAAGATACCTCTTGGTAACCAGGTAGAAGAGCGGCCGTCGTGATTCACCTTCCTTAATCCTCAGCGCTCGCCCAACCGCCGGTCCCTGCTGATGGATTTCGTCCAGTTTGCCAAACCACGTCCGGAACCCCGCGGAAATTCCTTGGGACATCCGTAGGTCCTGGGCCACGCAAAGAGCCAGCGCATACTCAGCGGGTGTTTCGAAGAGATCCCGTTGTTCTTCACTGGTCACACCGAATCTGGCCTTTCCGGTCCCACCATACGCAGCCATAAATTCCTCAAAGGAGGGCTCATCCTCTTGGGGCCGTAGTTGGCGCATCTGTTGATCTTAATCGTGGTCTCCCTCGAAAGGTGCTAATCGATTGTAATGCACGACCCTGGGCTTCCCATTCGGAACTTTGCTAATCAGGTAGATGACGTCATTTATCTTCGTCTTCACTGTATACGGCCCTTCCCAAGCTTTCTGAAGCTTCGGTGTTAACTGTCTGCTTCTTCATATATGCCGCTGTCCGCCTGAACTTCATAGTGATCCTTCATGCGGTCGCTGGCGACTTGGAGATTCGTCCGTACCATCTCGTGAATCTGGTCCATCTTTCTGCGCAGCTCGGTGACGTAGTCTTCCCCAGCCAGATCCTTTCCCGGTTTGCAACCGAAGTTTAGATCACCGGGAAGCCTCGAAAGCCCGACCAGTACCCGTGCTGGTGTTTGGCCGGTAGACTCGTTAATGGCATATCGGTAGGCCATCAGGAAAAATGGTAGATGTTGATCCCAGTCTCGTTGGTGTTGAGACACTACCTTCGAGAGGTACTTGCCCATGGTGCGGTTCATCCTCTCTACCATTCCGTCGGACTGAGGGTGCAACGCGGTCGTTCTAGTTTTGCGAATTCCCAATTTTTCGCAAACTCCCTGGAACAGCTCGCTCTCGAAGTTACGCCCCTGGTCAGAATGCAATTCCAACGGTACTCCGAAGCGGCTCACTAGCTCCTTCACCAGGACATCGGCGACAGTTGTTGCTGCTTGGTTGGGAATCGCGTAGGCCTCTACCCATTTGGTGAAATAGTCGATCGCCACCAGGATGTACTTGTTGCCATAATGGGTTTCAGGGAATGGTCCAGTAATGTCTAGGGCGATCCTCTCGAAAGGATATCCCACATTGTACTGTCTCATCGGGGCTTTCGGTTTGCGTTGCGGTCCATTGCTGGCTGAGCAAACTGTACACTTCCTGCACTATTCGCGAACAGCCTCAGAGCAGCCCACCCAATAGAAACGCTCGCGCACTCTCTGCAAGGTCTTCTTTACTCCCAGGTGGCCTCCTGAGGTTCCGTCATGGAGGTGACGTAGCCCCTCCGCCACCTTGATCTTGGGCACGATGAGTTGGAATCGTCTTTCTACGCCATTATCGGATTCGAGCACCCTCTTGAGCAGTCCATCCTGTATCACTAGGGAGTCCCACTGTGCCCAGTACGATTTCATGGTCCTAGAGGATGGGGCCACTTCCTGCCATTCCGGCCGACGTCCTTCTTCTTTCCCCTTCAGGATCCGTTGGAGTTGAGGGTCGCCTTCCTGCGCTCGCCGCAGCCCGTCTGGTGACCAGTCCTCGTCGGTGGCCGTCATGCGGCAAGCAGAAGCCTCCTTTACGTCTGCACGACTGCAATGGGAACATCCCTCCGGACACGGTCTTCTTGAAAGAGCGTCAGCATTACGGTGGCTGGTTCCTGCTCTATGTTCGATGTCGAAGTCATATTCCTGAAGACGCTCAATCCACCGAGCTACCTGGCCTTCCGGGTTCTTGACTCGCAGGAGCCATCTGATCGCCGCGTGGTCCGTTCTTAACAAGAACTTCCTCCCTTATAGGTACTTGTAGAAATATTCTAATGACTTCACGGCGGCTAACAGCTCCTTCCTGGTGACACAGTAGTTCCTTTCGGGCTTCGACAGGACTTTACTGAAGTAGCTAACGACCCGCTCTTGTCCATCTTGCAGTTGGGACAAGACCCCTCCCATCCCGTTGTTACTTGCATCTGTATCCAAGATGAAGCGTCCCTCTTGGGTCGGGAACCCGAGGACAGAGGCCGTCGTCAAGCGTCTTTTCAGGACGTCGAAGGCTGCTTGGCATTCTTCATCCCAAAGGAAGGCTCGTTTTTCCTCCGTTAGTCGTGTCAGCGGCTTTGCAATGTCAGAAAACATTCGCACGTAACGCCGGTAGTAAGTGCAAAGCCCCAGGAAACTCCACAACTGATGCTTGTCGTTCGGTGTTGGCCATTCTTGGACTGCTCGCACTTTTTCAGGGTCCACCTCGACGCCGTTACTACTGACCACGTGACCCAGATAGTGTACTCTCGTTCTTAACAGATGGCATTTCTTTTGGTTGAGCGTCAGGTTAGCCATTTGGAGTCTCTTGAAGACTTCCTCCAGGTTCGACAGGTGTTCTTCAAACGTCCTCCCTACGACGATTATGTCATCCAGGTACACGAGGCACGTTTTCCAGGAGAGCCCTCTGAGTATTTTCTCCATGAGCCTCTCGATACTAGCAGGCGCATTACACAACCCGAATGGCATTACGGTCCACAGTGCAGATCCTTCTGTGAAAGCCGTCTTCCCCTTGTCTGCAGGGTCCATTTCCAGCTGCCAGTAGCCACTCTTCAGGTCCAGAGTGGAAATCAGCTTCGATCCAGCCAGGGTATCCAGGGTGTCGTCTATCCGGGGGAAGAGGGTAGCTGCCTTTCTTCGTCACGTTGTTCAGTAGACGATAATCTACGCAAAACCTGGTGTCTCCATCCTCCTTCTTTACCAGGACTACAGGAGATGGCCAAGGACTGCTAGATGGCTCGATGATTCCCTCTTTCTCCATGTCGTAGATGATCTTCTCCGCTACTTCCCGCTTCGCCTCCGGCAACCTCCTCGCTGACTGACGGATTGGTCTCGCGCCCCCCGTATCGATCTTGTGTCTAACGTACTCGTTCTCCCAGAAGGTCCCTTGTCAGATACAAATATGGATCTATATCGACGGAGTAGCTTAATAAGCCTTTTCTTCTCGGATCTAGCGAGAGAATCGCAGGTATCCACTAGAGCTTCCTCCACTTTCGAGACTTGACCGTCAGCGCTTCCCGTCACCTGGTGGATCATTGACGTGCAGGTGCATTGCTGGTGAGCAGGTTCCCACTTTGGTCCCCTTGCGGATGGTAACTGGGTAGTCATTGATGTTAATGAGCCGGACTGGAATTTTATCACCCAGCGTTACCAAGGTCTTCCCTACTAGAACGCCTCTGCCCACCTCCACGTCGTGGTTCCAAGGTTCCACTACGGCAGGCTTCCCTTTTCCGGTGACGCCTTGAAGTCGCGTACCACTATCGATTCGCTCCTACTCGGCAGGATCGTGTCTTCCGTCAGCCTTATCTGGTGGACCGTCTAACCCTTGGTGTGCAGGAAAATTTCCTCTGGGCCGACCTGCATTACTTGTCGTTTCAAATTGAGCGCGAAACTGTGGATCTTCATGATGTCCATTCCCAAGATGGCGTCCTCTTCTATGTCGGCGATCAGGACTCGGTGTGGCGAGAATCGGGCAGTGCCGATCTTGATCTCGACGTCGACTTCTCCGCAGCTTCGCCCGTAGCCGTTCGCAACCTCCAATTGGACTCCATCACTCTCTTCCCTCGCGTGTTCCGCAGGCCTGGTAGTCGAATCAAATTAATTTTTTTTGTATAAATCTGTGTAGACGGGTTTGAAGGTTCGAAAAGCTAGTTTAAGTTGTTACAAGAAGCCTCTCAACTAGAGATTCATCAATTTTTTAGTGGAACCATTATCAAATAAACAATTAAAGTGTCAAAATCACTCTTTTATTTATAACTCCAAATGGCTTAGATTTAGACGTTTGCGGTCAACAGTGAACTTTTAGAGGAAACAATTATCTTTAAAATGAGACTTTCTAAATTAAAATTGCACTGAATAAAAATGTTATTGAAAAAAAGGAGGCAAAATGGCTATTTTTAAATATTGTTAATAACTTTTTAATTAGTTGTTCGAATTAAGTGAAAAATTTACAATTTGTGAGCTGTAATGTACTTTATAAGTACGCAAGAGATAGGCTCGATCGGTGCAGTAGTTTTTGCAAAATTCTAATTGTTTATCCGGTTTCTTAAAAAAAACAACAATTTCTAAGTCCTGTCCAGTCGATTTTTCTAAATAGATCTTAACAAACTTGGGCTCATCCTCTTCGTAAAGACTTATATTGACGTTCTATGTAAAAAAAAACAATAAGTTTTTTAATGTTTATTTATAAAAAGGCTTAACCAAGAATATAAGTTTTTAAGCTTATAAACATTTACAATAACTTGGTTGGTTTTTGTTCAAACTTTATGGCAATGATTTACTCGAAGAGCTGATTTAAATCTACGCATTTAAAAAGAAAAAGAAAAGCTCCACAACCTTTGTGAGCCAAGATAGCGCTTTTTTTAAAAAAATTCACCATCGCTACAATAATTAATATTAAAGGCTGAAAATAACAAGGTTTTTAGAAGAAGAGTTGAAGTTTCCAACGCATAATCCCAGATGTGGCCAAAGGGCTGCTAATTAATCGCCAAAGGTTGACGATTAATTTCAGAGGAAGATATTGAGATTGAGAAAAACGGTCGATCATGGTGAGCTCGTCGGGGATGGCCGCTAACAGCAGAGCGGAGATCGGCTTGGCTTCTTCGTCCACTTGATCAGTTTGAGATGAGTCAACAGAAGAAAAGGGCCATAAAGATGAGTCGAGAGACAACCAGTAAGGACCGCGCCACCACACTGGATGATGATGAATGTCTGCAGGCATCAACCCTCGAGAGGCACAATCTGCGGGGTTGTCCTCAGACACTACATGTCTCCAGCAATCCGAGGGAATGAGATCCTGTATTTCAGCGACCCGATTTCCCACAAATGTCTTCCACCGGTGACTTTCACCACGGATCCACGACAAGGCCACAGAAGAATCACAGAAGGCATTGCACTCAGCACCGAGATGCGGCAACGCGCGAGTGGACAGGTGATGCATGAGTTTTGCGAGAAGATGGGCACCGCATAGTTCCAAGCGAGGCAGGGTCATAGCCTTGCAAGGAGCAATTTTGGATTTTGCCGCTAGGAGAGACACCTGGTAGTGATCAGACGATGCCAAAGTGCGATGATAAACTACGGCAGCGTAGCCTGATTCAGAGGCATCACAGAAGCCGATCAACCGATGCGCAGAGGAAGAAACGTCAGGGATGAATCGTGGTATGAAAAGCTCTGCCAAATTGGGTAGTTGGGATTAAAATCGCAGCTATGAGGTCTGAACCTCATTCGACAGAGGTTGGTCCCAGTCCAGATGGAGTAGGCAGAACTGACGGAAGAAGATTTTGTCATAGAAGGTAACAGGAGTTAACCATCCCAAGGGTTCGAAGATTCTAGCCATCTGACTCAACACATTCCGCTTAGTGATCACCGTGGAAGTCATGCGAACAGAATAGAAGAAGTGATCAGATGCAGGATTCCACCCGAGTCCCAGAAGCTTGAGACCTGGTTCACGGTCGAGAAGAAGGGGATCAGTAGAGGAGGATTCTCTACGATGATCAGCTGGAATACCGTCTAATAGAGGAAGGTGATTAGTAGCCCATTTGCGTAGCTCAAAGCCGCCCGCCATGAGCAGATCCTGAGCCTGCTGTCGTAACTCAAGAGCTTCAGCTTCGGATGAACAGCCTGTTAAGATGTCATCGACGTAAATTTCATCCAGCAAAACCTGCCTGGCAGCAGGAAACTTGGATCCCTCATCCGCAGCCAGCTGCCGAAGGGTCCTAAGGGCCAAGTAGGGAGCAGAAGAAACTCCATAGGTGACGGTATTCAGACGATAATATTGAAGAGGTTCCTGTTTGGTGAAACGCCAGACTATACGTTGATAATCCCTTTGCTCAGGGAGTAATAGCGATAGGGAGCGATATAGACGGAAGCGAAGCAGGAGGGTGGAAATGTCCGCTTGCAACTTCGGGCCGGTAAGCAGCAGATCATTGAGGGATTTGCCATTAGCAGTCGCACAGGTGGCGTTGAAGACCACGCGAATTTTAGTGGGAGGATCATCCGGACGATGTACGGGATGATGAGGGATATAATATGGCTCGTATCGCGGACAATCAGAAGATTCAGGAACCAAGTCCATATGGCCGCTCTCGAGATAATCCCGCATAAACTCATGATATGCGACACGAAGAGTAGGGCTATGGTCCAGGCGATGCTCTAACCGGATAAACTGTCTAGTCGCCACGTTGACGGAGGTGCCCAGCCGAGATTATGACAAGGGCAAACCAACGGTGTATCTTCCATTGGAATCACGGGTGACATCAGCGCGATACAGCATCTCACACTCCCTCTCGGCAGGGGTCAACGGAAGCACGTCAGGTACCTTATCAATCTCCCAGAAGCGCCGAACGAGGTTTACAAGTTCCTGGTCCGAACGCTGGGAGAGACTCATATCCGTGGTTTGACGGTCAGGAACAGCAGGAGGTTTTATTACGTCAGAAGGTAAATTTTGGTGAGATGCAACAGTAGAGTTAGTCTTATCAGAGGAAGATTGATAGGTGATCACTGAAAGAGGGGGTTCTGGCTGCGAAGTTGATGGAGAATGCACAGCAGATGATGACCTTGCAGAAGATGAGGGAGAACTGCGCCTCTGTAAAACTCGATGAACACTGGGTGGACGTCGAGCACGCCTATCGATAGTGTCAGGTGAGAAAGAAACATGTTTAGTCTCCCTGCGATGGCGAGCATAGGGCCCATATAGCACCCAGCCTAAGGTGGTGGACAATGCCCCTGGAAGTTCAGACGGAAGGCGACACGTGCCAGGAAGAATAAGATGAGGGAGCACATCCGAGCCAATCAACATCCCTATGATACGAGGAAGATAGAAGAGGGGGTCCGCTAGGTTCAATTGCTGAAACTCAGGCCATCGGCCATTGAACGCTCGGATAGGAAGAGGATCTATGTGACTGTCAATAACGTAGGCTTTGATGATAAGATGAGGAGGATCCCCTTGGTGACAGAGACTGACGTATGCGTACCCTTGGATGCGAAACCGATCAGCATAACTTAAGGTGCGAAGCTGAACAGCTTCAGGGTGAATGCGCAGACGAAGCTTGGTGGCCCAAGCTCGGGTGATGAGGGTGTATTGGCAGCCGGAGTCGAGAAGAGCACGGCCGAAGACAACATTCCGCTGGTTATCTAGGCGGATCCAAGCGGTAGGCATAAGGTAGTCAGGATTATTACTCTTACGCAAGGCAGACCGCGCAGATGAAAACAGATGACCAGAAGAGAACAGACGAGAAGAAGGAGACAGATGACCACTCGATGGGGCAAGCCACCCACGAGCGGACCACACTCGCAGTCATTTGGAACCACTTCCAGGAGACGCTAAAACGGCCCCCTCAGGAGGCGAGCAGGGTCTCCCGAGAGCTGTTCTTCGACCTCTTATTGAACCACCCCGAGAGGCGTGAGCACGAGCTGGTTGCTCTGACGAGACAGGAGGCGGAGAGGGAAGCTGATCGGTCGATTCCGACTCCTCCGCCGTTTGGTCAATGGGAGGGGTCGTAGAGGCAGCAGATGCCAGATGGAGGATGGTGTGATGACGTCCTCCGCACGAGTGGCAGCAGTGACCCGAACCGCACGCAGCAGTGGCGTGAAATGACGATATGCAATTTCGGCATAAGTCACTCTCAGTCACGAAACCTCTTCGCTGATGAATGGTCATGGCCTTGAATTCACGACACTGGCGAATGGAGTGCTGCGCCGAGCAGAACACACATGCAGACGATGAGCTAGATGGGGGACGTGCACCAGCGTAGGCAGGGCGGCGAGAGGGCGAACCAACAGAGGGAGCACAGACGATGAGGGAACAGACGCTGAGCCCGCTGGTGATTAAGGCCTCCTCAGCACAGACGCACGAGACGAGGTGATGGAAGTGCTTTCCAACACTCGCAACTGTCGATTAATGAACTCGAGCAACTGCGAGAGAGTAGGAAACTCATCCGAAGACAACTGCCCCTCGAACAACTGGCGAGATGGCACATCTAGGTTGCGCAGAGTGAGAGAAAATAACAGATAATCGGCCAGGTCGGGTATGGGCAACGCCTTGAGGGCATTGATAGAATTTTGATGTGTGGTGGCGAACTGTTTCAGCTGGGACAAGGAAGAAACAGACGCAGGCCGCGAATCCAATATCTGACTCACATAGAGATCAGCCAGCCGACGAGGGTTTTGGTAACGAGCGTAAAGGGCCTTATAGGCTAGAGGGTAGTTGACCGAATTTATGTCGAAGCCAGAAATGACGGAAGTCGCTTCGCCTGATAAGGCAGACGTCAACAGATGAAATTTTTGGACAGGCGCCAGGGAGTGGTTCTGATGTACAAGGGCGTCGAATAACGCGATGAAACCGGGCCACTCCTCGATTTTGCCAGAAAAACGTGGCAATTCCACCCGAGGAATAGGAAGATCCGCAGAGGAAGTATGCGTTGCGACCGGAGAAGACGCGGTTAGGTGGCTGTGGGCGGCGCGGATCTGCAGGCAGATTTTAAAGAATGCCGCACATTTCGAGGGTGATTCGTCCCGCTCTGGCTCCTCCAACTGAGAGTTGAGCTTAACTATCAACTCATCAGCCTCCTTGAAGGCCTTTTCCACCTTCAACAACTCAGCCAAGCACATATTGGCCACATCGGCCTCAGTAGTCAGCCCTTTAATTAATTTGAATAGTGTAGAGGCCGCGGCGAAAGCATTTTGACGCTTAACTGTGGATTCGGCAATCGAAGCATTTAATTTATCGGTCGGTGGCATTTTTATTTGTTGAATCGCCCGGTATACTGAAGGAATAAATTTATTCCCGAAAAAGCCAGAAAAAAAGGGGGAACAGACGAGATTGTGTAAAGATGACGCGGGTTCAATGAATTTCCCAATTGATTTATTGAAATGAAAAATGAACGACGAATTCAAGTTCAAACAATCAGATGAATTGAGGAAAATAAACAAGGCAGACGTTATCGCGTGTGGTAAACAGGTGTGCGATAAGAATGAAACTCGCCGATTAGGTGATTTATTCGAGGGAAATTGAATAATTACTGCACGATCGAGTTATAAGATGAATATACGCGAGTGATTAGACTGAATATCTAAAGGTTCCCTGGTTTCGGCACCAATAATTAATCGCCAAAGGTTGACGATTAATTTCAGAGGAAGTTATTAAGCAACCGATTAAGTGGAGTGCACTTACCTCAGAGGGCTGACGAGAAGTCTTCGTTGATTCACCACCAATCAGGTGCCAGAAGGGTTCTAATCTGTATAGGGAGAGGAAACAAGGAAACAAAGGATGATTGACCTTCCTCTGCCCCCGGTTCTGTGGTTATCACCCAGCCTATTGCATCTTGCCAGGCACTTCACTTGGAGTTGCTCAATCTCGAGGACTTATTGGAGTTAACAGAAGATACTACGCGTGCAACGATAGCTAATTCGCGACGATAACAGAAGATCAACATACAAAATAAGACTGCGTTGTATGAACGCCTTTTAAAACACACCTCTTGCTAGCACGTTTTCGTTCGAATGTGTTAAACACACGATGATAATTTTTTGTTTTTTACCGGTTTTTTGCCTCGTAACCGTTGGAGGAGCCAGCTGTGGGATCTAATGTTCGGAAGGATAGGCAGCCCAACGTTCACGACTTACCAGCTGCCGTCATCGAGCCCACAACCATTGGTTCGCCCAATAGCTCACGGGGCACGGGTCTTTCCGTGAGTACACCAGAAGGATCGGAAAAACCGGGGATGACCTGTGTGAGTGCGGGGACATAGACACACCCGAGCATGCGATCTTCCACTGCCCATACTGGAGACAGTATACCACAGCACGTAAACTCGCGGTGGGGGAACCATGGTCCCCGGAGCATACCATGGATAGAATGCTGGAGGACAAGAAAACCTGGGACATCGGCTATGGGGCCATTACTTCTCTAATGAGAAGCAAGTTTGAGCAAGAGCTGAAACCGAGACGACAGATGGCCATACGCCTAACCCCGGTGAAAAGGAGACAATTAGTGGTTAACGTCACGAGGATGAACACTGCATGAGGCTAACTCCCAGATAAGGTAAGCAAGAGCCCAGAGTGACGTATTCTTTTCATTTGCACTTTCTCCTGCTTAGCATGCCTGGTCTCGGGCCTATCGCTTTCCCTAGATGTTCTTGCTTCTAGGTCTCTACGCCACTCTCCTCCTCTGTGTTTTGTATCCGTTTCTCTTACAACCTGTCCGTTCTTTATGTGTCTACTACTCAAGTTCTGATACTCGTGCGTAGGTCAGCCAGCGAACTCTCTAGGGGGACAATGGTACAACTCGTTAGGGTATCTTATCTGCCCTTATCCGAGCTTACTCGACGCGGCGCCTACTTAGCTAGATAGTCTGCTAGCTTGTTTTGTTTGTAGCTATGCTTCTTACTTCCCTTAGAACCGATCAGACGTAGGGTCACCCGGACCCCTAATCCGGGTCTCCCGGGAAGGGGGGACGTAGGGTGATCCCCCCAACTGAGAATCCTCAATGGGGGTCCTGCAGCAACATCGCAGGTCCCCTCCTAATCCCTGTCCGCACATAGGTACCTGGAGGTGAAGCACCCCGTGCAGGGTGATCCCACCAGATCGCCACATTTCAACCCCATTTCGACTTTTGGACCCTTCCACCGTCCGAGCCTAGGGAGAGCCTGCAGGGCCCCTGCTTTCCCCAGGTGAATTTACCCGGGGCGGTGTTCATTGCCCGCCACCGAGATAGTGCGTGGCCTCATTGGCCTGAAGTCGGGAAAAAAAGGTTTGGTTTGGTTAGGTTAGGTTAGGTTCCCTCCCTAGGAGTCACATGACCTCACAGTTGTTGGGGGGGTGTAAACCCGGCGGCCTGGCAACTGCCGGCACCGGGGCTAAGAAGTGACTCAAATCAGGGACGACCGGGCTCTTTAGCTGAAAAGCGACCGGTCTACTAATAAAAATAGATTCTTTCAGGAAATCAGGAAACTTCCAAACCAGCAACGCCGAGAAGCATACTCCGCTTCGAGCGGGCAAAGGACACCCTTGATGAAGAAGCTACTTGGAACGCCGGAAAACACGGTAAACTTGGATCGCGATCGCCTTCAAGGGGTCAAGGAACATTCCCGGCAAGAATGGACAAGACAAGGAATTGTCTGTAAGGGTTTCCCGCTGGGGACACTACTAATAACAACACTTGTTGCCACATCATTCACGATAGCGATCACGAAGGCTGACGAAGCCCGAGCCGAGGAAACGGAATTCAGGAACGGAGGCCACCTCATGGCACAGAGACGGGTCCCGATTCCTCGGCTAGGACACGGTACGGCCGTAGCCCCACTCACTACTAATATTTCAGATCTACACTCTATCCACAGAGAGTCCTCTGACTATAAATTTCCAGGGCCGATAGTCACCTGTCGGTGCTCCCCGACGTCTCTTTCAGCTCTACCAGAGGGGGGGTGGGGGAACACTAATCCGCTCACAAAAAAATCGTGATGTGTTCATCAGAGTACTTTCTCATATATAGGGTGTTTCAATATGCGTTTGCCAAATCCAAGAGGGAAATAGATACGGTTAATTTAAGCAAAAAAAAAAGTTTATTTCATACTAATTTAATGGTAGAATATATATTCTAAATTTAAAATAAATTCTTGTAGCAAATTTTGAGAAAAATTCAAAAACCAAAAAACCAAAAGTATAAAGTGCTGTTCACAGATGATTTAGCCGAACACGTTACAAACCTTTTTATACATATTTAATCGCACAATAAATTTTCAAAGTTTAAAAAGAATTCTTGGAACGAATTCCGAGAATAATACAAAAAACCCAAAATCGACAAGTATAAAGTATCCTTCACAGAAGATTTAGCCAAAAACGTTAGAAAACTTTTTTATACATATTCAATAGTAGACTAAATATTCAAAGTTTAAAAAAAATTCGTGTAGTGGATTACGAAAAAAATTGAAAAAACCGAAAATTGACAAGTATAAAGTGCCCTTCACAGAAGATTTAGCCAAAATCGTTAGAAAACTTTTTTATAGGTATTTAATCGTACAATAAATATTCAAAGTTTAAAAACAATTCTTGGAGCGAATTTCGAGAAAAATTCAAAAAACCGAAAAACGACAAGAGTAAACAACCCTTTTATCCTGGCCGATTTTTATCAAAAGCTTATTCTCACGTCCTGGTATGGTACAAAGTCTAAATACAAAGTTTTGACCGTTTATGGTTTTTGATTTTTGAGAAAATCCTACCACAGACACACATACACACATACACACATACATACAGACGGTTTTCCAAAAACATGTTTTTTGGACTCAGGGGACCTCAAAACGTTCAGAAATGCTAATAACTCAATTTCGAAAAATCGACCCGATTACAATACTCTCATATATGAGTACCTCATATGAGAAAGTAAAAAACCGTAGATCGACCGGGCTGAAACTACGTAGAGAGCCTACGAACGCTACCGTAAGGAAGCGGAACAATGTAACGAAACGAATCCTCCACAAAAGAACAGGCCAACAAGGACAAGGACGACGAAGAATCCACTCAGCACCAAATGGGGTGTAAGGTGTAAGGAAAGTATCGAAGCACTCAGCTAAACGATCTCGGTCAGACGAGAATCGAGGCCATAAGCGACAGATAACGAAACCTAGTAGCTCGACCACCAGAAGAAGGAGGCAGGTCCCGACGACCCACCCCACCCCTACTAACACGTGTTATTGTTGTATCGTGTAAGTGACGCCACCGCAGCCGAGCACCTCGAGTAGTGCTCCTCTATACGGGGTAGCCAGAGGGCACGGTGTTACAATACATGTCTATGTTGTGGTGACGCCACCGAAACCGAGCACACGAGGGGCTCTCCTAGTTAGGAGGTAGCTAGTGAGCCCGGTGTCACATTATATGTTTGTGTCGTCCTTCCCGTGATGCCACCGCAGCCGAGCACCTCGAGTAGAGCTCCTCTATACGGGGTAGCCAGAGGGCACGGTGTCACACAATGTAATAACAATCGAAGGGACCCGTTTCCTCCGGGATCGAGCACTAGAAAGAAAGAGAAACTGTAGAGTCACGATATAACCGGTGCTACTACGAGTGATCCTTCGACCCGCACCGCCTAACCCGTACTACGACGAAGCTCTTTCAGGCACGCACGACGCAACAGTGATACTACGAGTGGTCCTTCGACCCGCACTGCCTAACCCGTGCTACGACGAAGCTCCTTCAGGCGGGCACGACCCCACAGTGCTACTACGAGTGGCCATGCGGCCCGCACTGCCTAACCTGTGCTACTACGAAGCCTCTTTAGGCACGCACGAAGCAACAGTGCTACCACGAGTGGTCCCTCGACCCGCACTGCCTAACCTGTGCTACGACGAAGCCCCTCGGGCGTGCACGAACACAGTGCTACTACGAGTGGCCATGCGGCCCGCACTGCCTAACCTGTGCTGCTACGAGCGATCTAACGATCGGCACGACCTAACCGTAAGATCATTCATACTGATCGAGTAAGAACCTAATCGCAGTAAATATCGGTCATTTAGACCGCAGCAAACGTAAGAACCTAACTACAGTAAATGTCGGTCATTAGGACCGCAGCGAGCAAGCAACAGTAAATGTCGGTCACTTGGACCGCAGGACAGAAAGATAATCTAACCGATAACCTAGCCAAACGTCGACCTTCAGATAGAGATTGTGGGTACCCAAGGGTATCCACCATCTCCGACAGCCTAACACGAACGAGTGAACAGCGGTTCACGCTCACCTTACTATCCCATCCTTCCGCCCAGCTCTAAGCAGTCTTATTATTAATTATCAACCCTTCAATCCTTATATACTGGCTTAAGTGAGCGGGACCCAAGACAAAATATCGGGTGTTACTGGCTTACTGGCTTACTGGCTTACGAGCTATAATCCAAGAGATTGCCCGCTACGTGAGGTGACGGTTTCATCTAGTGCACACCAACCCGGGGGTGGTTTGGGTTAGGGGGTGGAATTGAAATGATTGAGTGCTCATCGCTTGGTCATAGTTTCTGCCCTGTCTAAGCCTTGAACGAACCCCGATCACTTACTTAGGGTGTTCGGGTTGCGTTCGGCGTAGCTAGGATTTACTGACAACTCCAACGGACACTGAGGACTTGCAATCCGAAGTTCCGGCGCAAATGTGCGTGGTAGACCAGTAACTAAAGCGGCTCGAATCTCGTACGACGTCTTTTCGAAGATTTTTCCTCCCCCCCAAAAAAAAAGGTTAGGTTAGGTTAGGTTATATGACCGCCCATTTGGTTGCCTAAAACGTACACTTGAATTCTAAACATAGTATTAGAATGTGTATAGTTTTTCAGAGCTTTTTTCTTGGAATCTGCCACAAGCGAGCACCTGACCTTCAGTACTTTAGTAATGGAAGAGTAACACACTTAAACACTTCCTCATAATTAAGTTCGTTTTTGTTGTTATGTGTACGTAACCGGAGGATCACTTCTTCCATTTAATATGTGTATAATAGCAGTCTTCACTTAAACCTCGCTCACTGTAAGTTAAATTTACTTTAATGTAACAATGTCTAATAACACCTATGTATCTTATATAGTTACGACTGATGAAGGTGCAAATAAAGTGCCGAAAGCTTTGGGTGAATTAGTGAAAAGAGCTTTATTCCGGAACCTACGCCCTAACTCCTGGCTGCGTCCCATGATTTGTGTCTCTACAAATTCGTCCAGCCGTAACCTAAATATATATATATATATATATATATATATATATATATCTGTGAGTCTTGACTGTCCTAATGTATGCAGCTTTAGTAGGAGATGAATCTCCGTCTAGGGTTGCAGTCAGGATAGGGTGGGCAAGAAAGAAAAAGCTCTTTTCAAAATAGCCAAGCTTTCGGAGCGATTTTGGCTCCTTCCTCAGGGCATCTAGTGAGAAATTTTAATTAGAAAACATTTTCATTTACCATGATTATGTTTGAGACTCACTTGTACAAGCTAATATATGAAACTAGCAATAATAAATATCGCTTACTGACATTACGGTTACATTAACACAGAGGTAGCACGTTCTTTTTAAAACACAAATTAACTTAAGTCAGATAACCTATATATAAATAAGGAAAGCGCGGTAAAAGATAAGTAATAATGGTGAAGTGTGACAAAACACAAAACTTAAAATTAAGAAATAGACAGTTAAAATATGATGTGTAGCCAACATAACAAAACAGAAAACATTTAACATATTGAAGATTCAATGTTCAAACTTTGTATTACCTTATTCAAATAAACTTAAGAAACCAGCTTAAGGATGTAACTATAACTCGTGCTTAAGTTCTGAACATCCGCTCTCTTATTAATGGCATTTGGTGTGTTGTTGATACATGTCATTTCTAGAAAATTACGTTTAAAAAAACCCCTTTCAGTTTTCAACGTTTTTACATTATCAAAATCCATTTCATGATTGAGATTTAGTACGTGTTCTACGAGGGCGCACGTTTTCACTTTTCTTTTTACGTCACTTTTGTGAGAGGTAATTCTTCCTGTTAATAGCCTCGAAGTTTGACCAATGTATTCCCGTTTGCAATCCGAACATGTGATAGAATAAACTACGTTGGAAAGTTCCGATGTTTTAAGCGGGGATTTTAATGTAGTATATAATTTCTCTAAAGTGAGGATATTTTTGTTTGCAAACTGAAGGTTTAAAGGTGTAAATATGTTTCTGAGTTTCGGTGTTAAATCCCTGATGTATGGGAGCGTGGCATATTTAATCAGTTCAGTAGTTATAGTGTCTGTTGTGTGGTTACTGTTTACTATGATTCCTCTGTTGTTAAAGTTACCATTCGGATGGTGCTCTATTGTACGGTTTTGTGGAGCACTGAACAAAATACTATTAATAATTTTTAAAGGATAACCATTCTCCACCAAAATTGACTTAAGTTTAAGCAACCCTTCGTTTCTATACTGTATGTGTGACAAATTGATAACTCTGTGTTTAAGGGCTTTAATTAGATTGTACTTCATTGCGTTTGGATGGTAAGACAAAAAGTGGACGTATCTATTGCTACAAATGGGTTTCCTATACCATTTTGTTCTAATTATGTTGTTATGGTCTCTACATAGCATCATGTCCAGGAAGGGGATGGTATTATCTTTCTCTACTTCACATGTAAATTGTAGGTTAGGATCTAATTCATTAAATGTATTCAGTGTGGATTGAATACCATCCAAAGGTACGGCTAAGATTAAGTCGTCGACGTATCTTTTAACGAATGGAATATGGTGGGGAGATTTGATTATGGCTTTATTAATTAGATCATCTAGGACATAGTTTGCAAAAATAGGTGAAATGGCCACACCCATTGGTGTACCGAATATTTGCTTATAGTAGGAATCATTATATAGGAAAACGTTAGAGTCAAAAATATATTTTATAACAGAGAGAAAGGATGGTAGGGTAATGTCACAGTACTTACTTATAGTTGTCCAATGATCGGTTATGCATTTCAGAACTGATGTTAGTGGTAAATTGGTGAATAATGAGGTAACATCAAAACTAACAAGTATGTAATTTTCTGGTAGTGCAAAACCGTTTATAAAAGCACTGAATTGGAATGAATCTTTGAGGTAAATATCAATATTTGTATGATATGCTTTAGTAAGGATTTCTGTACAAACACCGAAACTCAGAAACATATTTACACCTTTAAACCTTCAGTTTGCAAACAAAAATATCCTCACTTTAGAGAAATTATATACTACATTAAAATCCCCGCTTAAAACATCGGAACTTTCCAACGTAGTTTATTCTATCACATGTTCGGATTGCAAACGGGAATACATTGGTCAAACTTCGAGGCTATTAACAGGAAGAATTACCTCTCACAAAAGTGACGTAAAAAGAAAAGTGAAAACGTGCGCCCTCGTAGAACACGTACTAAATCTCAATCATGAAATGGATTTTGATAATGTAAAAACGTTGAAAACTGAAAGGGGTTTTTTTAAACGTAATTTTCTAGAAATGATATGTATCAACAACACACCAAATGCCATTAATAAGAGAGCGGATGTTCAGAACTTAAGCACGAGTTATAGTTACATCCTTAAGCTGGTTTCTTAAGTTTATTTGAATAAGGTAATACAAAGTTTGAACATTGAATCTTCAATATGTTAAATGTTTTCTGTTTTGTTATGTTGGCTACACATCATATTTTAACTGTCTATGTCTTAATTTTAAGTTTTGTGTTTTGTCACACTTCACCATTATTACTTATCTTTTACCGCGCTTTCCTTATTTATATATAGGTTATCTGACTTAAGTTAATTTGTGTTTTAAAAAGAACGTGCTACCTCTGTGTTAATGTAACCGTAATGTCAGTAAGCGATATTTATTATTGCTAGTTTCATATATTAGCTTGTACAAGTGAGTCTCAAACATAATCATGGTAAATGAAAATGTTTTCTAATTAAAATTTCTCACTAGATGCCCTGAGGAAGGAGCCAAAATCGCTCCGAAAGCTTGGCTATTTTGAAAAGAGCTTTTTCTTTCTTGCCCACCCTATCCTGACTGCAACCCTAGACGGAGATTCATCTCCTACTAAAGCTGCATACATTAGGACAGTCAAGACTCACAGATATATCTGAAGATATGGGGTTTTTCTCTAACATCCAACGGAGTCATGGGACCACCGTTGTACGACTACTAAAGATTTGGGCCCGCCTAAACACCAAACTAGCAGAGGTAAAGAATCGCACCACTTTCCTGACAGAGTGTAGAAGAAGAAACATCTACCCAAAACACATAACGAACGGAATAGGTAACATCACTACTATGATCCATCACACAAGAGGACGCACCGGTCAGGCAGTTACTAACTTTAATCATAAGATTCGTAAAAACCTTATTAACCTAGAAATCAAAGTAGCTTTCTCTAATTTATCGCACATTAACAGTAAGCTAAATGACACGATACTCACAGTTAAAAACCTCATTCCTGTAAACGTGTTTTATGAGTTCAAACGTAGGCAGTACATCATTTTTAAAAAAGTTTTCAATAGAATCAAAGCTAAACATAAGAACAAGATCGAAAACTTAACTGAAAAATCATTTACAGATATTGTAAGCCAAGACGGATGGATCAAAAATCTTACTGATGTCATCATCCCCCCTAACGTAAAAAAATTTTTGTCACTAGGACCTAAGTTCACAATTGCCCCTAATACCAAATATTTAGATGTTCCACGACTTTTAGCAGATCTTGAGCTTATAATCTGTAATCTTGAAGAGAACACTAAAGATATCTATAGAGCTCAATACACAAACATAATAACTAACTTTCTACATAAAAACATTAATTCTAATAATTTCCTTTTTAAAATATTCCAAGAAACTAAAATGTTTTTACAAACCCACCCAGACTTAATTATATGTCGGAGTGATAAAGGGAATGTAACAGTAGTTATGGATAAACAAACATATGAAACAGAGTGCAATAAATTACTAGAGGACAATAAATATTATATCAAATTGAACAAGAATCCGATCCCCTCACTGCAAAGAAAAGCTAACGAACTTGTCTCATCTCTACACACTTCAGAACAAATAACTGATGCCCAAGCAAAACAGTTAAAATTTTATAATGCAATAGCACCTCGTTTTTACGCCCTTCCCAAGATCCACAAACCCACATTGACCATGAGACCCATCATATCTACAATAAATTCCCCCAGCAGTAAATTGGCCGAATTTTGTACAGAAATCCTTACTAAAGCATATCATACAAATAATGATATTTACCTCAAAGATTCATTCCAATTCAGTGCTTTTATAAACGGTTTTGCACTACCAGAAAATTACATACTTGTTAGTTTTGATGTTACCTCATTATTCACCAATTTACCACTAACATCAGTTCTGAAATGCATAACCGATCATTGGACAACTATAAGTAAGTACTGTGACATTACCCTACCATCCTTTCTCTCTGTTATAAAATATATTTTTGACTCTAACGTTTTCCTATATAATGATTCCTACTATAAGCAAATATTCGGTACACCAATGGGTGTGGCCATTTCACCTATTTTTGCAAACTATGTCCTAGATGATCTAATTAATAAAGCCATAATCAAATCTCCCCACCATATTCCATTCGTTAAAAGATACGTCGACGACTTAATCTTAGCCGTACCTTTGGATGGTATTCAATCCACACTGAATACATTTAATGAATTAGATCCTAACCTACAATTTACATGTGAAGTAGAGAAAGATAATACCATCCCCTTCCTGGACATGATGCTATGTAGAGACCATAACAACATAATTAGAACAAAATGGTATAGGAAACCCATTTGTAGCAATAGATACGTCCACTTTTTGTCTTACCATCCAAACGCAATGAAGTACAATCTAATTAAAGCCCTTAAACACAGAGTTATCAATTTGTCACACATACAGTATAGAAACGAAGGGTTGCTTAAACTTAAGTCAATTTTGGTGGAGAATGGTTATCTTTTAAAAATTATTAATAGTATTTTGTTCAGTGCTCCACAAAACCGTACAATAGAGCACCATCCGAATGGTAACTTTAACAACAGAGGAATCATAGTAAACAGTAACCACACAACAGACACTATAACTACTGAACTGATTAAATATGCCACGCTCCCATACATCAGGGATTTAACACCGAAACTCAGAAACATATTTACACCTTTAAACCTTCAGTTTGCAAACAAAAATATCCTCACTTTAGAGAAATTATATACTACATTAAAATCCCCGCTTAAAACATCGGAACTTTCCAACGTAGTTTATTCTATCACATGTTCGGATTGCAAACGGGAATACATTGGTCAAACTTCGAGGCTATTAACAGGAAGAATTACCTCTCACAAAAGTGACGTAAAAAGAAAAGTGAAAACGTGCGCCCTCGTAGAACACGTACTAAATCTCAATCATGAAATGGATTTTGATAATGTAAAAACGTTGAAAACTGAAAGGGGTTTTTTTAAACGTAATTTTCTAGAAATGACATGTATCAACAACACACCAAATGCCATTAATAAGAGAGCGGATGTTCAGAACTTAAGCACGAGTTATAGTTACATCCTTAAGCTGGTTTCTTAAGTTTATTTGAATAAGGTAATACAAAGTTTGAACATTGAATCTTCAATATGTTAAATGTTTTCTGTTTTGTTATGTTGGCTACACATCATATTTTAACTGTCTATGTCTTAATTTTAAGTTTTGTGTTTTGTCACACTTCACCATTATTACTTATCTTTTACCGCGCTTTCCTTATTTATATATAGGTTATCTGACTTAAGTTAATTTGTGTTTTAAAAAGAACGTGCTACCTCTGTGTTAATGTAACCGTAATGTCAGTAAGCGATATTTATTATTGCTAGTTTCATATATTAGCTTGTACAAGTGAGTCTCAAACATAATCATGGTAAATGAAAATGTTTTCTAATTAAAATTTCTCACTAGATGCCCTGAGGAAGGAGCCAAAATCGCTCCGAAAGCTTGGCTATTTTGAAAAGAGCTTTTTCTTTCTTGCCCACCCTATCCTGACTGCAACCCTAGACGGAGATTCATCTCCTACTAAAGCTGTATATATATATATATATATATATATATATATATATACTGCAATAGGTTAGTGTAACGGGAGTTTACACGACACTCGGCTATGGCCATGAATAATTTGTGTTGATCGATTGAGTCGAATGCCTTTTCATAGTAAACAAATATTAAAATCGGGATTTTATTATGCTCAACACATTTTTATATTAAGGCCTTCAGTACCAACAGATGGTCATTTGTATTAAAGTTCGATCTAAATCCAGCCTGTTCTTTTGGTTGTTATTGTTCTAGTTTTAGGGATACGTTTTGTGCGGATTTTTATGAATAATTTGTAAATTTAGCTCAGTACGCTAATACGCCGATAGTTTGTGAGATTCCTTTTGTCGCCTCTTTTATGAAGTAGGATTATATTGGCATAAAATTATCCCATTTTGATGACCTATTTCCTTCTACTAGACATTTGTTGATCAATATTTGCAACGTCTTTTAAACTTTCGTCCTATTTCTTTAATGGCCTCAAAAGCTATGCCGTCGTCACCGGGAGACCTATTATGTTTCATACAGCTAATGAAGCCAATAATTCATGTTACGAAATTTTCCATAATAATTAAAATCTCTGCTCCATTTGATCTTATGTGTTCTTCTGTGGTTTGCAATTTTTGAATCAGTACTAACCCTATGCTTACCTCTTTCCTGAACACATTTAAACCTTCTTTTCCCTCAATGAGTTGTGTTATTTTGTTGGTATTGTAGGTTCTGATGTGTTTCTTTATCTCCTTTGATATCCTTTTGTTAAGTTTTCTATGATAATTGGAATGTTTGTTCATCATAACCCTAAGCTGTTTTATCATATCTTTAATATTTTGGGTTAGTTTTGTGTTGCTATAGTTGTATTTTTAGTATAACATTCTTCAGTTGCTTGCGTTAACATGTTTACTACGCGATTATTTATATTTTTACTCTTCATATTCTCCAGATTTTCCAAATTTTCGGCTATCTTTGCCCTATATTCTTCTCGCTACTCTGGTGTTTTCCATTTCCTCGTGGTCGTCTTCTTCATTTTCCTTCGTTCAGATTTAAGATAACTTCCTATGGAGAATTCTCCCAATACTTGTACATCTTTAATTATCCATCTTTTATCAGTCATGACATAATCTATCTCGTTCTTGGTAATTCCGTCGAGGGTTGCCTAAGTCCATTTTCGGTTTGATTGTTTCTTAAAGAAGGTATACATTATGTATATTCCGTTTTACAGCGTGAATTCGATCATTTTCTCTCCTTTCTCATTTCTTTCACCATAACCATATGTACCCATACAAATTTCTGTTCCATTTTCTTATACCCAGCTTTGGCATTAAAATCACCCATAGTATTGTCAATTGGGATTTGATCGTTGAGCTCTGGAGACATCCTCATAAAAATATCTAAGTATTTTTTCGTCGGTGCTATTGGATGGTGCTACATAGACTTGAAATATTTTCAGAGTGTAATGATCAATCAAACGAAAGGTTAGCTAGATGACTCTACAACTGATGCTTCCGATGTCCACGGTGTTCTTAATATGTCTCTTGTTTATCAGAAACCCTACACCACTCTAAGCATATTCTTTGTCTCCCTGATGATGAAATAGGTTTCCAGATTTCAATTATATTTATTTTTCAGCATTTCTTCTTACCTCACTCAGATCTAAAATATCCCATTTTATGTGTTGTAATTATGCCTTCAGTTCTAATAAGTTCTCATCTCTTGACAGATTATGAACATTATACGCGGAAATATGCAGATTTCGTCTAAAGGTAGCCTGGTCTACTCCGGGGTTTCTTAGTGCTCTCCGCCTTTTCCTTAGTCAACCGCTACTGAGAGAGATCGAGGTCCCGTAGACTGAGAGCCGTATCTTAGAAGATATTTCCATAATTATGGGGAAAATTGGCTATACTCTACCACGCTAATCCTTCGAGTACGTATATAAATAAATGATCAGTTGTTAATCAGTCATTAATCAGTGCTAACTTGAGCTCACTGCCTGTCCGCCGAGAAGCTATGCAACTACCAAAATGCCCCTAGAACGATTCCCCTACTCACTGGTGACTTGGCTTATGCCCAGCAACCCCCGAGCCAAAAAAGCTTTCCACACTTGTTGATGACAGATTACCCTGTAATCCATTTGTTTTAGATAGATCAAACAAAAGTTATTGATTTGCTCACCCTGTTTTACCTGAGCTACAATCCCCCAAACCGTGTACACTTAAGGGCCCATTAGACCCCTAAGCGTGACAATATTGTTGCAAATAAAGGTTTATATTCGTTGGTTCCCGTTATCTTTTTAGTTACAGTAACATACTGCTACATTGTTCGAATAACGTGTGGAGTTATGTAAGAACAAGGTAAATTCTCGAGTTTGACTCCTCAGTTTTTTGTTAAATTTGTACTTTTGGCATCCAAAAATAAGAAAATCACAAGCCAGCACAAATGCTTTCACGTGTTATTGAAATGTTAAATTGTCTATACAACAATTTGTATATACAAAACTAAATTGGCTAAATATCCTATTTATTTACCGCCATCAGAGGGAATAGAACTGCCCTTATTCTGAAATGAAATTAATAAATTGAAATAAGCGACTTAACGTTAGAATTTTCTGATGGTCTCTATATGGTTGGTAACAATTATCTCTACAAATCCTTTATCGAATATCCCATAGTACTTCTACCATAGTAAGTTACACACTGCTCCTATTACAAAATAATGAGAGTATTAACTTGGTAAAAGAGCTTTGAGGCGATATTTATAAAATAGATCATAATTAACTCTAAAAAATCATTACTGAATACCTGCTATATTTATGATTCGTCGAAGAATTGAAACCAACCCTCATCCAAAATTATTGCAATAAGTTTAAAAACAATGTTGTAATAAAATCTTGATTGGGATATCTACAGGGTAGATAGCAGTTACCTCTAGCAAAGAACTATTATTAACCACATACACTTACCGATAACGAAACTACTCTTATTCAAATGTAGAAGGTTGTCACGTCGTTCAAATTTGGCTATTATTCATAGGGCAGAAAAACCCAAAGTCTTCAAAGTTTTTCTTCCTCATCCCTATTTCACAATAATTTTCACTTCCACAAAAAATAAAATTATATTTTATCAACATTAACTACGTACTTTTAATAAGTTACGAACATTAATATTTTTTGATATCTCTGATATTGTACAAAGGTACGCAGTAAAGACAGAATGTGGTTTCAAAGTAATTTCAATTCAATTGTGTACCAATGGAATAAACACACTTGAGATTTAAATCTCATTCCAAGTGCCTTCACTTTAAAACCGGATATAAGTTCTCGATGTATACGTGGTGAGTTTTTTGTACTTGTAGGTCTTCTGATGGTAATTTGTTCACAATTTTACCTTCTCAACGGCACTTTAAAGAATCTCCGAAATTTTTCGGAAAATAAATTCGAACGTTGTTCCAAACCGAACGATGAATCTATCTCTCCAGAATTACAGATGGCTATGGACAAAAAACTAGACGAGTGTGTGGTACATCATTGGCGTATTTTAGAGTAAGCTTGTGTGATTTATTGATATGATTTATTTAAGTGAATATTTTTAGATTTGCTGACGAATTTTCCGTGGTATTTTCGCCTTGTATGCTTGGACAAATGGCCATTAGCGTCATAGTGATTTGTCTCACTCTCTTCTGTCTAACATTAGTAAGTATAAGTAGTACTCATTGATAAATGAATAACTAACTAAAAATCCCGAATTACAAACAACACGAAAGTGTGGAAGATAACTTTTACTTTATTAAACTTTAGTTTGTCTGTTCTGCATAAATTTAATAAGTAATAGTACAGTTTTTTGATTGATGGAAAGGTCTCCTTTAAAGCAGCAAAAATAAATGGGATATTCACTATTTTTAATTGTAATAAAGTACGATACTTCTAAAACCACAAACTAACCATCTAAATGCAGAGATTTTTGTATTATTGTTTATAAACCAAGTACATATTTGAAATAACAATGCTATTGTAATAACTCCTGTCACAAAATTAGCGCCTGTGTGATATGTCGTTATGACTGGTGACTCAAACATTGTGAAACTAATTAGGAAAAAGTGGGGTTTTGTTCCTAGAATTACATATTAATAACTAAAAATAACCCAGATAAGGATTTTATTGGTGTAGCCAACGATTTAAGAAGAAAAATGTTAAAAGTCGTTAAATAAAAAGGATATTGCTGTGAAGAATCTTTTAAGATAAGTTTGTATCTGATATTATATATCTTAATTTTTAATATGTTTTTAAAGCTCACGAGAATAATGTGCAAAACAATACTAGCAAGTAAAAATAATGTGTACTAATATGTTTCTTCTAATTTGTATCTAACTCTTTGTTGCTTATTTATGTTTTTGATGTTTACTGTCTAGGTAATATCGATTTAAAATTAATTTCCGCTTCACAGTACTTATATTTGTACATGCCAACAGGCAGATTAGACAAATTTATCAGTGGCTTGAAACAGGAAATAATGCGGCATATTTTCATCTGCCAGATGAAAAAAAAGGTTAATGATTTCCGTCAAACTTGCGACAAAGTAGCTGGAATAGAAAAATTTCTGAAATATAAAAATGTCTGACTCTGAAAATATTCCAATTGATCCAAAATCGTGGTCAAGTTGTTATATCCACTCTAGGAAATCATTAAGATTTCCGTCAAACTTGCGACAAAGTAGCTGGAATAGAAAAATTTCTGAAATATAAAAATGTCTGACTCTGAAAATATTCCAATTGATCCAAAATCGTGGTCAAGTTGTTATATCCACTCTAGTAAGCAAAAACTCCAAAAATAAAACTATAACTTCTATTGCCAGTACAATTTCATTCGATATAGAGACAAGAAGACTGTATAATATATAATATAATATAGAAGAATATACAGGTATGCCTTCTCAAAGAACAAACATTGATACATATAGCTACGTCTCCCATAACATTTGCTGATATTCTTATCACACAGAAAAACATTAAAGGCCAAAGAATGCAGCATGTGAATAGTAGTAACAGAATACTTAGTAGCATAGAAAACGAAACATGTGTAGAAAATTCAGATATTAGGGAACTAATATTGACTCTACTTCTCCAACACGACTTCTCCCAGGATGATCCCCGTAAAATGAGTAGCAAGTGCCCAATGGCCCCTCCGTGGCGATTTCTGCCGACGTAGAGGTCAGGCTTAATAGTAACTCTCCGAAGACGATCTCTCCATCAGCTAGGATGTCAGCACCCAACAGTAACTCTCTGAAGACTATTTCTAACTGCACCTCTAAACTGACCACTTCCAGTGTTACTCTAGGGCGAAACTTCCAGCTCAATCGATGAAGAAAACTTCTACCCCAGCTCTATGAGACAACTTCCACTTCAACTTAACAGAGACGACCTACATCTTTGTACATCCAAAATTCCAACGCTACTCTCGCCACATACTTTTTATTGAAAACTATTCCCTTTCCCATCGAAAATTCCTTCCTAGCATCAATCTGCTAGCCATCCCTCGACTCGTCTTCAGGTCCTGAACTGTTTATTATAGTTAAACAAGCGACCCATTTCGAGTAGATAAACAGACCTGCTCTCTCATATTAGGGCGGTGATATCTTTTTGTCTTTTTTACTTGGTATGAAATCGGAAACTATCACATTCCTTTATTTAACAAGGCATACTTAGCCACGATACTTAATATTTCCTGTGTAAGGACTATCGTGAGTCTTCTTTTATCACGACAGAAGATTTGTTTCTACATCAACCAGAAACTATAGTAAATCCACTGAGAAGAAAACACCCACGAAACGAGAAAAGGTAGTAAAGTTAGACAACATCTAATACACGTCGTTTGCTATTGGTGGAAAAGTCATAAAACTTTTGGCGGGAATTGTTGATGTACAGAGTCGGTTCAGTAAAATTAAAAAGTTTAGTTGTCTGATCTATGGTTGTCTGTTTACAAGCGTTCAGGTAAGTCGTTGACGGTGATAGTGGACTTGTATTTGATGGATTACTTTAACGCAGGGGTCGGCAACCTGCGGCCCGCGGGCCGCATGCGGCCCTTTGCAACATTTTGCGCGGCCCGCCAAAGCACCAATATAATTTTAGGAAATATCAACAAACATAACACTACCAGACAAAGGAAAGTTAATCAACTAGCTATTTACAGAAACCAAAAGTTTCCAACTTAAAATAAAATTGTTTATTTCTCAACTTGAAAACAATAATTATTGTCATTTTCGTACTTTGCAATCGTTTTTAATAAAAAACGACAAACATTGTCATTCGAATATTTTTATTGAGTTACTAAAAGTAATGGATGAAAATTGTCGGCATCGGTTGCAAGATTTTTATGCAAAAGAAATGCAAATATTAATATTTGAAAATCCTTTAAAATTTGATATTGTAAAAGCACCAGACAATTTACAACTATAGTTAATTGATTTGCAATGTAACTATGTATATAAAAATAATTTTGATAAAAATAATTTAATTGCATTTTAGTCAAAATCTACCAGAAAACAAATTTTCCAATTTAAGGAATTTTGCAAAATCAAAGATTTGTATTTTTTCAACCACCTATTTATGCAAATAAACATTTTCAAGAATGAATTTTATTCAAGTCAAAATATAGAGCGAGGTTGAAGGACGAAAATTTACAAAACTCTTTGAGGATGTCAGTATCCCAAACACAACCGGACTTAAATGAATTATCAAACAATATTCAAGAACAAAAATCGCATCGAATTTTAATGAATGAGTAAAATGAAAGATAAACTATTTTCCTTAATATTTTATATATTTTATCTTTACATATTTATACATATATAATTGAAATTGTATTTTATTCTTTTTCCTTTTAAGAGTTGTAAAATTTTTATTCTCTGACATTATTGTTATTATAGCATGTCAATAAAAAATAACTATTTTCTATACTTATTCATACTCGTATATGATATAAAAGCACTATTCAAGTTACATTTGAATGTGCGGCCCGCATAAAAAATTTTATTTTGAAAATGGCCCGCCGTTCAAAAAAGGTTGCCGACCCCTGCTTTAACGTATCGCTATTGTTATTCAGGTTTTTGATATAAATTTGTATAAACATATTTCTGTGATCTATTGCAATTATGGAAAGACACCTTCCCTGCTCGTCTCCCAAAAAGAGACCTGGAACATACTTAAGCTGAGTGGAGAAAATCATTATTTTAAATGTATACAGAAAAGAAAGAAATGAATATCCTTAGTAAAATCTTAGTAAAAGATAAATTATAGTCAAGGCGATCATTCTTAATGCGACCCTGCACTTATTCGCTATCGGTCGCGCGCTTTCAATTTCGATGTTTGTGTTTCATGGAAGTTTTCTTCTCGGTGGATTTACTTTAGTTTGTGATGTGATTCGACGCAATAAATGTTCCGTGAAAGTTGTATCCCGCTATAATCGAATCATCAGTCGGATGTTCACACATCAAAAATAATATTTTTAAAAACATAATCAAATATTTTCAGGAATACTTCAAAATTTTTGATGGAGCACTGTATGAAATAGAAGAGGTGAGATCCCACTGACGTTTAACGCGTCATAATTTCATTAATATTGGAAATAAATAAAACATCCTATTTAGAATACATTTATTGTTCTATACCTTCCAAATGTTATCACTCCCTCCCGAATCCGTTACAGCATTTTCCCAACATACTTCATAATCTTGGTTATTAAAGGTGTTATAACTCGGTTAATATAAGAGAGAACTATATGTCAATTGGTTAGTTAAAATTGATTCATAACAATCAATTAATATTAATTTTAATTAAATTTTTTAAATTTTCGAATCTCCTAATGTTGCTAATATGCCCTTTCCAAGATTTTCCATTTATTTTTACACTCTGCTAGTGTCATTGATCCAGCCATTCCTTCAGCAAAATATTCGCACAAATTTTCTTTATTTTATAGCAGGAGTACTTTACTGAGATTTAAATTTTTCGGGATTAAATATCTATCATTGTGTTGTGGATATATGTTGCCCAAATTAAGATAAATTTATTTGCTAGAACACTTCAAATAAAACATATTGTTAACATATTTTTCATGGTATTTGAAATAAATGTTAATTAGGGTTATTTATTTGGCAGAGTAGTTCTGAAACAGAAATTGCTTAGGTTTAGGTTCGTAGTCGAGGTTAATATTTATATTGGATAAATAATTATACTAACCAGTTGTACCTTTTGTCTGGTGTTTCCACACCAATCACAAATCAGTTACGGATATACACCAAACATAGTATACGCAGTAATATTTCTTATGAAAACAAACTTACTGAAAATATCGTAAAGCAAAAGATCACAAACATCTTGATCTATTCTAGAACCGTTCAGAAAAAATTAAACTTATATGAATATCTACACATAGGCTGTGTAAAAACATGTCGATTTATTTAAGCATAATTTAGAAACACCTAATCCAGTATTAATAAACGATATTATATACGCAGTAGTGTTTGATGTATTCGTATACATATTTTCATTGCGTCTGATCTATCTTATGATGTTTTTATAGCTCGTAGAAAACTTCAAAAATCAACTCACGTTAACCGAGTCTATTATACTGAACATTTTTGTATTGATTTTTTTCAATATATGAAATATATTGATTTTAAAATATGTATTGTAATGCGAGAAGTAAACAAAGCGACACATGTTTACTCCTTCAAAAGAATAACTACGACGCGTAGGACAGGTGCATGAACATTTGCTGCGTAGGCTTCTAGAATGTACTAGAATGTTCTCGATCAGGGTTGGGGGTGTATATATAAGGGGGTTTGTGATCGAGGAAGTTAGTGAGAAGTAGAGAAGCAGAAGTGAACGCGACATACGATCCGAATGCGGAGCAGTACAAATAAATTATGTAGAGTCTAGTCTAGTGAACAAGTAGTTAAGTGTGTTAAATAAATTAGTGTTCAATTAATGTAAATAAATTATAAAATAAACGTTACATTGGTGTCAGAAGAGCGGATCATGAAGAAGTTACGCGAATTAAAAGTGGCCGAGTTAAAAAAAGAACTCGAGGAACGGGAATTGGAAACAGGAGGGAAGAAGACCGAACTCCAGGACCGACTCTCGGCATTTTTGAAAGAAAATGGCCAGGACCCGGAAGTTTTCGAGTTCGAAGACGATGACATCACGAAGCAAATCGCCGCCCAGAGGGAAGAAATCGCCGCCCAGAGGGAAGACATCACTGCTAAAATCGCCGCTCAGAGGGAAGATATTTCTACCCAAATCGCCGCCCAGAGGGAAGATATTTCTACCCAAATCGCCGCCCAGAGGGAAGATATTTCTACCCAAATCGCCGCCCAGAGGGTAGATATTACTGCACAAATCGCTGCCCAGAGGGAAGAAAGCGCCGCCCAGAGGGAAGACATCACTGCTCAAATCGCCGCCCAGAGGGAAGACATCACTGCTCAAATCGCCGCCCAGAGGGAAGACATCACTGCTCAAATCGCCGCCCAGAGGGAAGACATCACTGCTCAAATCGCCGCCCAGAGGGAAGAAATCGCTGCCCAGAGGGAAGAAATCGCCGATCAGAGGGAAGACATCACTGCTCAAATCGCCGCCCAGAGGGAAGACATCACTGCTCAAATCGCCGGCCAGAGGGAAGACATAATTACTCATATTACTGATCAAATCGCCGCCCAGAGGGAAGAGATAACCGACCAGATGGAGGCTCAGCGTAAGGAGATTGAAGAGAAGATCAAGCAGTTGGAAGAACGACTAGAACAAGTCAGTAGCGGCGAGGGGAAAGAAGACGAAATTGAACAGAAGACGAAGCAGTTGGGAGAACGACTAAAGCGAGTCAGTAGCGGCGAGACGAAGGAAGAAATAAAGGCGGTCGTTCAACAGAACTCGATGTCCACCAATCGAGTGACGCCCCCAACGTTCGATGGAAAAATTCCGTGGGCCAGCTACAAGAAGCAGTTTGAGGCAGCAGCGGAGGCTAATGCTTGGTCCCCTCACGAGAAAGCTGTTTCCCTAACGGTAGCCTTACGTGGAGAGGCGTTGGAAGTTCTTCAGACGCTATCCACCGAGGAAGCCGGGAATTACACGGAGCTGCTGAGGCGACTGGAAATGCGGTTCGGCCAAACACATCTGGAGCAAGTCCATCAATCCCAGATGTCCAATCGCCGTCAGAGATCGAACGAGACCCTGCAGGAGTTCGAAGCGGACGTAGCCAGACTAGTGAGGTTGGCGTATCCCACGGCACCGGAACAGATGATGGAGTGCCTCGCAGTGCAGACGTTCGTGAGCGGGCTGCGGGACCAGGAACTGCAGAGGGCCCTGAGACTAGCTCGACCGAAAACATTAATGGACGCGCTCGCCATCGCACTGGAGCATGATGCAGCCATGGAAGCCTCCCGCATTCACGGTTGTGCTCGAGCTGTTACCGAGGAGGTAGGCACAGAAAAACTCGTGGAGAAGGCCGTCCAGCAGATCATGGAGTTGCTGTCAGCACAGAAGACGCGGCCCAAAACAGCGGTGCCGGCAAAGGCCCCGGAAAAACTAATGCGGGTCGATAAAAGGGAGGGGACGTCGACCCGTGGCAATAGGAACCCCCGGGCCAGTATAGCCTCGTTTTCCCACCAATTGGGGAGCGCGTACGTCGATGGCACTATCGACGGGAGATCCCACGCCATGCTTGTGGACACGGGAGCTACGAAGACGATCGTACGCTCGGAAGTTGTGAGGGACCGTAGGAAGATTAGGCCCAGTAGGTGGCAATTAAGAACTGCCACTGGGGAGAAGGCAGTAATACACGGTGAAGCGACGGTTAGCATGACGTTGGGACGAGTAAAGTTTGACCATCCTGTTCTCATAGCCGAAATTGAGGAAGACGTCATACTGGGAATGGACGTCATGAGGAATCATGGATTCCAGTTGGATTTCGGACACCGAGTGTTGAGGATCGGTCAAGAAGAATTACTGCTACACAATCGTGACAACTTTGTGTTAGACGTAATAATGGCAGAAGATGTGATTCTTCCAGAACGAAGCGAAACGATCACCTCTACCTGTCTGAGGGGTGTTGTGGAAGAGGGAATTCCAGCCGTGATCGAACCAGAAAACGATGACAATCGACTGGCTCGGGGGGTACTGGTAGGAAAGGCGCTCGTTACTCTCTCAAGTGAAGTGCCTGTACGACTACTCAACATCAATCAGTACCCGGTCACCATCAAGAAGGGTACGAAGCTGGGCACATGTATAGCCGCTTCAGCCATCGTAAGGGGCGTTAGTGAGGAAGAAAGGTCCAAACACACTCCACAGGACTTGAAACAAATTCTTTCCCAGACCAGTGCGTTTCTCTCGCCCACACAGAAACAAAAGGCCCACGAATTAATAAATAAGTACCAGGACATATTTACCACCGAGAATGGAAAGCTGGGAAAGACCAAGGTCGTGACACATAAAATTGACACGGGCGAGACACGACCGATTCGACAAACAGCAAGACGACTACCTTTGGCCAAACGGGAGGAAGCCGAGAAAATTATCAAGGACCTAGAGCGGGACGGGGTCATCGAGCCGTCAAGCAGTCCATGGGCCTCGCCGGTAGTACTGGTGAAGAAAAAGGATGGGACTACTCGGTTCTGTGTAGACTACCGGCAGGTGAACAGTGTCACCAAAAAGGACAGCTACCCGCTACCACGTATCGACGACACACTCGATACCCTTGCTGGATCCACGATATTTTCGACCTTGGATTTAAAAAGCGGCTATTGGCAAGTCGAAATGGACCCTGCCGATAAGGAAAAGACGGCATTTACCTTCGGTAACGGCCTGTGGCATTTTACAGTCATGCCATTTGGACTTTGTAATGCCCCAGCGACGTTTGAGAGGCTGATGGAGAGCGTGCTAATGGGTCTGACGTGGAAAACGTGCCTAGTCTATTTGGACGATGTCATCGTGATGGGCAAGACCTTCGAAGGACATCTGAGAAACTTAGAGGACGTCTTCCAGAGACTGCAAGGTGCGGGACTGAAACTGAACCCTAAGAAATGTCAGCTCTTCAGAAGGAAGGTCTCATACTTAGGGCACGTAGTGAGCAGAGAGGGCGTCGCCGTTGATCCGGACAAGACAAGTACGGTGAAGGAGTGGCCAATACCGGTAGATAAACACCAGTTGAGGAGTTTTCTGGGCCTCTGCACGTACTACCGACGATATGTCCGGATGTTCTCCGACGTCGCTAAGCCGTTGACAAGGCTCACGGAAGAAGGACGAAACTTCTGTTGGGATGAGGAATGCCAGTCTGCCTTCGACGAGCTGAAGAGGAAGTTGACCAGTGCCCCAGTGCTGAGTTTTCCTCTGCCAGAAGGACAGTTCATCCTGGACACCGACGCGAGCAATGTGGGAATTGGAAGTGTTCTGTCGCAGCGCCAGGAGGGACAAGAACGTGTCCTTGGATACTTCAGCAAGGTACTCTCCAAACCAGAAAAGAATTACTGCGTCACCCGGCGTGAATTATTGGCCATCGTCAAGTCCATCGAGCACTTCCATAAATATTTGTGTGGAAGGAGGTTTCTGATCCGGACCGATCATGCTGCTCTTAAATGGCTCCTCCAGTTTAAGAATCCCGAAGGACAGATCGCTCGCTGGATCGAGAGGCTCCAGGAGTATGACTTTGTCATAGAACATCGGCCAGGACAGAGTCATGGAAACGCAGACGCACTCTCGAGAAGACCATGCCCTGATGAGTGTCCTCATTGTCATAGAGCTGAGGAAAAGTCCGAGAAAGTCTATCGAACGACCGTGGTCGCCGAGGAATGGACACCATCCTCGTTACGACAAGAGCAAGGAAAAGACCCGGTTCTCAAAGAAATCCTGGTTTGGAAAGAGGGAGGAGAGCGTCCTGAGTGGCAAAAGGTATCACCTGGCTCGCCAAAACTCAAGAGCTATTGGGCACAGTGGGACTCGCTAGTGGTTGAGGATGGACTACTAAAACGCGTACTGGAGAGCCAAGACGGGACGGAGGAAAGACGGCAGTTGGTAATTCCCTCCAGTAAAATCCCGGAGGTCTTGCGGCACCTTCACGACGGATCGTCTGGCGGACATTTAGGGATCAAGAAAACGCTGCAGAAGGTACGGGAGCGCTTCTACTGGATCAATTGTTCAGACGACGTGAAGGACTGGTGCAAGAAATGTACTACATGCTTTGCAAGTAATGGGCCACAAAGACGACCGAAAGCTCCCATGAAACAATATAACGTCGGAAGCCCCTTCGAAAGGATCGCTATTGATATAGCAGGACCCTTCCCTGAGACCGAAAAGGGGAATAAATACATCTTGGTCGTGATGGACTACTTTACGAAGTGGGTAGAAGCGTACCCTCTCCCTAATCAGGAGGCAGAGACAGTGGCCGATGTGCTAGTGAAGGAGACGATCTGCCGGTTTGGAGTACCCATGGAATTACACTCGGATCAAGGAAGAAACTTTGAGAGTGGCCTATTCCGGAGGATCTGTGAGAAGTTTGGGGTACGAAAAACAAGAACCACGGCCCTTCACCCTCAGTCTGACGGCATGGTAGAACGAATGAATCGCACCCTTAACCGCTATCTAGCGAAAATGGTCTCGTCACATCAAAGAGACTGGGACGAACACGTGCCGTTCTTCCTGATGGCCTACCGCTCGGCCGTTCATGAGTCGACAGGACAAACTCCAGCCAAAGTCCTGTTCGGGCGAGAACTTAAACTGCCCTGTGATCTAATCTTTGGCGCTAGACCGGACGAGGACGTTTCGGGGGAAGATTACGTCTCCAGGATGCGGCAAAGGATGAACGAGATTCACGATCAAGTCCGATACCAACTAAATATCGCCAGTGATCGCATCAAAGAGCGTTACGACATCAACGCTAAAGAGGGTGGCTACCAAATGGGAGACCGAGTTTGGCTGTACAACCCACAGAAGAAACGTGGTTTGTCCCCTAAGTTACAGACCAATTGGGAAGGTCCCTATGTTGTGAAGAAACGAATCAATGACGTGGTCTACCGGGTAAGCAAACTACCAAACGGCAAGCCGAGAGTGGTGCACTTTAATCGGTTGGCACCCTATGAGGGGTCGCACGATGAGGCGGAGGTTCCCCGAGTAAGAAACACATTGGCGCAGGAGAACGAACTTTCCTTCGAAGAATTTATGAGCGCCTACGGGGGTACCGGAAAAGCACGGTATGGGGTAACCTGTGAAAAACAACAGGATTTGTTCAGCGTACCTGAAGAATACTCGTTGGCCCATTGTGTGTCCGCCGACCTGGTAATGTCACGAGGTATCGCCACGGTTTTCAAGAAGAAGTACGGGCGCTCGGAACAACTCAGAGAGCAACTCCCGGAGATTGGCAAGGTTCTGGAACTACGTGACAACGTAAGACACATCTTTTATCTGGTTACGAAGGAGATCGGGTCCCTTAAACCATGTTATCACGATGTATGGCGAACCTTGCATAGGCTACGAGACCGACTGCTGGAGCTCGACATCAGGAAGCTAGCTGTCCCCAAGTTAGGTGCTGGACGAGATCAGCTGGACTGGAGGGTTGTCCGGAATATGCTGGAAGTAGTGTTGAAGAATACCGGAGTGGAAGTTTTAGTCTGCTGTTTTGGGCCTGCACCATGTCGACTCGGGAAGACGGTCCCCTGTTATTTTGACGCCACGTCTCGCTGTAAGCGGGGGGCTAACTGCAGGTTCCTGCATGGGCCTACCAGGGATACGTTCCGAGACGAAACGTCTCTAAGGCGGGGGCAGTGTAATGCGAGAAGTAAACAAAGCGACACATGTTTACTCCTTCAAAAGAATAACTACGACGCGTAGGACAGGTGCATGAACATTTGCTGCGTAGGCTTCTAGAATGTACTAGAATGTTCTCGATCAGGGTTGGGGGTGTATATATAAGGGGGTTTGTGATCGAGGAAGTTAGTGAGAAGTAGAGAAGCAGAAGTGAACGCGACATACGATCCGAATGCGGAGCAGTACAAATAAATTATGTAGAGTCTAGTCTAGTGAACAAGTAGTTAAGTGTGTTAAATAAATTAGTGTTCAATTAATGTAAATAAATTATAAAATAAACGTTACAGTATATACAATATCTCCCCGGATTGAGTTTACAAGAGTAAAACCTATTTTACTATTGATTTTCCAACAAAAATCCAATGTTCCTAATTTTCTTTCGCATCACATCTATTATATTTTGTAGTAGAAGGCTTTGACTTGAAAACTTCAAACACTAATTTATTTGTCAAAAACAACTTCAAACTGTAATTATGTAATTTTTGGTGAAAAGTTTAACGTTATCACAAAAAATATATTTAATATAATGTTATGGTATTGGGGAGAAGTGCTTCCGTCGCATTGCGGAAGAATGTAATGAAAAATTTTCTGGCATAACTGTTTCCCGTATGGGTATAAAGAAGTTGTAAAATTTTTGGAAACTGGTTTTGTTCTGTATTTAAAGAAAAAGAAACTAGTACAATAGTAGCTGAGGTGATGTTCTCGCTGAACCCCCAAATGAAACAGTAGTTTCACAATCCAATTTTTATTAATGCCGACGTTTCATCCACGATCCTGGACATAGTCATGGCGATTTTACAGGTCATCCACATAAAAGTCCTAACTAAGGTGCGGTGGACAGGTCAAGAATGGTCAGCAATGGAGTTGGTACTTACTATCGCCAATGTACGGGTTTCTATTCTTGTAAATCAAGAATAATGGCTCCTTTCCGATCTTGAGTCACAAATACGCGAGCAAAAGACTTTGTTGACCATTCTTAACCTGTCCATTGCACCTTAGTTATAACTTTTGTGGAAGACCTGTAAAATCGCCATGACTATGTCCAGGATCGTGGACGAAACGTCGGCATTAATAAAAATTGAATTCTGAAACTACTCTTTCATTTGGGGGTTCAGCGAGAACATCACCTCAGCTTCGGCTTCCGGCCCCGAGAACATTCCAGCAGCTAGTACAATAGTTAAGTAGTTTAAAGAAACTTTGAATATGAGCATATCCCATATTCAAAGAATTTTAAAGGAACGTAAATTATACCCTCATAAACCTATTTTTAATCATAAGTTAAAGCCGGGAGATGATGAAGAGCGTCTTTATTTTGGCATGTGGATGGGAGATAAAATAATGGAGAACCTAAATTTTCACAAAATCGTTGTATTTTCCGATGAAGCAGCTTGTTATAGCAATGGTACTGTTGCGTTACGTGTTATTTATTGGAGAGAACTAATCATCACTTTAGAATCGCATCAAAATCTCAATATTTTGTTAAGGTAAACATGTGGTGTGTTATTTCTTACCATGGAATAGTAGGGCCCTATTTTTTTATGCTAACGTAAATCAGCACAATTATTTGGAAATGTTGAGAAATTTTTTCTGGGATGATTTAAGTGAACTCCTATTTGCTTTTCGGCAGAGGATGTATTTTCAACAGGATGGTTTGTCCGTCCACCGCTCGCGTATTGTCGATACCTGGCTCAATCAACAATTCGAAAATAATTGGATTGGTAGGAATGATCCTGTTTTGTGGCCTCCAAGAAGCTCTGATGTAACTATTTTAGATTTTTATTTGTAGGGATTGTTAAAGCAACTAGTTTACATGGAAAACTTGCCTAACAATGTGAAAGTATTAAAAAATTGTATAAGAAATGCTGTTGCTTCCTTGACACTTAAAGAAATTCACAATAGTGACGAGGAACTGCGGCTTAGAGTCGAATTGTCTGTTGAAAGGGGTGGCGAATTAATAGAATAGTTTTAAACATTGTTGTTTCTAGCCTAGTCCTTTTTTTAGTGTTGTGATTAAAAAAAATTTTAATTCCAAATAAAGGTTTGAGTTTCGTAAGTCCATGTACAGATTTGGTTACTTATTTGAAATTAAGCAAAACATTTTATTCCTTCAGCATTTTTTTAATCAAAAATAAAAATTGTTTTTCTCTTGTAAACTCAATCCGGGAACATACTGTATATATATAATTGTATCAGTCAATTATGTATGCGATCTATATTTAAAAGTTTTTATGACTTACCCATTCCCTTATTTATTAGTCATTTTCCATGCATTTTCCAGGCTGCCTGGGAAATGCATAGGGATATAATTTATTATAAAATTGTGTGTAATTATTTAATCATTGAAATACTATATGCAATTAAATGCAATAATTGATTATTATATATTGAAATATTTTTATCCCATAAATCGGTGGAAACGATGTTATGGATTACGAAAGTTTTAATTAGAAATTTAATGTCTATATTCATCTATGTGTGACAAAATGTATACACATATTTATTTACTAATTTAACCTAATTCGGCAACATTTTCTTCGTATTTCATATCTTTAAGCAAGAACTAAATATTTACCCCTCTACCTACTTTCTTTGCTAATTGAACCTTAGGCAGGAAAATATCAAATGCTCAGTATGATATTTTCACTATTTCAAAAAAATATTTTTTTAGATCCCCTTCGGGACAATGAAATTTTTCAATATGATCTTGTATCTCTTCTGCATTCTCATGGAGATATTCTTGTGGTGTTATTTTTGAAACGAACTAACCTTACAGGTAAACCAATAAAATATTTCACAACCTACAACTACATTTCAAGACTTACGATTCCAGAACAAGATAGACCAGTTTATAGAGCTTTTTTTGGTAATCAAAATTCAACAGCAAACTGACTAAATAGCTTTGTTTGAAAAGGATGAGAGATGATAAAAACACAAAATACATCCAAATTTGAACTTTTGCTTTTTTTTAAACAATAAAAACTATTAAAAATAGGCAAGTTTTTCGTTTTTCCACCATAACGTGAAAATTATTGACGGGAACGCAATACGTTGCACAGAACAACTGTAAAGGATTACAAAACCTATAAAATGTCGCCTTTAGAGGGTGATTGGTGCATTTTTTACCGAGAAAAGCTGGAAAATCCATCAAAATGATCCTTTTTCCAAAAATTTCTAACTTGGGCCGTTTTGAAGCTGAAATGCTAGTTTTACGCGTATCTACTTCTTCTGTTATTGCTTATCTACTGCAAATTGACCTTTTAATAATTTATTGACATATATATTTTTATTTTTATTGTTTAGTGTATGGATTGGTATATATACACTAAGGAGCTGAACACACATAAAATCACAGTTAATTACATGTTTACGATAAACGATTACACACGTGGTATTTCTTTCTAGTTAATTATGGTTTAAGCTTAAAGTGAAAAATATAAATTAAGAACCGTCACTAGACAGTCATACTTAATTACAGTGCAATTAAAACTGTATTTCGAAATATAATTTCTCATCTATGGATAAAAACGGGAAGTTACAAAATATAAGGATGATATCTGCCATTCATATTATTTTGCTATTATTTTTACCTTTTTACCATATTATATGTTACTCATATATCACATTTAAAGGAAAAAATAATTTACACCTCGAGAGCGAATGACGAAAAAAAAATACCCATTACCAAAATGTATGCTGTTAAAAATAGAAATTGACCTGTCCGAGGATTTTCCTGAAATAATTTTATTTAGCGAGATAATGAATTTGTTCCAGACTTTTTAGGATCACTGTTTACACATATTTACCTTTCATTATTGGAATCGTCGTTGGTAGTTGTAGGATCCATAATTATATGATTAGTGAATAACTTTGCTTTGCAATAATACAACTGCACTCAAAATTATCAATAACAAATCAAGAAGAAAGTAACGTGTAAACGTATTAACCGTTGTTTACATGTCGAGTCTGGAGCGTAGCGAGCGAGCGCCTGGCGCCTGTTCAGTCTGTTCACCAGCACGCACCTGTATCTCTCTCCCCCACCACAGACCTGGAAATGTAAAAGTGCACGTTTAGCTAAATATTCGGGGACGTTTTTCGCACTTTTCTCCAAACATGTATGAAAATCTAAGATAGCCATGTTGTAGATATTGATCTCCTATTTCAAAATCTGTTTACTAAATTAAAATCGGTCAATCTCAGTTAATACGCCAAAGTTGGTAAAATATCGCTGTTAATTGTTAAAACTGCAATTGTGCAAAAACTACTCATCCGACAGCATCCAACTTTTGCATGTTTAAAATGCACGTTATAATCGAGCATTATACCAAAAACTAGCATTTCAGCTTCAAAACGGCCCAAGTTATAAATTTTTGGAAAAAGGTTCATTTTGATGGATTTTCCAGCTTTTCTCGGTAAAAAATGCACCAATCACCTTCTAGAAGCCGACATTTTATAGGTTTTGTAATCCTTTACAGTTGTTCTGTGCAACGTATTGCGTTCCCGTAAATAATTTTCACGTTATGGTGGAAAAACGAAAAAAATGCCTATTTTTAATAGTTTTTATTGTTTAAAAAAAAAAAGCAAAAGCTAAAATTTGGATGTATTTTGTGTTTTTATCATCTATCATCCATTTCAAACAAAGCTGTTTAGTCAGTTTGCTGTTGAATTTTGATTACCAAAACAACTTATTTTTCTCTCTATAAACTGGGCTAAGAAACTGACAACCTGCGCTTTTAACGTCGACTGGAATTATTGTTCGTTGCAGTTCAAAAGGAATCTAATATTCTTTATGATCAGGTCGCAAAGGAATTGAATATGTACGCTGGCGGTTTTTCGCCCTTTCTCTAAATATATGTTCTGCAGCGTAAGAGATATAATGTAAGTATTTTGAATAATTAGAATTGGGGTAACTTTGCATTTCAGATTATCAAATCGGCGTGGTCCTATTTCGTGGTACTTGTTCAGGTCACAGATGAGTAAGATTCGAGAAATATCAAGGCGATATGGTACACGTGTTACATATTAGCACTGATCGATTTTAGCGCAATGCATAAATAATGTTTTTAGATAATGCACTAAATAAACGTTCTAACATTTAAATTGCCACGGTTTTAAACTGCGAGAAAAATTTTCGTTATTTATTAATACCATGGCGTTCGTGCTGGGGTTAATTTTCTTTGAAACTGATAATCTTATGTTATTACGTTTCATTTGTTTCCTTATGCATTACTTATTTATATCACTTCAAAGCAATTATGACATGTGTTTGTATTTGTTTAGCCCTGAAAAATATCAGATCAGCATTATTATATTTCTTTTATTGAGTGTTAAGTATTTTAACTGTTATTTTAATCATCTGTCTTGCAAAAAAAAAATTAAACATTTTTAAATATTATCTAAAGAAATATGATTATGTGTTCATCATAAATGCAAGGAAATCGTTTATAAGAATAAATTAACTATCCAACTGTCCCACCCTGTCCAATCCAACCCTGTACTTTTGAAATATATTTAAACAGAAGAGTTTTACTCCGCATCATTTTCAGCGATGGCGGTGAATGATAAGGTTAGTATTTCCATGTATTAGATTTTTAAAATGGCAATTTTATATTGGTTTTGATTTATGAAAGCACCTTTAATGTATTGTTCAATTTGCACCCCGTAAATGAGCTATAGATATAGTATTTGCTTACAAAGTAGTAACACAATGAAGTTATGAGATTTCACAACAGCTTATCTTTTATAGAATATTTTGTAAAATTAGAAATTATGCTAAATCTTATTGACGTTGTGGAATCACAGGGCTATACGAATTTTACAAAAACCTTAGTTACAGAACCGAAAAATACGAAAATATTTTTCCAATATTTTGAATATTGTATATTCAAACTTTTATTGCAGAAACAAAAATTGAATACCTAATATTTATGACAATACATAGCTTTGCACAATTAATATAAGTTTTTGGGAAATTACATATTTTCATTAATATTATAAAATCTATCAGAAATTAACAGAAACAATATGGACGACTTACGTTTATATTACGAAAATATAGACCTTTTTACGTTTACATTAGGAAAATATACTAAATCACACTTAGGCAGCTTTGCCTAATTTTACGAATTTGTTAGTAGTCACACAACAATGTATTAAATTGTAGCCAAACTAATATTGTTCGCCGGAGTTATTAAAAAAGGTGAGACCAATTCCAATAATACTAAATACGGCTACCTGAGGTTATCATTTGTCTATTGAAAATTTTAATGCAAATAAATCAATACGATTGTAACCTGTATATGATCAATACCTGTATTATTTGTGTATAGAAATAGTACAACTCATATTGATAGCCATATGTGGAGTCTATGGAGACGTTTGTGCGCACAGGGAAACACTAAATTGACTAAAAGCACATCACTAGAATATAACTCTGTCCAAAACCAATTTTCCAGAGTGAACATTCCAATAAAAATTCAGTCTATTTTAAATTGACCAAAAAGACAATTAGACAAATTTTGGAACTTTTAACAGCAGATTTTTATACCATTAATTTCTTATCATCTAGAATCTAGACCTTCTAGCCCCTAGGCCATTCCTTTAAGGAAACTAAGGAAATTTTCAAACAAATCGAAACTGCAGTATCAGTTTTTATAAAATTTTGAAAATAACAAAAAAGATGAAGTTTGAAATGCAAACATGCGCAAAAAAATCTGACAATTCTGTACGTATTTGGATAAACCTTACTTGGATAGTAAGTAATATCCTTGTGGACTTTGAACTAAATTGGAATTGAAGAGTTTTTTTTTAATTTTGGATAACTTCAGAAATTTCGATAAGTAACCGCGATTTTTGGAAGTTTTGAAAATAACTAGAAACGTGTGCATCGAAACGAAGCTGGAGTAATCTGATTGCAGGAGTTTTAAAGCATAATGTGCTCTTTAGTATTCTTAAATATAGATTACTTAATATGTAGTCCTTGTTTAGTTTTTTATAAAAATAGCACTGTAATATTCTTACAAACTTTTAAAAATAACTGAAAATGATTTCATATTTCAGAAAATTCGATAGTTAATAGGCCAGAACTTACCTTACTTTTTAGATGTGCCTCAGTTACTATTATATATGAGAAGTTGCATTAAAAAATTAAATTGCTGTATTTTTTACGAATTTTCGAAACAAGTAAAGTAAGGATCTCGAGCAATTCGCGATAAAACACTTGTTTCTATAGTTTACTAGATATTGATATGAAATATACTAGACACCATAAATGTACTTCAGTTAGCAATTGAGGAACGCCTCAAAGATCTCAAATTTACAAAATCTGTTTTTACTGATTTTTGAAAACGATTAGGAGCATTTGTGTCGAAAAGAAGATGAGCGTTCGTATTTCTGAAATTTTAAAAATAATGAACGGGTAGCTAATAAACCTCTTAAATATATTTTTGTTAAGACCCGTGTGGAGTTTAGATTAAATTGGTTTAAAAGATTTTGGTGAGCATCTACGTGGAACTTCCACCGAATTGGAGTTGCAGTATTCTTTACGAATTTGTGAAAAAGTTGAAACAGTTCGACAAGATTCCAGTGAAAATCGTGTCCTATTTCAATAAATTTTGGTATGTAATGAGCTGAAACTTACGGAACCTTTAATAGTTCAGTAAATGAAGGAAAACAAAACCTAGGTTAAATTCTGCAAAAGGATGAAACTGGGGGCAATTGTAGGTGTCAACTGGGTGTTTCAAAATACGGAAAGTTGTAGATTTTTCGGGTCCCGGAACATGGTAAAAAATGGTCCTCAAGTTGCAAAAATCCGTTTTCCGCCAATATTTCCGAGAATATGGCATTTAGAGAATGTTTGTTCAGACACAAAAGGAAGACCAGTTCATTAGCTACAAAAATGGTTCTTATGATTTTTTCCGAAAACTCGACAGTTTTAGAGATAACGGCTCCGAAACAGCCGATAACAGCCCTTTACTTGTTGCACTTGCCCTGAATCAAGGAAACCAAATTCGAGAAATAGAGACATAAGCGGGCGGACAAATTGTCCCATAACTCGAGTAAAAATGGATATTTTTTGATGATTCAAAATTCACTTGAAAGAGAAAACCCGTAGCTATGGTACACTGGGTCTCGGCCCTGAATAACTGTGTTGATTTTTTGACATTTGTGACATCAATCGGGTATTAAAAAATTATGAATCATCGTATCGGTTAGCAACGCACATCACTGGAATGCTTGAAATGTCCGCTTTCCAATGGTTTCTTCGTTTTTTGTGCCAACTTCAACATTCTTACCAACTAACTTTCAAACCTCTGGAAATGTCAAAATTCAACATAATCAAAGTTACTTTTTATTGGGATGCAAAAGAAAGAAAATTAAACAACCTTTATGGGCTCATTCGATAGGTTTTGAAGACCCATTATCAAGAAATACCCGACTAAATTACGATTATTCATTAAAATATTGATGAATTTTCTAAAAGTCGAGAAATATCGAAGAAGAAAAAATTCATCCTGGATTTACAATATTTAAGAAAAATAAAAACGAGGCCCGAGACCCAGTTATCGGTTATCTCTTTCACGTGAATTTTGAATCATCAAAAAATATCTATTTTTACTAGAGTTATTGGACAGTTTGGCCCTTTTCTGTCTCCATTTCTCGAATTTGCTCTGCTTGATTCAGGGCAGGTGCAACAAGTAATGGGCTCATTTCGGGGCCGTTATCTCGAAGACTGTCGAGTTTTCGGAAAAAGTCATAAGGGCCTTTTTTATAGCTAATGAACTGATCTTCGTTTTGTTTCTAAACAAAAATTCTCTAAATGCCATATTCTAGGAGATATTGGCTGAAAACGTATTTTTGGAACTTGAGGACCATTTTTTACCATGTTCCGGGACCCGGAGAATCTACAACTTTCCGTATTTTGAAACACCCAGTTGAGACCTACAATTGCCCCCAGTTTCATCCTTTTGCAGAATTTATCCCAGGTTTGGGAGTTTATCGGCTTTCATTTACTGGACTATTAAAATAAACTTCAGTATACAACTGGGAGATGTTTCGTAGAAATAAGGGTAGCAATAACTTTCGATGTGTTTTTGAACTTTATAGAAATGTGCACGATGGTAGACGTCAACAAGACTTGCACAAATGACTCTTTATGTATCTATCACAGTGAGCTGTAATGCGTATGCTCTTCAATAAAAACGCAAGATATTTCAAATTTAAAAAACTAAAATCTGTATTCTACAACACTATGTTGTAAGCGTTTTTATGCTAAACGACTAATGACAAACTTTGATCTTATTCAAGGTTTCCTTATTTTTGTTCTATCATCAGAATAATCTGATTTGAAGCTGATTTGTTTTTTGATGAAATTTGAAGAAAAACAAACAGGAAATAAAAAAGTAACATCCAATACCGGCTAGCACAGATGTTAGTATTTTTGAAAGACAATAATCGGAAATATATTATTTTGAGAGCTTTGATATATTTGCACGTGCTTAATGGACCCAGATCTTGCAGCTTCCACTTTTAATCCTCTTCAATGGAGTTGTGTGGAGGAACATGACTTTCCTTTTGATTATTTTTCTATTTTTTTTAGCGAAAAATTTCCTGAAACCAAACTCTTGTCCTTCTTGCTAACATGTTGTCATGCATAAAAAATACTTTGTTTACAAAATCGTCATTGGAATGGTCTTATTAAATTAACTATATGCGTTATGTAATGTCACAAAACGGATTTAATGCATTGTCACGCCAAGAAAAGTGATGTAACTTCGTATCGGAACATCCGAACTGGGGCCGGCAGGGCATCCGAACTGGGGCCCATGATACTTCACATTCTACGGCAGATTTTGATGAATTTTTAAGCTAAATAACAACAGCGGTTGCCAAATTTCACAATGTTCTCTGGTGAACTATATTTATGAAGTTTTATTAAAGGGGCACATTTTGAGTCAAAGTAGAGTCAAATGAGCATTATGTCACTTTGATGGTCTGCCTGATTCCAAAGAAAAGTCATTATTTGTCGTATTACCTGGATTTTAAATAGTATTCAAAAGAAAAATGTTCTAGTTTAAATGACTCTTTGTCACCTAAGGCAATTACGGCTGATTTTGAATATGCAATTCATAAAGCCATATAAAAGTCATTTCCGAATTGTGTTATAAGAGGATGTAGGTTTCATTTAGTACAATCGTGGTTTAAGAAAATACAACAACTTGGTTTGCTTTGTGAATATCAGGAAAAAAGCAAACGCAAGTGAGATTAATACATTTTTAACGTTTTGTTTCGGTCTTCTGTTTCTTTAGCCAAAAACTGTTGGTGATTGCTTTGCATTCGACTTAGGTGAAATTAAATCGGTAGATGAAACAGTTTGCAATTTTGCAAATATTTAGTAGATAATTATATTGAAAAAAATTCTCCATTTCCGCCACGCATTTGGGCTGAACACTCTTCACCTTTTTATAGGACAACCAATGTTGTGAATCTTTTCACGCTAAGTACAGTAATTTTATTAATTTAATTATTAACAATAATAATTAATTTAATAATTTTATTGTCCCCATTGTAATATAAGCCATTTTTTAAAAGTACTTTTGCAGTTTCAAATCGATACATATATTAAAATTAATAGGGCTTATTGCATAACAAAGGTACTCCGTTAGGACATAGTGGAAAAAATAAAATCCACGAAAAAAAATTACAGAACTACAAGAAGAAAAAATTAGTCATCTAGAATTTATTAAGACGTTGTCTGTTAGGTTTAGATACCAAAATTTGTAAATGTAGTATAGGTTAAATATAATTTTTTAATCTTTGATGAAAAAATGAGTGATGTTAATAAAACGTTTTTGATGTCACTCTTTGATTTTATAATTTTTGTTAGTATTAATTCAAAGTTTATGAAACGTCCCCATCTGACAACTACGCGCTTATTTTCGCCTAAAATCTACCTGTATTAATTGCAATAAACCTAAGTGGGTCTCGGCCCCAGTTCGGATGTTCCCTTTTTCGGAGCAGGTAAATCTGACCATTTCTGGCCCCAATTCGGATGTGTCCCTTTGTATGTGCGCTAGGGATAGCTCAGGATGAAGAAAAGGAAGAGTTAGCAAAGAGGTTCGTTTTCCACATTAAAACAATCAGAGAAACAATACACAACGAACACTACTCAAAAAAAAAAAAACAGCGGAATATGATACTTATTATTTAAATAAAGGGCTTAAACGGCTTAAAAAAAGAAATGACTTAGTGATAATAAATTATTTTGTTTAATCCTACTTTTAGTTTACGAAATCCTCGTTCGATTAATTGCCATATTATGTCTCGCTACATGTTAATTATTTATATTGGTGAGATTATCGCACTAGATCTGACCTTATAGATTGCGATGATTATTATCAATTTAGTTAGTTAGGAATTAAAAATACAAATCAAATAAGCCATATTTCTTTATTTATCGCCACGTACTTTTCAGATTCACAAGTAATTTGTAAAGCAAAACGAACTTATTTACTCTAGGAGAATGTGCTGTAAATTGACAAAGTGAATTTTGTAATTTCCCAAAACGAATTTTATAATTTTATTTAACTTTCAAAGTGAATGTATATTTCGCCAGTTATACAAAAGTCTTTTTATGAATTCGCAGAATTTTGGTGTTGTAAAGTGAAAGATAATGTTTTTTAGACGGAAGTGTACAAAAGGTAAAATCTGACGGTGTAATCCATATCATATAATTATTTTTAAAAATAGCATTACGTTTTATTGTACATCGAAATTACTAAATGCTCAGGTTACTCTAATGTAAAGTTTATAAATTCAGAAAATACATGGTACATAAAAAATTTTGGCATATAGCAGGAATTAAATATGTTGAGCTCAATTCTTTTCCGATGCAGGAATTATTGTTATCTGAATTTGTATTCTTGACATCAAATGCTAGTTTTACACTTTCTAAATATCAATATTAATTTAAGGAATTTACTTTGGAGGCGTTTTTTCAAACCGAGAGACGTTTATTGCAATTTTTCGGTATCTACCCGAGAAATACACCCGTTATAAATGTACGGATGTGCATTACATGGGCGATATTGATTCATTACTTTCTGTCGGTTCTACTGATTGTGGATTTTCATAGCATTGCAACGATCCTCGCTCAATCCTGCTCTATGCTCCTTGAACTTGGACTCATAGTGAAATTATTATTATTCGTACTCAAAGGTAACCGTCGACTGATATGATTAGTGATAATTACAAAACATCTCCCCTAAGGTCACCGTACAACGGAGTGCGATGAGCTACTGAAAGACTACATCAGTTCTATTACCTCAAAAACCGACCTGCAAAATTTAAGAAACGTTCATATCCTCGCAGTATCCTACAGATTCATGTGCTATTCAGCCGTAATCATGGGATTAGTGTCGCCTTTAATACAGAAGTCCGGAAGACACCTCATCATGGCATCGTGGCAACCGTATGAACTGGATAACGATTTTAAATTTTGGATGACACTTATTGTCCAAGTTATTGGTTTTATCGTTAGCTCAATGAGTAACAGTACCGTGAACGTGATATTTTACAAACTAGCAACTGTTCTGTGTTGTCAGATCCATATATTAAGCGAGAATCTAAAGAAAATTGATTTCACTGCAGAGAGAAACATTTACACGGAGAAATTTAAAAACAATATTAAGCACCATATCATCATATTAGAGTTAAGTACCTTAATATAACAAAAACCAATAAAAGTAGGTTAGAAATGAGGTCTGCTGAACGACAGATATACAATCTAAGGAACTGAACTTTAAACAATGTAATAAAATTCCCTAACAACATTCTTGAATAAATTGGCCTTTTAATTATACCTAAAGGAGTCGTTAATTTAGTGAAATTTGCTCTCAAATACAGACGTTTATTTGTTTAAAGTTAGTTTCTAATTTTACATCATAACAGAAAGCTACTCTACTGTATTCTTACAAAACTGTTTATAGTATGAAATATCGTTAAATCATGAAAAATTTTCATGGTAAGTTTTTTTTTGTTTTTATAAATAAAAATATATTAGTACCAATGGGAAATATTTTTTTCTGTTACTTCATATCAGTCTGGCATAGAGTCTTTTCGACAATTTTTTAATAATAATAGAATGCCCTTTTAGAACCGAAGAATTTGATGATTTTTGGACGAATTGCCTATAAAACTTTAGTAACACCTCAATGAACATTTTTGCTTACTTTGTTACCCCGAAGTTTTCTGGAGCGTACTAATAATCAGTGTTATTCGGATTAAATTACATTTTTAATATTTCTGAGGAATTTCCATGCCTGTAAATAAACCTAAATCCCAAAAAACTATTTCGTACTGCGTTTCACGTTACAGAACTACATAAAAGAAATAGCTGAAGTTTAAAATTTTTTGGATTATTTTTCATCGCCTAGGTAAACTGAATTTTCCAAATTTTTCCAGTGCGTTTTACCAAGCGCAAGTTTTTACTATATTTCAGGAGTTTTTCTCACACAAGCTTTTTAATGTTTCTGAAATTTCACAACGGCGACTGTTCTCTAAGAATACCGAGTAATTTCGATTATAATATAAATGAAGACAAACATTTGGAAGACATTCAAAAATCGCCAAAAATGTGGTTCTGACGTCCTTAACGTTTTAATTAAAAAATGTATTTTGAAACTTCGTTTTATCAGTTCCGCATTTTATTCCTGAGATACTGCTGCAATTAAGAAAAGTTCGAACGTTTTGCATAATTTAAATACCGCGACTATAGCCCGTCTACTTTGAATAGTAGCGCATCCTTGGATCAAAACTAATACCATCGTCGAGACGAAAAAAGTGTCTACCTTTATAAGGGAAATTTAAAAACCACAGAAATCGTACAGAAGAGAAATGATTCGCAAACTCGCAAATTACTGCTGTCGGTCAGATTCACTAAATGCTCGCAATCAGTTCATTGAATGCACTTTAAACAAAATTTCGCAGCTTTGAACACTTCGGCATCCTAAAAACAGATGGAACCGTTTTGCCCCACTGTTCTTACATTTACGTGCACAACAACCTGGCATTTTGCAGATAATAATGTACTTAAATGCAAATACCAATCTGCCAGTGCTGTCAATGTCAACTGTTCTGCTGAAATCCTAGTGACTTTCAGTGCAACCAACGTGATTTTGCTCCAGCGGCAACATCAAAGGAAGGCGCTACTATTCAAAGTAGAGGGGCTATAACCGCGACAAAAAGATTATTGTGCAATATTATAACGAAGACAATAAAAAATCCTTCGATTTATAAAAAAACAGTTCTACGATAAACAACGGAAGATCTCGTCAAATGGGTGAAATTTACTTTCGGATTTCTTTGTGCTTTTTTAAGGAGCAGGGACAAATTATATTATCGCAAACTGCTAGACATTTTAAACATTGCTCCTATGGCATATTAAAACTATGCGGCATCCTTCGATAAGTTTTTGAACGTATTCAACTGTGCACAAAAACCAAACTGTATAATTCTTTTCATTTTTTACTAACATATTTGAGTTAAAGTAATAAATTACCAACTGGCAATACTGAAATTTCCCACAGATGTTTTTGTAGGGTTTTCGTAGAAAGAATTTAAAAATGTAGTCAAGTAGTTAATAGTTATTTAAGTCACAAGGAATGTAAAGACGTGTTTACATTCGAGGCAAATGTGTACGAGCCGAGGCGAAGCCGAGGCTTGTCACTTGCCGAGAATGTTAACAGTCGATATATTCCGTGTGGCTTATTAGATTTTTCACGCTGCCGTTGAAAATTTCCTCATAATTCCTCAAAAATGAAATGTTTGATGTAGTTTGAACGTACGTCACTCTGCCATAAGTTGACTGACATACGTCAGACTTACATATGTCAGTGCGTAACTAGGGATAAATCAACTTGATTTAGGCCCGTTTGCACCAACTTTTTTTTAAGTGTCAATTAATAAAGGGACATTTAAAATATAATTGTAACTTAATTTTAAATCATTTGCACCCAACCATTTTCTCAGTATTTTAACTAATGGTCATTTAGTTCTTTTACAATCCGGCAACGTCGTATCTTTCAAACAATTTTTGTGTTTCTTGCTTGGTAGAACACGGACACGGAGGTTCCATACGTTTCAAAAACAGCATTTTGTGCTTTTTTGTTTGAATTTTGAATAACGTCAATCTTTTGATGGGTGATGCAGGCTGCAGGCGGAGGTGCGTGTGCGTAGGGTAGTGCGTTTAAGTTTTTTTGTTCGTGTGCGATGGAGCAAGAAGAAAATCAAGGCAACAAACGGAAGAGAGGGTTAAATTTTAGCCCCAGGGAGGTTAACCGTTTATTTACTATTGCTCTGAAATATAAAAATGTTATTGAAAACTTATTGCCACTGCTGGCATAAAATCTTAGTGTCAGGAGCAATTGGTTCAGTGGAGACAGGCTATTATTTCTAAAAAAACAAAGTTGTTTAAGAATGCAATGTATAGCTGCAGTAATGTGTAATATCTACATACCTATCATCGGGGTACTCTAATTTATCTTCAATTTGTGTCAGGAGTCGAAGAACTGTAGGTTTTGTTAACCGAAATCTCTTGAAAAAGTCCATTTCAGGCAACTCCTGATAGTGGTTAGGTCTAAGAAAAAATCGTCTGGGATATCCCATATCTACAAAATCAAGGACTTCTAAATTATCATCCAGAAAATCCTCCACCAGGATATTCTCCAAAATATCCAAATTTTCCATTGAAATGAAAGTATGGGTCCGATATCAAGGTGCTACTTATCACTTTAAAAAAAATTTTGACTCTTTTGGTGTCAACTCCAACTGTCAAAAGGAATGCAATTTAAGGTTAAAGTATGATTAAATACCATTTAAATGAGGAAATTTGGCCAATTAGCAAATGAGAGGATAAGAGACCTTTAAGAGTCTCTTAATGTTGGTGCAACACACCGAAAACGCTAATGCCACGTTAAGGAGCCTTTAGCCTAATTGACACTTAAAAAAAAGTTGGTGCAAACGGGCGTTACTCTTTTGATATTCCTAGGAATGTAAATGACAGTATTTACATTCCGTCGTCAAGGAAAAATAATACACGAATGTTATTTGCCATTTTAATGCTACGTAACTATGCATGTAAGAGCGATTTACGATATCGGCAGCGTGAAAAAATATTTATTTCTCCAACGTCAACTTCGATTTTTTGAACATGACAAATTATAATTGACAATTACTCACTTTTATAAAATTCAAGTACCCTGTATTTCATCAAATCATTGTATAACAGTTATTATGAGATTTCTGGAAATACAAAATTTGTGGGGTCTGCTTTCTTAAATTTGGAAGATTTTTTGAAAAACAAGGACTGTTCATGGATTTTTTTGAAAATAAAAGCAAAAACTGATCAACAAAACGCCCGCTCTCGTGAAATTCGACACGTCCGTGTACTTTTAATTATGTAAATGTCTAATTGTTATTAATGAATTTCAGTCGCGAAGAATACCTAAGTGAATATGGTATACTGTAGCGGTTTGCTCAGTCGAGAGCCGGGGGTCGGTGTCGAAGACCCAAATGAGAGACAAGGGTTGGTTATAGTTTATATTGTCTGTACATATACTATTTACTGCGAATTTAATGCGTCGATCGCGGGAGTAGAGCACAACTTGGATTTCGACGGACGAGACTAGGGCCTCGGACGCGTTGAGGAAACTCGCCGATCCACCTTAGGGTGCAGAGAGAAATTCCTCGAACCGTCGGCCTAAGAATCCCGGGGGACCAAAACAGACAGCCGGCCCACCTTAGGGCGCAAGTCTCTCTGAGTCGGTTACTCAAGGCAACCAGAAGATCCACCTTAGGATGCTAAAGGTTGTACCAGTGAGTTCGAGTCGGAACTGCGTTTTACTTACTTACTTACTTTTAAATATCTTTATTTGTCGTCCTCTCTTATATATATATATATATATATATATATATATATATATATATATATATATATATACCAGGTTGTACCAGTGAGTTCGAGTCGGAACTGCGTTTTACTTACTTACTTACTTTTAAATATCTTTATTTGTCGTCCTCTCTTATATATATATATATATATATATATATACATATATATATATATATATATATATATATATATATATATGTACAATACTATTCATGCTACATCACACTGGTCTATGGTACTGGGGGAGGGGAAGGCTGCGGCCCTCTCGATTCCTCCGGTGGTGGCTGCCAATTCTGGTTACGGTCACGGGAAACCGCAGAAAACCGTGACTCAGCCATGTGTGTCGGCCCGTTTAGTCCTAGGTGGACTGCGGGGCCATCGTCGTCCTCGGGGGTTGGGATCGGCAGCTGGGCTGCCTTGGGATCCGTTTGACGGTGAGAACTGCGTTTTGGAGCTCGCGCTCGCTGATGTCTATCCTCGGTCGCCACGGGGTGCCGTCGCGAAAGGTGATAGTCGCATCTCTTGGGGTGGGTGTGCGTGCGCGGGTGAGGTGGTTTCAGCGCGCGCTACCCATACTTTGGCGATCAATGGGAAGTAGGGGTGAGCCTCGCTTGTCGTGCCTACCAGTGCCAGCGAGATGGGAGAGCATAGTAGCGGGGCGCGTTGGTACTAACTCCCGGCGATCGATAATCCTCGAGTTGTTACAATACTGTATTTATTTGTGAATCTGACACAAACACTTCATTATCAAACAGAATCTACCACCAAAAATATCCAGTAGCAAGAATTCCACGAGCGTCTTCATTTTAAAAAATAGTACAACGTTTTATACTCACTAGTAATATGTCTCATAGCAAGAAGAAAATTGTTAGTGCTCGGACCAATGAAAATGGGAAAATGATGATACAGAAAAATCCTCAATTAAGCACCAGCGAGTAGCAGCAATAACGGTAATTTCATAAAGTGGTGTGAATGGAATAGATTGAAATGTAAGTTCCATCTATATCATCTGAACCTACATCAAGAGGTGTATGGTAAAAATTCTGCAGGTAACGTAGAGTTTTGTATTCAGATGACTGAAATAATCGGTCAGGATTATATTAGTATACAGAAATTCCTGTTATCAAAATGAAGCAACGTTTAGGAACAACAAGTCAGTCAAGAGACATTTTCTGCAATCGAAAATTGTTCCTCGTTGAAGACTGTTCTCACCAAAATCATTGATCGCTTAATGTTTGGGGAGGAATTATACGAAATCACATTATTATACCTTACTTTTTTGACAATGTGTCGAATGGTAAAATGGTAGTAGGTACTTACATTTTTTCGACTGAAAAAAAGAAATGGATTTGAACACTAGAAGGACTATGTGATTGTAACACAATAATGCTCCAGTGCATTGCTATGGGATACTATGAAAATTTGTAGATCCAATCTTAATCATTGGATTGGCAAAAGAAGTGCTATTTCTTAGCCCGCGGGATTCCCAGTCGTTTGTCATATATTTAGCACTAATAGTTGACTTTGCTCTAATTTTTACATTGTTTCCTATTGATTAACCCTTCCTGTAATTGTAAAGATTACCAGAATTATTTTCTTTATGATGTACTTCTGTTTCGGTTACAATTAAATTTTGTTGAATCATGTTCATTTCAGAATTGTATTGATATGTCAAATTCTACGACAGCGGCCTACTCGATCCCCTTTTTCTTCCGGAAAAATCAACATCTCTTATTTCGCAACAAGTCTAACAAATTTAACAAGTAAATCCCATAAACCTCATATCGGCCAAAGTCCCTTAAAAATAAACAGGTGTGGACGACATAATTGAATAATTTTTAATTTTTATTATTATTTTTACATAATTATATATTTATTTTTATTATTTTATTAATTTCTTTTTATTTATCCCATTTGTTTTCCCCCATATTCCATATCCAATATCCAATATCCAATATCCATATTTGTTTTTCCCCAATACAACTTCATAAATACTGAAAATTTGTCAGAATTTCAGCAAATTTTCAAAACACGTGCAGTCTCCCAAATTTGTGTATACACGTTCAAAAATACTACTAAGAGTCACTATCTTAATTTACACCAATCCTCATATACACTGCTAAGCATTTAATGATAGACTCATTCATTAAATACTTGATACACTTTGGACCTGACAATAGTGGATTGCGCTGAAACGTTGACATTATGTTCTTCAAGATCCTATATTACAAAAAACACGATATAGGTATCTGGAGATACTCTTCCAGTATTGGCCCGCAATTCAATTTTTTGACAATTCAGCCGAATGGTTTTCCTCCGACTATTTTTCAGAGGCAAAATTTCCAGAAATTTTTTTTGAAATAGGTTCTAAAAGATTTTTTAGCTTTTCAATAAGAATATGTTTGATCATCGAAAAAGACTGCAAGTGGTAAAAATCGTATTTATTCAGAAATTCTTTATTTTTAGCATTTTCCACAACATTTTTTTATAAGTGACATTTTTATTCGACCCCTATTTAAAAGAACGTGTTTTAATAAAGGATGCTTTAGTTGCCATAGAAACTTTTTACTTTGGAAAAGTGGAAAAATTTAAAAAATCTCTTTTTATAGCAGGATAAATTTTAAATTAAAATATGTCTTAACCACATCAAAATAGTATTTCAAACTATTACGAAAATTGACGTAATGTTTTATTATATTTTGGAACATAGTTAGATATCATTATGCATTAGTTTCTGATTAGAGTACATTTCCAACGATTTTTTCAATTATATAGTTTCGTATTAAATTTGTGCAACGAAACGTTTTGGACACATAACATGTGTATGCGTTCTATTTATATATTGTTAATTAATATCTATTTTTTTAATCCTAGAACCCGTATAAACTTGATCCAATAAAATATTCAACCAAATAATCCCAAAAAATGTTTTCAACGATTTAAAAAATAAAACTTTACAATATTCTACCAATCATTGTTGGTTGTTAAAAAAGAACCTATATCTATGAAACTAAAATTAAAATATTATCCTGATATTGTTTAATATCCTTAGGGCTATTTGTCATTAGTAGGACACATTCCAACAGTCAGTGAAATACACATTTGTCGATTGTTTGATATTAATATTTGTATATTTTATAAGTCGTAAAATTTCAGGGTAGCAAAAAAAATTGACGAAGTATACTCAGGAATTGCACTCGTTCAATGTTTAGTCAGCGTTCCTATAATATGTTCAGTGGGATTTCAGGTTACTAGAAATGTGAGATACGCTAAAGCAGTATCTAAAATTGTAAATATTAATTCTGGTCGATTTTAGGCACCAGGATCAGAAGAGTTTGTATTTATGATACTTTATGTCACGGTGATGATACTTGAGGTATCTGGGTATTGTTGGTACGGTCATAACGTGATAGTGGAGGTAATTTCATAATGGTATACATATTAGGACAGTTATGAAGTTTTGGATTTTAAAAATTACTAATTATACAAAGTTTTCAAAAATTAATTGCAGAATTTATTGGACTAACGTTCCTGTAAATTTCTTGTACTGTTATAATTTAACCATTGATAACTTTTTAAATAAATTTTTTGTTTGTTTGTAGAGTTCTAAATTGGAAACCGCATTCTACATGTCAAACTGGTACGAATCTGATGTCAAATTTCGAAAATCAGTAACTATATTCTTGGAAAGGCAGAAAATTCTAATAATATTTAAAGCTGGTGGAGTTTTAGACTTATCCCTGGATACATTAATAGCGGTAAAATTGATGAATGTGGGAAAATATGAATCTAATGCTATTTTTCAGATTCTAAAATCATCATTCTTTTATATTACAATTCTACAGCAGCTTCTGAATGAAACGGACCCATAAAAGAAACAGATAATTTAAATTTTCAAATTTCACTGCACCAAATAGAAGCATAATATTAAAGTATAGGTGCAGCTTATAACATTTAATATAATATTTTTTCCTAAACTTATAATTATTCAATTTAGCTATAACTATAGTAAAAAGGCAAAGCATATGTTAATAATAAACGGAGTTAACTGAGACAATTATGTAAGTGATACAGCCATATCGACAGAAATTGGCAAACTAATTGTATAAAAAGCAAAAACAAAATTAATAGAAAGATAGTAAATAGAAACAAAAAAAAGAAGTAGTAATCTCTTCTCCGGAGTTGAATACTTTAAACGTAATATACTATGATTTACAGGACGTGCCTATGGGATGTTATTAAGTCTACCGATATTACTTTGAAAAATGCAGAACTCGGACTATAGAGCAGTTGCTGAACCAACGTCAACATATGCAATAGAAAGTGGTGGTAGTACACCAAACAAACTAAAATTGAAAGAAACGGCAAGAGAAATATTGGAAATAACTTAAGGATAATACTAACAGAACCGAACCACGATTAGTTATAGATTAGTTACAGATTATAGAGAGATTAATTATAGCTGGAGAGTTTCACTGCACTTCAACTCATTAAATTTTTGAGTCTACAGTGTTGACTTGAAATATTGAGATATGTTTTATCCTCCTCCCTCTATCTCCCATGATATTTCTCTGTTTCCTAAAACACAATTTCAAATATATTTTTTCAAAATTATAGTTAAGTACCTATTATGTCAACGAAAGATTTATTTCATTTAAACGTTTGTTTATTTAAACGTTTGTCATTGATTAAGTACAATATATTGACAAAAATATACAATAATAAACTAAATGTGTTGTTTCATTAGAATAATGACATTTATATCTTCCCTTTATTTTTGCCATCATTTTTATTCTGATCCGGCATTTTGTAAGAACTACGAAACATATTGTCACGTCACAACTACGATTTCATTACTTCACCTAAATTAGTAATGTGTGTATACGAGTCATACTAAATCTGACTAGACAGTTTTCTAGAACACTCGTGTCGCAGGATTGACAATATCAGTGTAAGTAGCTACATTGTAAACTCTGCTAAAAGAAAAAATTTCGATTGATTAATAGTACGAACCGAACCGATATTTTATGTCTCGATCTAAGTCTGCTCTCGTCTCGGCTTGGTTTCAAAAAATCTCGTAATAAATGAGTGTGCTCTTTCTTGACACCTACACAGATTTTCTTAAAGTAAATCTTGAAGTCTTGAGGATTTCATATTTTGATGCAAGATGTTTCATTTGTTTAAAACCTTAAATTAAACAAATTTGATTAACGAGAACATGTACGAAATCTAAAATGAATTATATGTTTTTTGGGCTACCACAATCGAAACTTTCAATTATTTAGTTAGAAGAACAAATAGGAAATTATTGTGAACTGTATATCATGTGCGAAAACTACTTTAGTTAATAAAATCATGGTTTTGTTCCTAATTAACGTACACTTCCTTTCCCGAAATAAAATTTTATGTTAAGAGTTAGGTCCCTATCAGAAATTCGAAGAACCTACTTTGGGAATTATCTCTGTCCGATCGGGTGATTCGTCTGTTGTTCCATGCTCAAATTTTCTAAAACATGGCTAAAACCATTTTGATAAAACTTTACGTTTAACCCTCTATCCGTCATCGCAAAATTTGAAGTACTCATGTTATTAATAGATTTTATGAGCTTTTGAAAGGAAGCTATCTTTCGAAAATAAGTAGGACGTTCATGTATAAGTCACATCATTTAGTTTTATTTTATATTCATCAATCATTTCGCAGTAGACCTCGTCATGCCATTACCTGGCGGATTATCGGATTTTTTTTTATACAGGGAAAACTCGTTTATGGAGGACTAATGAGATAAATATTGTCATTTATTGAGATTAAATAATCAATCAGAAACAGCAATATCCACCGCATTAGACACTGTGGGGGTCCACGTTCGGTTACCCACTAAAAAACCCTGTCTTCCGACGTTACTATGTGTCTTTGGATAACTCTCAGAGAGAACATAATCATCAAAGACAAATAGTATTAAATATTTAATTCCAAAGGAGTATTACAAATTTGTTTATTTTCACAAACAGTTAACGTCAGGATTTGTTTTTGAAAATATAGGCAAGAAGTTATTTATTAGAAGAAAAAAAATTAACAATTAATATAAAATAATTAAGTTATGTGTGATAGATGATATGTAACAATAAAATGAAGATAATTAACAATAATTGTAAGATGAACGAACAAACAAGGATGAAAGATAGGGATGATAATAATAATAATTGTAATTTAATAACATTTTTTTTACATTACGTAATATATTTTGTAGAAACTACGATTTAATTGTAAAAATATCAGTTTCAAAGAGTTTAATTTTCAATTTTAATTTTGATTCAAGAAATTAAAGATAAAATATTCAATAGTTGTAAATTTAATAGAATGTAATTGTAATAATAATTTAGGAACAATTTTGTTTAAAAATAACAAAATTCTCTTATATAACAAAAGAAAAGAAAGAAATCATGCCTGTAAATTTTGCATTGAAATTTTTAGATTTCTATAAATAGGACAAGACATATTGTCGTATCTGTGACCTTCCACCTTACAAGAAAAACATTTTTTTTAGTGTTACTACAATTTTTTGAAATGTGATCCTGCTCACCACAATTTGTACATAATAGTTCTATTTTCTTATTTTTACAGTTAATTTTCTCATGGCCAAATTGCATACAATTGTAACAACGAGATGGGACAAGTTTTTCTTTTATACGAATGAAATTCCAACCAAATTTAATTTTTTGCTCGCTTAAAAGAATATTAACTTGAGATGTTTCCATTTTAATTTTAGCAGATTGTCGACCTTTATCATTTTTGTTTAGAAAAATATCAATGTAGCAATCTTCTTCAACAATTTTGTTCAACTCTTTTTTAACGTTATCAAGATTCCATGTAATGTCTAATTCTAATAAATATATAGTTTTATAATTTTTTAAAGAAATTATAGTGTTGTCTTTGAGATTATCAGAAATTTTTTTTTGAGAGATGACTAACAAATGTATGTCGTACATATACTGGGTAACCGACAGATTATCGGATTATAACAAAACTTTGTATTTGGGAAACTATGCCTTTATTGAGTTATTATATTAATTTTAAATACGTCAATAAATCTAATCAAACTATTCACACCACTTTCCCAATGTCGGTGCTTACATTTATATAATTTTTATATAAATTATATATATATATATATATATTATATCTATATATAAAAGAAAATTATCGACTTACCCGTCTAATTCCGTTAAGAAACGGTAACCACAGACACGTGTTTCTGCATATTAGTTTCTTCAGGGTGGTATAACCAAGTTTTGAATGACAACGATGTTTGACACTTGGAAAAAAAATATAAAAACCAAAAAGAACGCAAACAGGAGGCAGCCAAGCCCTTTTGAGTCTGTAAAGGAAATTGCTGTCATTCAAAACTTGGTTATACCAACCTGAAGAAGCTAATAAGCAGAAACACGTGTAGGTGGTTACCGTTTCATAACGGAATTAGACGGTTAAGTCGATAATTTTCTTTTGTACATTTGTTCCGTCGCGAATTTCACTACTATATATATATATATATATATATATATATATATATATATATAAAGAGCAAAAAGATAATATTGGCTGATAGCCTGAAAACTTAAAACTCTTGTGATATCGGGGCTGCAGCCTGGGGGCGGAGAAAGAAAACTCTTTTTTCTAGTAAAACGTTTCGATTATTATTTAATCTTCTTCAGTTACTCTACAAAGGAAGAAATGGGTATACATATGTTATTTATATATATTATATATATTATGCATATATATATTATATATAAATTATAATAATTAACAAAACTATTACATCATAACTTACCGAAAGTGAGGTTTTTCTCTTAAAAACAAAGCATCTATACGAAATACTATTTCTTGGTTAGGTGCCGACATGTGACATATTCGGACCATAAAGAAATTTGAAATCGTTTATTTGACGTAATTGCTTAGAAACCGTAGAGATATTTTTTTTGCGTTCGCCTTCTCGTTTTAACCCAAAGTCGAAAAACAGGATGAACCAATGAGAAACATGGAATCACTGTATTCGTTGGGATGATTTTTATATGACATGTCTATGAGGAAATTTCTTTGTGTTCCGTGTTGTATTCTATCATGTGTTATTTACATAACCTCAAAAGAGTGTGTGTGTGTGTGTGTGTGTAAGGTTTATTTGGCCTGCGCTGCCAGGGCGATCCAGCCAATTCTCAAACTTCTCGTGTCGTGATCAAATTACACCTTTATGTCTGATGCTTTTAGAAACTTGAATAAATGGTAGGACATCTCCTCTTCTTTCTTATATAGAACGTCATGTATATGTATGGGGAACATCATGGAGCCCCCTCTTCCGAGTGTTTCGTATATTTTTTCATGGAACCGGCGAATATTATCCATGTTTTTTGTACAGTCAAAAAGTAGATGAGCCACATTCTGCGTTTGGCCGCACTCACAAAGATCGTTGTTTTTGATTCTGAGACGAAATAGATGTTCACCCAGTAGGCAGTGTCTGGTTCTCAGTCGAGTTAGATACGTAATTTGACCTCTAGGAGCGTTCAGAAGGTCATTGAACCATGGTTTCTTCAGAGGGATTGGAATTGATTCCGCATACAACCTTCCTTTGCTTGCTGTCCATTTCCTGAATTCGTCTTTCCATTGGCCCCAAATATCTTTTTTTATTATTGGTAGAACGTCTGTGTGGATGGTCCTTGTATTGAGCACGGCCAACTTTTTCGTTCCTTCCTTAGCTAGAGAGTCAGCAAGGGTGTTTCCTCTAATATTGGAATGTCCAGGAATCCAACAGAAGGCAATTTTTATTCCTTTTTTCGAAAGGCCTTCTAGGCGTTGTTTAATTTCCGTTATCAATGGATCCACAAACGTAGTTATCTTGGGCCCCACAAGTTTGTTAAGAGCCGTTTGTGAATCTGAGCATACTACCCAGTTATCTCTGCCTTCCAATTCGATAAATTGAATGGCTTGTTTTATAGCAAATGTCTCTGCACTAGAGATCGAGAAGTGGTCAGGAAGTCTGGCTGAGTGTGTAATTCTGCTTCCCCCGTACACCCCCAAACCACATTTTCCGTGTTGATCTTTCGAGCCATCGGTAAAAATCAGCCTATGATAAGGATATCTTTCCCGTACAAATTGTAGGAAGGTAGAATTGTCACCTTCCAGTCGTTTGAAATCAACTTTTGTCCATGGATGGCACTTGAGAAAATATATAAGAGGTGTTTGGAAGCATGGTAGATTTTCAGTGACATGAATTTTTTGGATTAATGGTTTGACTAGGGTTAGTACGTCCAACAAAGGCAATGTTTTGTTTGGTCTCTCCAACATGGGAAAAGAGTTTCGTATTAGTTGAAGTCGGTTAATTTCTTCTGAGACGGGACTCTTATAGGAATAATTTTTTATGAGAAATTTTGCGGCTAACCACCGTCTGCGATATTTTAAAGGGGCCTCTCCGCTTTCTGACAAGATGCAGGGAATAGGGGTGGACCTCATGAGTCCCAAGACCACCCTTAGGCCCTCGTATTGGACCCTGTCTAGTTGGTTTAAGTCGGATTGAGAGGAATAATCCAAGAAAAAACCACTCGAATCTAAATGAGATCTTATAATCCCTCTGTATATGGCCAATAACGTATTCGGGGAGGCTCCCCACCAAGTACGACAGAGACTACGCATGATGTTAATGCCTTTCCTTGCTTTGGACACATTTAGTTCTATATTAGATCTCCATTTGAGGTTTTTGTGAAAGATAGTGCCAAGGTGTTTCACCTCTTCACTCCAGGGTATTGTGATGCCATTTAAAGTGATATTTATGGCAGGATTTTTTGAGCCCTTCTGAAACATGATTGCTTTGCTTTTGGTGGGAGAGAGTTGAAGACCTAAATTTTTAAAAACTAACACTACACTTTTCAATGCTAGTTCCATTTCTTCAACAAGTTTTTCTGCATTGTAACCATGGCACACGACTACGAAATCATCTGCGTATCCTAGGCACTTGAAGTTTTGAGGGATTGCGGAAAAAATAGCGTTACAATATATATTAAAAAGCATAGGGCTGAGCGGTGAGCCCTGAGGGACACCTTTGCAAACCACAACCGAACCAGAGAGAGTTCGTGAAATCGGATCGATGATGCGGATTTTCCGTTTGTTAATGAGCGATATGATAAGCTGCCAGAGGTCAGAGGGTACTCCGAGATCTGCCAGCCCATCACCAAGTTTGGATATTAACACATGGTCATAGGCCGATGTCAGATTCAAGAAGACCGCAACTACTTTTTTCTTTTGGGTAATCTCACCCACGATTGTGGAGTATAGACATGTGAGATTTTCCTGGATTCCTCTACCTTTTCTAAAACCGAACTGGTGGCTATGAAGCTTCCCTGCTCCCTCAACAATCCATTCCAGTCTATTTTTAATGATACTTTCTAGGATTTTTGGAATACAAGGAGAGAGAATGATAGGTCGCCAACTCTTGACGTCCGTCAGATCCCTACCGGACTTGGGAATAGGACATACGATTTGTTCCCTCCATGAATCAGGCACTTTATTCGGGTGTTTTAATAGCAGATTGTAAAACTGAAGGAGCCATTCCTTCCATTTAGATGGTAGGTTTTGAATCATGTCGTATGTTATGTGGTCTTGCCCAGGAGCAGAGTTTCGCTTGTTTTTTAAAACCAGTTGCATTTCTTCCATGATAAAAGGAGGACTGACTGTCAAAGCTTTAGATATAACCGGGGTTGGAAAGTAGAGATGCTCAGACTGGAATGTTAACGCCATTTTTTGGCAGATGTTGTCAATAAGGGGAAGGTGAGGTTTGGGGGCATCAACATTAGCAGCGAAGGATCTAATCACTTTCCACACCGATGAAGATGAGGAACGAACGTTTAACGAGCTACAAAAATTGCGAAAGCCAGACGACTTTTTTTCCCTCAAAAATCGCCTCGTCTTTGCACGTATTTGGCGGTATCTAATATAGTTAGAAATCGAGGGATCCCGTTTATAATGCTGTAGGGTTTCCGACCTCTCCTTTACCGCTTTGGAACATTCCAGGTCCCACCACTGGTGTTTCGGCTTTCTACCGTATCTACCTTTTTTTGGAATTGCCAACTCCGCCCCGTGGCGAATCATTTCGCTGAATTTCTCATAGGATATGCCTTGATCCGTGGGTAAGGAGTTAGCATACGATTGATATAGACCCCAGTTCGCATGTTTAGTGTTATATAATCTTATGGAGTAGTGCTGGGAATGAGGGGAGTGGGAAATCATTGCATCGAGAAGGTAACACATAATGGGGAAGTGGTCACTGCATCCTGTCGTAGTAAAGGTTTTCCATATGCATTTTGTGGCCAACCCCGGGGATGCTAATCCAATATCTGGAGCGCTTACTTTTCCATTAGGTGTATGGATTCTCGTTGGAAGGCCATCATTTAGAATGGTTAGGTTTAGACTGTCAGCAAGGACCATTAGGTCTTCTCCTCTCTTGTTTAGGAACCCAGAACCCCATAAGGGGTGTTGTGCGTTAAGATCTCCTAGGAGAATAAAAGGTTTTTTGATTTGAGAAGAAATGTGATCAAGCACGGAAGTTAGTAAGCGAAGTGGGAAGTTTTGTGTTGGCGGGATATAAGCACAGATGCCTACAAAACTTCTAAATTCTAGGGCCATTATTTGCACAGATTCCGGGGTAGGGATGTTGGAAAGCTCGACTATTCTGAACGGAATACATTCCCGCACAAAAATAGCGACCCCTCCGTACCCATCCTCCCTATCCTCTCGCACCACTACATAACCAGGTAACCTAGCTCTAATATTAGGTTTAAGGAAGGTCTCATTAAGCATAATTATCTGTGGGTCATGCGTGTTTAGAAAACAAATTAGGTCATCTCTGTTGGAGAGAAAGCTTCTAATATTCCAAAACATTACATTGCCAATGTGGGAGCTCATGCAAATAAAATTAAGTGTTTAACGTACCTCCAATAGAGCCAAAGTTGATTTCAAAGGATCTTTTGAAAGTATCACCATCACATTCCATATACTGGTTTGAATCGGAAGATTGAGAGATGTGTGTAAGTTCTTTGTCCTCGGTGGGAACTTCACTGGCTTGCCCTTGTAGATTCTCCTTATATTTTTTTTGGTCAAAGATGGGGCCACTGTTGGGAAGATAAATCTGCGAGGTGATTTTCTTGTGCTCTTTTCTGAAGGCTAGATCTTTTGCTGGGTTTTCAATCGTCGAGGGTTTTGTCCTCTTCACCGGAGGTGTTCTCGAAGAAGAGTCTGATTGAAAAAGTCTATGTTCTTGCCTAGTTGTTAATTTCGGGAAGTCCGCTGGATCCCTCTGGAAGGACGTTTGTCTGGGTACTCGGGGAATCAATGGAGGAATGAGTCTGGAAGCCTCGAAGAAGGAGATGTCTTCAAAGGCCATGATTTCATTGATCTTCTTTTGTCTTTCGAATTCCTTGCAGGTAGTCCTAGCTGTCGCTGGGTGATTTCCATTACAGTGCAAACATTTTGGGTTGACTTCACAAGATTGGTGATCTCCACCGCAAGACGCACATCTCGTCTTGCTTCGACATTGGTTCGTTGCGTGTCCAAAACGGAGACAGTTCCGGCATTGGAATACCGGCGAAATGTATGGGATTACTTCTGCTTCGCAGTTGAAAATATTGACACTTCTAGGTCTCTTCTTACCATCAAAACTCAAAAGGAAAGTGAAGGAAGGCACTATTTTACTATTCCCATCGACATCTTTGATCCGCCTGTTTAATCTTCTAGCTTCGATGATTTTCTGGGATGATATTGCTGACACCAAAATGTCGTCAGAGGTGATCGAGAGCCCAATGTTTCGAACTATTCCTTTTGATGATATCAGCCTCTGGGGAATGTACATGATATAGCCTCTTCCGGTCATTTCCTTGTTTCCTAGGAAGAGGTTAGCTTCCGAGAAGACATTGAAGATTACTCCAACCTTGTTTCTCCCTTTCTTTTCGATCTTTTTAACATTGTGTTTTATCCTCCTCCCTCTATCTCCCATGATATTTCTCTGTTTCCTAAAACACAATTTCAAATATATTTTTTCAAAATTATAGTTAAGTACCTATTATGTCAACGAAAGATTTATTTCATTTAAACGTTTGTTTATTTAAACGTTTGTCATTGATTAAGTACAATATATTGACAAAAATATACAATAATAAACTAAATGTGTTGTTTCATTAGAATAATGACATTTATATCTTCCCTTTATTTTTGCCATCATTTTTATTCTGATCCGGCATTTTGTAAGAACTACGAAACATATTGTCACGTCACAACTACGATTTCATTACTTCACCTAAATTAGTAATGTGTGTATACGAGTCATACTAAATCTGACTAGACAGTTTTCTAGAACACTCGTGTCGCAGGATTGACAATATCAGTGTAAGTAGCTACATTGTAAACTCTGCTAAAAGAAAAAATTTCGATTGATTAATAGTACGAACCGAACCGATATTTTATGTCTCGATCTAAGTCTGCTCTCGTCTCGGCTTGGTTTCAAAAAATCTCGTAATAAATGAGTGTGCTCTTTCTTGACACCTACACAGATTTTCTTAAAGTAAATCTTGAAGTCTTGAGGATTTCATATTTTGATGCAAGATGTTTCATTTGTTTAAAACCTTAAATTAAACAAATTTGATTAACGAGAACATGTACGAAATCTAAAATGAATTATATGTTTTTTGGGCTACCACAATCGAAACTTTCAATTATTTAGTTAGAAGAACAAATAGGAAATTATTGTGAACTGTATATCATGTGCGAAAACTACTTTAGTTAATAAAATCATGGTTTTGTTCCTAATTAACGTACACTTCCTTTCCCGAAATAAAATTTTATGTTAAGAGTTAGGTCCCTATCAGAAATTCGAAGAACCTACTTTGGGAATTATCTCTGTCCGATCGGGTGATTCGTCTGTTGTTCCATGCTCAAATTTTCTAAAACATGGCTAAAACCATTTTGATAAAACTTTACGTTTAACCCTCTATCCGTCATCGCAAAATTTGAAGTACTCATGTTATTAATAGATTTTATGAGCTTTTGAAAGGAAGCTATCTTTCGAAAATAAGTAGGACGTTCATGTATAAGTCACATCATTTAGTTTTATTTTATATTCATCAATCATTTCGCAGTAGACCTCGTCATGCCATTACCTGGCGGATTATCGGATTTTTTTTTATACAGGGAAAACTCGTTTATGGAGGACTAATGAGATAAATATTGTCATTTATTGAGATTAAATAATCAATCAGAAACAGCAATATCCACCGCATTAGACACTGTGGGGGTCCACGTTCGGTTACCCACTAAAAAACCCTGTCTTCCGACGTTACTATGTGTCTTTGGATAACTCTCAGAGAGAACATAATCATCAAAGACAAATAGTATTAAATATTTAATTCCAAAGGAGTATTACAAATTTGTTTATTTTCACAAACAGTTAACGTCAGGATTTGTTTTTGAAAATATAGGCAAGAAGTTATTTATTAGAAGAAAAAAAATTAACAATTAATATAAAATAATTAAGTTATGTGTGATAGATGATATGTAACAATAAAATGAAGATAATTAACAATAATTGTAAGATGAACGAACAAACAAGGATGAAAGATAGGGATGATAATAATAATAATTGTAATTTAATAACATTTTTTTTACATTACGTAATATATTTTGTAGAAACTACGATTTAATTGTAAAAATATCAGTTTCAAAGAGTTTAATTTTCAATTTTAATTTTGATTCAAGAAATTAAAGATAAAATATTCAATAGTTGTAAATTTAATAGAATGTAATTGTAATAATAATTTAGGAACAATTTTGTTTAAAAATAACAAAATTCTCTTATATAACAAAAGAAAAGAAAGAAATCATGCCTGTAAATTTTGCATTGAAATTTTTAGATTTCTATAAATAGGACAAGACATATTGTCGTATCTGTGACCTTCCACCTTACAAGAAAAACATTTTTTTTAGTGTTACTACAATTTTTTGAAATGTGATCCTGCTCACCACAATTTGTACATAATAGTTCTATTTTCTTATTTTTACAGTTAATTTTCTCATGGCCAAATTGCATACAATTGTAACAACGAGATGGGACAAGTTTTTCTTTTATACGAATGAAATTCCAACCAAATTTAATTTTTTGCTCGCTTAAAAGAATATTAACTTGAGATGTTTCCATTTTAATTTTAGCAGATTGTCGACCTTTATCATTTTTGTTTAGAAAAATATCAATGTAGCAATCTTCTTCAACAATTTTGTTCAACTCTTTTTTAACGTTATCAAGATTCCATGTAATGTCTAATTCTAATAAATATATAGTTTTATAATTTTTTAAAGAAATTATAGTGTTGTCTTTGAGATTATCAGAAATTTTTTTTTGAGAGATGACTAACAAATGTATGTCGTACATATACTGGGTAACCGACAGATTATCGGATTATAACAAAACTTTGTATTTGGGAAACTATGCCTTTATTGAGTTATTATATTAATTTTAAATACGTCAATAAATCTAATCAAACTATTCACACCACTTTCCCAATGTCGGTGCTTACATTTATATAATTTTTATATAAATTATATATATATATATATATATTATATCTATATATAAAAGAAAATTATCGACTTACCCGTCTAATTCCGTTAAGAAACGGTAACCACAGACACGTGTTTCTGCATATTAGTTTCTTCAGGGTGGTATAACCAAGTTTTGAATGACAACGATGTTTGACACTTGGAAAAAAAATATAAAAACCAAAAAGAACGCAAACAGGAGGCAGCCAAGCCCTTTTGAGTCTGTAAAGGAAATTGCTGTCATTCAAAACTTGGTTATACCAACCTGAAGAAGCTAATAAGCAGAAACACGTGTAGGTGGTTACCGTTTCATAACGGAATTAGACGGTTAAGTCGATAATTTTCTTTTGTACATTTGTTCCGTCGCGAATTTCACTACTATATATATATATATATATATATATATATATATATATATATATATATAAAGAGCAAAAAGATAATATTGGCTGATAGCCTGAAAACTTAAAACTCTTGTGATATCGGGGCTGCAGCCTGGGGGCGGAGAAAGAAAACTCTTTTTTCTAGTAAAACGTTTCGATTATTATTTAATCTTCTTCAGTTACTCTACAAAGGAAGAAATGGGTATACATATGTTATTTATATATATTATATATATTATGCATATATATATTATATATAAATTATAATAATTAACAAAACTATTACATCATAACTTACCGAAAGTGAGGTTTTTCTCTTAAAAACAAAGCATCTATACGAAATACTATTTCTTGGTTAGGTGCCGACATGTGACATATTCGGACCATAAAGAAATTTGAAATCGTTTATTTGACGTAATTGCTTAGAAACCGTAGAGATATTTTTTTTGCGTTCGCCTTCTCGTTTTAACCCAAAGTCGAAAAACAGGATGAACCAATGAGAAACATGGAATCACTGTATTCGTTGGGATGATTTTTATATGACATGTCTATGAGGAAATTTCTTTGTGTTCCGTGTTGTATTCTATCATGTGTTATTTACATAACCTCAAAAGAGTGTGTGTGTGTGTGTGTGTGTGTGTGTGTGTGTGTGTGTGTGTGTGTGTGTGTGTGTGTGTGTGTGTGTGTGTGTGTGTGTGTGTGTGTGTGTGTGTGTGTGTGTGTGTGTGTGTGTGTGTGTGTGTGTGTGTGTGTGTGTGTGTGTGTGTGTGTGTGTGTGTGTGTGAGAGAGGTTTATTTGGCTTGCGCTGCCAGGGCGATCCAGCCAAGTTATTCGGAATTAGATTCTCCAATTCTGGTTACGTCTTAAGGTTTATGGAATTCAGAAACTGGTATACAGCATATGAAGTTTTTTCTACGTTCCTAAACAGTATATCGTGAACGGAAAAAGGAAATGTCGTAGACCCGTTCAACACCTCACATATTTTTCCATGGAACAGACGAATTTTGTCACTGTTCTGCGAGCATTCAAATAAGACGTGATTTATATTCTGCGTTTTCCCACATTCACATTGATCACTGTCCTTAATGCCTATCCGAAACAGGTGATCTCCTAGTAAGCAATGTCTGGTTCTGAGTCTGTTAATCGAAGTTATTTGTCCCCTGGGGGTGTTGGACATATTAGAAAACCATGGTTTCCTAAGGGGGTTAATAACTGATACGGAGTAAATTTTGCCTTTTGTTACTGTCCATCTCCTAAAAGCTGTCTCCCATTCCTCAAGAATATTTTTCTTAATAATGGAGAAAAGATCCGTGTGTATCGTCTTTGGTTTTGCATATATGAGTTGTTTCGTCCCGTTCTTAGCTAGTTTATCCGCTATGTCGTTCCCTCGGATGTTGGCGTGCCCCGGCACCCAACAGAGAGCAACCTGAATTCCTTTCGTCATTAATACGTTAATACGTTGTTTAATCTCCATAATTACCGGATCTGCAAAGGCACTGAGGCGGTGGCTTTGTATTTTGTTGAGCGCAGCTTGAGAATCAGAGCAGACGACCCAATTGCCTGAGTTTTCGATTTCGATAAATTGAATAGCCTGTTTGATAGCAAAAACTTCGGCACTAGAAATAGAGAAATAGTCCGGTAGTCTCACTGAGTGTGAGACGCGGCTCCCCCAGTGAACTCCCAACCCGCATTTTCCTTTTTTATCCTTTGATCCATCTGTGAAGATGAGTCTATAATTGGGGAACTTTGAATTTATGAACTGTAGAAAAAGTGCATTGCATCCTTCCGAGCGTTTAAAACTGCATTTTATGTATTGTGGCGAACAGAGGAATTGAATTAACGGAAACTGATAACATGGGATGTTTTCGGAAAAGTGAAACTTATGCGCGAGTGGTTGTATCAGGGCGCGAGCCTCCAGTAAGGCAATAGGTCGATTTGGTCTCCAAGTCCTAGAAAACGTATGGCGAATCTGGTCTAAGGAATTAGTGGCTTCTAAAACCGGGCTATTGTATGAGTAGTTTTTTAGAAGAAATCTGGACATCAGCCATTTTCTGCGGACACTCAAATGGGTTTCCCCACTTTCGGAAAGAAGGCATGGAATTGGAGTCGACCTCATGAGACCCAAGGCCACTCGAATGCCCTGATATTGAGCAGAGTCTAACCTCTTGAGGTCTACTTTAGCGCAATTATCTACAAGCTGAGAGTTGGGTGAGGCCCCCCACCACGTCCGACATAGGCTACGCATGATGTTGATCCCTTTCAACGCCTTGGTAAGAACCAGGTCTATGTTCGATTTAGATTTAAGATTCTTATTGAGAATTGTACCCAGATGTTTGACTTCATCGCTCCAAGGAAGCTCTGAGCCTTTCAGTTTAATGTTGCGTAAAGGGTTGTTGCGACCCTTCTGGAAGAATATTGCCTTACTTTTAGATGAAGAAATTGTCAGTCCCAAATTGTCAAAGAAGTCCGTCACCTTGTGCAGCGTTTCTTCCATTTCCCTAATTATTAAGGTTTCATTTGTACCGACACAGAGAAGAACAAAATCATCAGCGTACCCCAGGTATTTAGTGCTAGGAGAAAGTGTTCGATGAATGTTGTTACAATACATATTGAACAGCACAGGGCTTGGAGGGGAGCCCTGAGGCAGGCCTTTACATACTTCAGTCGAGTGTGAGAGTTTGCGATGAATTGGATCTATCACGCTGACCGAGCGCCTGTTTATAATAGCGATGATTGCTCGAGAGAGATCAGTGGGAATGTTGAATTCCAGCAATACCTCCCATAGTTTGGGAATCAGTACACAGTCATAGGCCGATGAAAGGTCCAAGAAGACAGCCGCGACCTTATTTTTTCGGGATATTTCTCCTAAAACCGTAGAGTAGAGCACAGTTAGGTTTTCTTGAATTCCTCTGCCCCTGCGAAAGCCAAATTGGCATGGGTCTATTTTGTTTTCTCCTTCGATTAACCATTCCAAACGATTTTTGATCATTGTTTCGAATATCTTACTCAGGCACGGGGATAGGGTGATAGGCCTCCAGCCGTTGATTTGCGTCAAGTCCCTTTTTGGTTTGGGGATGGGGATTATGATTTGTTCCCTCCAGGACTGAGGGATTCTTTTGGTGTTTCTTAGAATAGAGTTGTACAAATTGAGGAGCCACTCTTTGCCTTTTTGGTTGGAATTTTTGATCATATCATATGTAATATGATCGCTGCCTGGAGCAGAGGTTCTCCTTGTTTCCATGGCGAAGGATAGTTCCGCCATAGAAAAGGAGGAACTGATTGTTAGCTATTTTGGAATCGAGGGTGGCGAAAAGAAAAGGTGATCTGATTTGAACGAGTCAGCAATCTTTTGGCCTATGTTCTCGACGAGGGGTAGATGGGGCCGAGAGTCATCACGACCTACTGTAAAAGATCTAATTGTCTTCCATACAGTTGAGGAGGACGTTCGAATGTTTAGGGATTCACAGAAACTGCGAAAACTAGAACTTCTCTTCTCCCTTAGGAGTCTACGTGTTTTGGCACGTATACGTCTAAATGTGATGTAATTAGATAAAGAGGGATCTGCTTTGTAATGACTTAATGCTTCTGCTCTCTCCTTTATAGCAGACGAACACTCTAAATCCCACCACGGATGCCTGGGCCTCCTACCATGTTTGCCCCTTTTTGGAATGGCTACCTCTGCCGCCTGAAGAAGAATATCAGTAAAATACTCGTAAGGATTATCATCGCTCAATGGTGAGTTAACAAAGTGTGCCTGAAACGCATTCCAGTCCGCGTGTTTAGTGTTAAAGAGTCTAACTGTGTAGTAATCCTGAAAGATCCGGGAAGTCTTGGAGTTAAGGATGTAGCAAATAATAGGAACGTGATCGCTAGAGTCGGTGGAATTATAGGATTTCCATATACATTTGGAGGCCAAGCCTGGTGATACAATTCCAATGTCAGGCGACTGGCTCTACCTCTCGGTGAGGTAATTCTGGTAGGGTTGCCATCGTTGATGATAGAGAGATTAAGTTGATCAACGAAGTTTAACAATTCTGTCCCACTCTTATTATAGAATCCGGAGCCCCATTAGGGATGTTGACTGTTGAGATCTCCTAGAAGAATTAGTTTTTTTTGAGTAGTATTTGTTATATGGTTCAGTAAACGAGTGAAGAAGCTTGCGGGGAAGAGAGTGTGAGGCGGAACATAAGCACAAATTCCTACAAATTCTCTAAATTCCAAGGCCACTACTTGGACGAATTCTGGGGAAGGGAGCATAGAGAGATCTATAATGTTGAAGGGTATTTTATCTTTGACAAAAACCGCCACCCCTCCATGACCATCTTCCCTGTCCTCGCGGACAGAGGAGAAGCCAGGAATCCTAGCTTTTATGTTGACTTTAAGGAAGGTCTCATTAAGCATTATGATAGATGGATCATGCCGATGGATAAAACATATTAAGTCGTCTCGATTAGATAAAAAGCTTCTGATGTTCCATAACATTATGCTACCAATGTGATAACCCATGCCCTAACCACAACCACTCGCAGGCCTTTGACCATGCGTCACCATCCGTTTTGTAATTTATCCACCCATGCATGTAAATACTTGAACATTGCATTACAAAAATTTTGTTGTACAAAAATTACAAAGCAAACTAGAATTGGGAATTGGAAGGGAATTCGTTAGGATATAAATTAGCATAAGCAGTATTAAAATTTTTAAGAGGAACTTCCATGGATACGTCATCAGAAGTAGATGAAGAAGTGAGAGAGAAGGAGCATGCTTGATCGGATGCAATTTGCGGGTTAGTCGCCTTATTTTCAAACGATTGGCCGATATTACCTTTGTATGCTGCACTCAAAAATACGGGCCCTCCGCTGTGCACTTATGCAGTTGCAGTAATTGCTTTTCGTTGTTCCTCTATTTCCTTGTATTTTTCAGTTTTCTCTATCATTTCCTTCCTGGCTCTTTTGTGTTGTACTGCCGTCGAGTACAGTTTTTGATTAACCTGGGGTCTATTGATGATCGTGCTTCTCTGGGGAAGTTGTGGGAACTGTTGTCCTTGTCTAATAAATCCAGGTGCTTTCTGTGGCCGGGAGATTAGCGAGGGAATTTTTTGGGCCGCTTCAAAGAATGATATACTTTCGAAAGACATCAATTCGTTGATTGACCTTTGTCTTTCGAATTCTTTGCAGTTGTTCCTGTCTGTTGCAAGATGCTGCTTTTCGCAAAAAATGCATTTTGGGATTTTCTCACATAACTCGTGATTTTCGCCACAGGCTGGACATCTCTGTTGACTCCTGCACTGGTTAGTTGAGTGACCAAACCTCAAACATTTTTTGCATTGAAAAACTGGTGATACAAATGGAACTACAATGGTATCACATGCAAATAGCCTGATGTATTCCGGACGTCTTTTTCCATCGAAGGTCACGAGGTAGGAAGTGGATGGAACCAGTTGAGGATTTCCCGCGTCGTCCGTCGTTCTGCGGTTCAGCCTCCTGGCCTCTATGATTTTGTATCTTGATTGACTGCAGTTGATGATATCGTCAGGGTTAACAGAATAGCCAATATTTCTAATTATTCCTTTGGCTGTAAGAAGCCTTTGCGGGATGTATAGGGAGAATCCTTCTTTTTGTAAGGCGACATTGGATATAAAGGTATTGGCATCCTTGGGAAATTGAAAGGTAACGCCAATTCTGCCTCTGCCTTTTTTTTTCTATCGAAGTGACGTTAGTAATACCCATGTTGAACAGCCTTTTACCAAAATCCATGGGATGTATCATTCTAATCGGAGAACCCACTGGAGCGAACTTCTCAACGATAACAATATACGGTCCTGCGTCGGAGTCCTTGAAGAGTGTTCTTTTACGTTTAGCTGCAGTTATTTTTACCATGATATCTTCGAAGATTTTTGTCATTGCCGAGTTGTTTGGGTGCTTTTCGCAAATCGTGATTATTTCGTTTTCCAGTTCAACAATAGCCTGTCCGTTATTAGGAGAGATTTGGTGTAGACATCTCAAAGTTTTTTGTCCTTGTGATGATAAATATTCGCAAGCTGACTCAATTAATGATGGTGGGGCTTGAATACGAGGGTCCCCGGGCCCCCCGGGGGAGTCCGTCCGCATACCACGTGGAGCACTATAACCTCACTTTTTTAAAAGTTCTTATATCTACGAGTAAACGAATCCGCGTTTTGAATATCTGTTTTCTTATTAATTGGTTTGTCTTCATTCTGAATGTAAGTCATTTCTATGAAGGTACGTTTGTAGTTATTTTGTTCTCTAGCCAGAATTTCGGTGTTTTCAAAATCTATTAAGTGTCCTTCCAATTGTGCATGTTTTGAAAGCGCACAGGCATCTGGTCGTAATCTAATGTCACTTTTATGTGATATAATTCTGGCTTTGAGAGGACGTGAAGTTTGGCCTACATAGTGGGAATGACAGCTCAGACATTCAACCCTATAAACAACTCCTGATACATCCCATTTATGTAATGGGTCTTTGACTTTAGTGTAAAGATTACCAACTTTCTTAATCGTCCTGTTAGCTATCTTAATAGACGGGTCTTGCTTTAATATATTGGTAAGTTTGGGTGTGAGTTCTTGGATGTATGAAAGAGACCTGTATCTTACAACTAGTTCATGCTCAGGTTCGGTATTGGTTCTTTTATCACCATTATTTAATAGTTGTTGGTGAAAATTATTTTCATTGATGTTGGGGTTATCTGGCATCGTAAATATTAATTTATCTAAAAGGTGTCTAGGAAAACCGTTTTCCAACATTAAAGTGTGTAGTATTCTCAGGCTATTAGTCCTCAATGTATCGTGGCAAATTTTATTAATGCGTGTTTTCAATGCTACAACTAAATTCGTTTTCATATGTTGTTTATGATATGAAGCGTAGTTAATATATCTTCCTGAGCTGATAGGTTTCCGGTACCAGTCCAGTATGATTTTGTTTCAGGATTTCTTATTACTAAAGTGTCAAGAAACGCTATATTTCTTTCTTTCTCTTTTTCAATTGTGAATTGAATGAATGGATTGTAACTATTGAAAACATCTAGAATCTCTTGTGATTTTCCATCGGGGACTGCACAGATTATATCGTCTACATCTTTTTTGAGGAATGGTAAGTTGAAAGAAAGTTTTCCCAGAACTACCTCTAAGAGGTCGTCCATTACGTATTGAGTAATTATCGGGCTGACTTTTGATCCCATAGGAGTTCCCAATATTTGTTTGTAAAATACATTTTCGTATTGGAAACATGTGGTGGTGAACAAGAAATTAATTAAATTAAGGAAATTTTCTTTTGAAAGTTTACAATGTTCACTGATGTTGGCCCAGTGTTTGTTAGTACTCCTTATTACTAGTTCTAAAGGGATATTGCTAAATAAAGAAACTACATCCAAACTTATCAACTTATGGTTGGGTTTTATATATATATATATATATATATATATATATATATATATAACTAAACGGGTTAGTCACGGCTGGACTAAGTTAACTACTAGGTGATTAAATTTATAGGATACGCAGCCTTAATGTAGGTGGGTTCTCAAATGAAAGTAAACTCTCTTTGTACTTCGATGGCTTCATACGTTTCATGTATTGTTTCGACGAATAAGGTAATTTTAGAGGTTAAATCGGTCATTTTTAAAATAACGTCCCACACGCGAGATGTAATCCGTTAATTTGAATAGCATCTTCTTTTTATTGTTGTTTTGGATTACTGGTTTTGAGATATTTTTCTCGTACTGTGAGTATTGTGTGTGTATTTTTATTGTTAATTATAAATAATTTGTCCTTTAACTAACGCCTCTGTATTCTCGTAGATGATTGATAAAGCCGACAATAGATTGGCGAAAGCTATCGACGTACAAAGAGAGTTTACTTTCATTTGAAGCCACCTACATTAAGGCTGCGTATCCTATAAATTTAATCACCTAGTATATATATATATATACATATATATATATATATATATATATATATATATATATATATAAAATATATAAATGAGGTTGCCGGCCATCGATTTTTTATCCTGCACTTGAGTCATTCATAGCTCTCTGTGAAGTTTTACGAATAGGTCAACGCATAAAAATCAAGACTTCGTGTCCTTTCGAAACGAGATGAAAATTAAATTTGGTCTCGTATCGAAATATTAACATTTCATCTAGTTATATCTCGTCTCGAAATTCGAGACGACATCGAAACCTGTCTCGATCTCGTAACTTGTCTAGTGACTATTTAATTAATAAATTATATTATATATATATATATATATATATATCATTTAAATAATAATATTTATACATTCTAATAATTAATAATTAATAGTAATATTATTATAGATTTATTAATAAGTGGATGATAGACGTCTTACTGGGTTAGGGGAACATTCCAATTTTCTCTAATTTCTCCAAATAACTACGAGTGTAATGTATAGTACGGCCACTTAGATTCACTTCCCGCATTAGGTACTTACATCCCCGCAAGAATAAAGTAAAGATGTGAATAATGTAATGGTTGATGTCACCAATATTTCCTAATTCACATAATTGCTTCATATTACATGGAACGAACATAACCCCGGATATAACTAATATTTCCACCTTGAGAAAACTAAGAATATAACTGTTATCATTATCATAATAATCTATTATCATTAAAACATGTTCTTTATCTTCAAAACGGTGGATTTGCGAACACGCAGTCATTTAGACTCTTTTACCACTTCGGACCATACCTTCCCCTTTAATTTGTGAGAGTCGTACTTTGAGACCATAAAAATTGTTAATAATGCATTTAGATTTTCAATAATAATTTTTTGGAAAACTGCTACTATTATCGAAATGCAATGCACACGCTTTATGTAAAATGATTCGTTGTGTCAAAATTATTATTCGAAGTCTATAAACGGTTACGTAAAAAAAGTTATCAGCAATCAGATAATGACAGCAATCGATTTTCTTTTAAGTTTAAAGCCCTTTACCTCAAAAACTAAGCGTTTACGGACACATGTTTATGAAGAGTTTTCTGCCTATTTTGGGTCATATTACCTTTTCTCCTTGAAGTACGTGACACCCTTTTTACAGTTTATTAACATCCTGTATATCAGATGACTGTAACTAGTTTTCATTTTCTTTGTCATATACTATGAATTGCCGTAAATTCCAATAATATGTTCAGGGTAATACCTCTCGCGTTATACTTTATAAATTCATATTCGCTTTCCTGTCACCTACCCATTATATTTGTTACGATAACTAACGTTATATCATGTAATGTCTCAAATTACCCTAATTAATATTTTCAGATGAAACAGGTATGAAATAGTTCATCAATTATAACATATTATCGCCAAACTGTCACCTAAAATTGCATAAAATGCACCCTTACTCAATATTTACCAGCAGTAAGCTTAGTTCGACATCATCAAAATAATACGTATTTACATTTAAATGGGAGCGCTTGAAAATCTGAAACGTACCAACTGTGAAAACACGGTGACCACCAAACGCCGGAAAATCAATACTCGCGCAGCCTGAAACGTCAAATCGTGAAAATGTAACGTCTGGACGAAAAAAGGACCTCGCACACGCAAATAAGTTACCAAGGAATAACTCATCGTCCATTAAATTTGAAGGTGTGTACCGGTACTTTGTAGGATATGGTGTTAGTTTATTAAAAGTGCAAGATTTGTATCAGAAGCATAAGGTAATGTTCACCTTTGCATATTTTATTTGCTATTTTTATTCCGCTTAATACCTAATAGGTACTTGAATGTCACGACATACATTTTTACAGAATATACTTCACACCAAAATACATTTCATCAAACCCATATTTAGTCTACACGTATTAAACGGTGCAATTCATAGAGAATAAACCACCTCCATCTCCGTCTTATTGAAAATCTATAAATCCGTCACAACGTAAATGAATCGTGTCACATTTCTAAAATTACTGAACTAAAATTAACTTAAATTGAACGCATATTCAATTACTATAAATATAGTTTCTACAATTTAACTTGATTTATCAGTTTACCAAAATATTTTCTCTTCATTACATATTGTTATTTAGAAGAAAATATTCCAATATACATAATTAGGATAATCAATAGTTTGAAAAAAATTTCTTGTAAGTTGAATTGGATTTTATGTTTAAAATCGAGTAATTATAACGTTAATTTATTACCGTTATTATTATGAATTAACAATTATTCTCTTATTAATACCTTTACAGTTATCTAAGATGTTAGAGGGAGCCGTAGCAAGAGTCCTGAACCAACTGCTCGGAAAGTATGTTGTCGACTTGGACACAGAAAACCTGAACGTCGGAATTTTCTCCGGCCAAGTGCAATTGACTGACCTCAAGTTGAAGCCTGAAGCTTTGGTAATGGTTCCTGCTGTCAATCGTAGTAAATGAAACTACAATTTGAACTTTTCAGTATCAACTGGGTCTCCCTGTAGACGTTAAAATAGGAACCATTGGAAAGATATGGCTCCAGATACCTTGGACATCACTGTGGAACCAATCAATAGTTGTAAACGTGGAAGACATCCATATCGTATTCGGTCCGATAGTTACAGACGAACCATTCGACCAAGAGAAAAACAAGAGACTTTTCAGAGCTGCCAAAAAGAAGGTACATATACACATATTAATTAATATTAATTCACCAAACCGTTACCGTGACATATAACATTTTTTAGGTATTGGAAAGCTTAGAAGAAGAATTTCAGACACTTGGAGGATCGACATCTTTCTGTGAACATTTTTCTCTTATGTTATAAATTATCTAGAATTTAATGTTACTAACATACACATCAGATACGAAGATTCCGTGAGTTACAAAACTCCTATTTCTGCAGGATTATGCATCGGCAGTATAACAGCTGAGACCACCAACAGGTAAGAAAACTTATAATAAACAAGCCGTACCCGGCATGCGTTGCAATGCCATGTAAAGTGTAAAAAAAGAAAGATAAATAAAAATTATAGATGACCCGGACAACTTCGTATCACCTACATATATTTTTGAAAAATATGTGCGTTAAATTAAATGCAACACAGTTATACACATAATCAATTTAAGGCTTTCTGATGTACTATATTTTTTGTCTTTTTACGGTGAGTAAATATATAAAGATGATGATTTTACGACTCGCGAACACGCCCATGCGCGAAACCGGGAAACTCCAAGTTGATTCCGCAAACTGTCCTTGTATTTGCAATGGTATATTATCCTTTTAAATTTTTAATTAATAATTTATCAAAAACTACCCTGAAAGTAGGTATGAAATTTTCCTGTACAATATGCGTAATACCAAACGACGTCATTTGAAAGCAATTATTATATTTTTGGATGTTGGCCAAGAAATGTTTAGCCATTTCCTATCCCAGAAACTAATGAGCGTAATGAATCTGGTGGTGGGAACAATTAGGTATTTGCCATCTATTTTAAATTAAACGAAATATATCTAAATTCATAGGGACTAACCCTCACACAAATTTTACAATCATAAAAAATCATTTAATAGGCCCAGCACCAAGTATTTCAGGTATAAAAAGCAGTAAATGTGCGAAAAGTTAAAGGACCAGCGAAACGACCGTTCATCGTGACGTCACTCCGCATATAAACACGGGTCCGTTCTGCAGTCCACAAATAGATTTTTTCGAGTATTTTGGATTTTATTCTTGTTTCCGCTGGAGTATTGGAGTTAAATTTCCACCAAATCTAGTAATTTGTATTATTCGCGTCGTAAAATAGTCTTATCACTACACTGTTTATATACGGTGTGACGTCAGACAGCGTTTTGGCGCCAATTGAATTTTGAATTTCAAATGACTTTTTTTGCTTGAATGCTTTAAATTTTTTTTTAATATTAACCTAAGGTTTATAGGCATATAATCTCTCATTTAGCCAGTGTTCAAAAAATGTGAAAACTCCTAATTGTGGCAATTTTACTTTACCACCAGCACAACATAATCCAGTAGATTCACCGCTGTATTTTAATAATTATTTCTCCAACCGTTACGGATTGGTCGGCACACCCAATAATCTATTTCCGAGTCGTAGTGGCATGCTACTCCTTCCAGGTTTACAGGAACACTGCGTCTGCGGAATCGCTCTATTTCATTGTGTCTTGAAGTGCGCTTTATGTTTTGGATATTTGTTGCTCGTAGTACGTGTATGACCACAGACCATTAATATAACTAGACCCGTTTGTTTACAAAATAATGTATTGACAAGATCTTAGCACATTCTAAGCGTTTTTTTGCGCTGTTGCATGAATGCAAATGAAGAATTCTCGCTTACGATTTGCTTATAAATCCAGCCTACTTCGCCTGCGGTTGGTCAGTTGTACGTAAATTTAAAATAATATAGACTTTCGTTATGAGTGGCAACGTGGCAACATCGCACCCTAGTCTGTCACACGCTAACCTAACCAAACCAAAACTAACCGGGAGTAATTTTGATAAAAATAGGAAACATTTAACAATGGTTAATAGGTGCAAGATATGCAACGTTTATAGCGATGCAGGGAAAGCCTCGGGATTGTCTTTTCATAGGTAAATAAAGAAATTTATTAATGAAATTTTTTGATGAAATTTTTATGTATCATCTCAGTGGCGTTCTATCAGTGTTATTATTTTAGGTTTCCAGCAGATCCAATTAAAAGAAATATTTGGATTTCTGTTTTGGCACTTAGCGAAAATGATAACATAACAAAATCGTCCTATATTTGCTCAAAACATTTCAATAAAGATGATTTTGTGTCTAAAATAGACACAATTTACAATAGACACAAAATTTAAAGAGAGATGCTGTTTCATTGCCGATGCATCAAGTTTTGAACCTAAAAGTACTACAAGGTAATTAATTTCTACCCTGTAACTGTGTTTAATAGAAATGTCAAATTTATGAATTTGTCAAAATTCGAAGCGGGACATTTTTTTTAAATTTAAATTTCAATCTTTTTAATGTAAATTTCAACAAAAATATTATACTGGTTACTGTGAGAAACAATTATTTCTTAAGATATGAGAAGAAATAGTAATTTTATTAACCATTATTAACCATTTTATTAAACACTAAACAACTTTGAGGAGTTATATCTCAGAAGCTAAGGAGCAAAATAGCAACTTATCTATATATATAAAAATGGATGTTTGTGTGTATGTTCCGCATAGGCTCCTATACCAATCGTCCGATTGCAACGAAACTTTGGTGAGTTGTAGGGCGCATGTCCGTGAAGGTTTCTGAAATGGTTCCGCGTCAAAAAAAGAGCCAGGGGGGCAGAAACGGCCAAAAAATATAAAATGCATGACAGTTAATATGTCATTTTTATTTGACAGACAAGTGACTGACAGATGGCGCCATCTCGCGGCGAAAAGGTAACTTTTAAATGTCGAACAGCAAACAGTTTGTCAGCGCTTTGAGGATCGAATTGCTCAAAAGCATTTTGTTATATCTATATATATATATATATATATATATATATATATATATATATATATATATATATCTAAAAATGGATGTATGTTTGTTTGTATGTTACGCATAGGCTCCTATACCAATCGTCCGATTGCAACGAAACTTTGGTGAGTTGTAGGGCGCAGGTCCGTGAAGGTTCCTGAAATGGTTCCGCGTCGAAAAAACGGCTTAAAAATATGCATGAAAGGCAATATGTCATCTTTATTTGACAGACGAGTGACTGACAGATGGCGCCATCTCGCGGCGAAAAGGTATCTTTTAAATGTCGAACAGTTTGACAGCGCTTTGAGGATCGAATTGCTCAAAATCATTCTGTTAAAAGTAGAAATATTTTTGAACGTGTGTTAGTGTTAGTGGTGTTATTTGTGAACACTGGACATTGGACAATAGAAAACACGCGCATTTATTTTATACTTTGATCCATAGATCAAATAGAACAGATCCATATGTAAAGCAAATAAATAAAAGGCTTTACGAGCTTCAGAAAATGACGGGCAAAAGGAAGATAGACTAGAAACCCTAAGATCAAGAAATGCTCAAGCCCGTTTATCTGAAACAGAGGAGCAAAGGGAAGACAGACTAGAAACCCTAAGATCAAGAAATGCTCAAGCCCGTTTATCTGAAACAGAGGAGCAAAAGGAAGATAGATTAGAAATTCTCAGATATAGAAATGCTCAAGCCGTTTATCTGAAACAGACGAGCAAAGGGAAGATAGACTAGAAACTCTCAGATGAAATGCTCAAGCCTCTTTATCTGAAACAGACGAGCAAAGAGAAGCAAGATTGGAAATCGAAGGAGTACGCATTGCTCGATCAAGACACATAACGCACGCTGAAATAATTTTCATAGAGTGTGGAAAAAGGGATGAGACAGGGTCGCCCCCGAGCGAAGCCGAGTACCTACATCGGTTATAAAAAATAATTACAAAAAAATATTTTTTCCCTTTTCATAACATTCTACAATATAATCACAGCAATGCAATGCATGGTATTGAAATAAATTATTTGTTTTCTCGGTAAATCTCTCGGAAAACTCGGTGAGTGTGAGTGGTGTTATTTGTGAACTTTGGACATTGGACAATAGAAAACACGCGCATTTATTTTATACATTCGCTGTGAATTATGCCTCCCAAAAGGAAAGCGATTGGCAGATCCATATGTAAAACAAAAAAATAAAAGGCTTTACGAGCTTCAGAAAATGACAGGCAAAGGGAATATAGACTAGAAACTCTCAGATTAAGAAATGCTCAAGCCCGTTTATTTGAAAAAGACGAGCAAAGGAAAGATAGACTAGAAACTCTAAAACTAAGAAATGCTCCAGGCCGTTTATCTGAAACAGACGAGTAAAGGAAAGCAAGATTGGAAATCGAAGGAGTACGCATTGCTTTAGTCAGTTCATCTGAAACAGACGAGCAAAGGGAAGCAAGATTGTAAATCGCCAAAGTACGCATTGCTCGATCAAGACGAATAACGCACGCCGATTTAAATAATTTTCAGGGAGTGTGGAAAAAGGAATGAGACAGGGTCGCCCCCGAGCGAAGCCGAGTACCTACATCGGATATAAAAAAATAATTGCAAAAAATTTTTTTTCCTTTTAACAATATTCTGCACCATAACCACAGCAATGCAATGCATGGTATTGAAATAAATTATAGAGTGCATATTTTAAATACTGTATCCGATTTAAGTAGTGTTCTGAGAAATTATGTTGCAATCCTGAATAATCTGTTAAGACCTAAAATCGCAATACTTTAATAAGACTACAAAGCCAGGTTGAAAAATAATAACAATATGGTAAAGCTCTTATTAATCATATTTACGCGCTGGTCAAGCGTAAATAGAAAACACTATTAATACGCCACTGGCAAAGAACTGAGAAAACGCTAAAACTGACAATTTTGAAAATACGTTGCGAATAAAAATTTAGTTGCAACCACGTATACCAACAAAATTCGGGTACAGGAATTAAAAAAAGCACTTCATGTTTTCTCGGTAAATCTATATATTTGCTAGATTACCTACTTTTATTTAATTGCTCATTTATTTCATATCAAATTGAGCCACAGCGAAGCGTGGCCGGGTCACGGCTAGTCTTCTATATATATAAAAATGGATGTTTGTGTGTATGTTCCGCATAGGCTCCTATACCATTCGTCCGATTGCAACGGAATTTTGGTGAGTTGTAGGGCGCATGTCCTTGAAGGTTCCTGAAATGGTTCCGCGTCAAAAAAGGAGCCAGGGGGCCGAAACGGCTTAAAAATATATACATGACAGGCAATATGCCACCTTTATTTGACAGACGAGTGACTGACAGATGGCGCCATCTCGCGGCGAAAAGGTAACTTTTAAATGTCGAACAGTTTGTCAGCGCTTTGAGCATCGAATTGCTCAAAAGCATTCTGTTAATCTATACATATATATATATATATATATATATATATATATATATATATCAGTGAAATATATATAGTGATATATATAGTGATATATATATATATATATATATAATATATATATATATATATATATATATATATATATAACATATATATATATATCAGTGAAATTAACGACGGAAAAATTATACAAAGGAAATTCACGACTTACCCGTCTAATAGGCCTCCGCGTCACAGACGGATTGTTTCCTTCGAATGGAAGGTCTTTCCTAAGTTAGGCGCAAATGTGCTTTGCTGCCTGCTGTTTCGCGTTCTTTGTGAGTTGTAAAATTTTTTTTACAAGTGTCAAACATCGTTTTCAATCAAAAACTTGGTTATACCACCCTGACGAAGCTAACAAGCAGAAACACGTGTCGGTAGTTACCCGCTTCATAACGGGATTAGACGGGTAAGTCGTGAATTTCCTTTGTATATATATATATATATATATATATATATATATATATATATATATAAATGGATGTATGTTTGTTTGTATGTTACGCATAGCTTCAATACCATTCATCCGATTGACAAGAAACTTTGGTGAGTTGTCGGGCGCATGTCCGTGAAGGTTCCTGAAATGGTTCTGCGTCGAAAAAAGACAAGGCGTATCAACTTTAATAGGTTGCCTCTAGCGAACCTGACCTACCACAACAGCGCGAGACCGATCTACGTCACACGGCGACCGGCGATGAAAAAAATATGTACTTTGAAAAACTCAAAACTGTTGTCAATTACAAACGAAAACGCCAGCCAAACGCCAAACTGTCAGAGTAATACAGAACATAGATTAAACCACAGAGTTAGATTAAACACAGGTAATAAAACGCAGACCTGGGTCGCCAGTCTACGTCACGAACTCCGCCTCCCCCGCGCCACCCCCTCGCCCAGAAGCTGTTCAATGAGGTAACCTATTTAAAGTTAATACACCTTGGGAAAACGAGCCAGGGGGCCGAAACAGCTTAAATATATAAAATGCTACAGTTCGATTGGCCGTATATGCAAGACAGGCAATATGTCATCTTTATTTGACAGACGAGTGACTAAAATACGAGCTTCGGAAAATGACGGCAAAGGGAAGATAGACTAAGGGCCAAATTCAGAAGCGCCACTCACCCTACACCTACACTCAATTTTTAAGTAAAATCTTCACTACACTCAATTTGGAATTCATAGACTTTCCTCATTTGAAATGTCCCTTAAATTGAGTATTAGATTGAGTGAGATTTGATTGGTTTTAAGTGGTGAAATTCACCACTTAAAATAATTCCACACCATACTTTTACGAGTTTTGACTTTCGTGCAGATAGTCATTAGCGTCGTTAGTGACAGTTTTTTGTGCATTTCTGTTTATGTTAGATGTTGTTAGCAATATGGATATCATGGCTAATGAGTTCAACGAATTTGTAGAGTTCATACAATATATTGAGGATGAAAAATATTTACCAGTTCCTACCTATGATAAAATTGTAGGTAGCACCCTAAGATGTAAATGCATACCGAGGGAAAAGTATGATTTGTTTAATAAAGCAATTAAATGTTTCAGAAATTATATCAGAGATTACAACAATCCCCTTCAGCACTTAGGGTAGGTATTATAAAACTTGTCTGGCAGTTAACTCAAAGTTAACTTGGGGAATTACGTCACATATGCCAGTTAACTTCAAATGTCGGAGTTAACTTTATCGGGTGGAAAGGGTATCGGTTAAAGTTAACTTTGTAGAAAATCATGTTTTGTATTCGAATTTCGACAGTATTCTGTCAATAACTAACTATTCCGTGCTTATAACCTCAATTTTTTTATTGTGTTTATGGAACGATTATACACTACCAAGGATTGCTCAGTTCGCGGAATCAGCCTTGCAAATTCTGTGACGTCACCTCCGATGCTGGACAGAAGATATAGATTTTTATTCATTTGACTTGTAATTTTAATTGTCAAAAATGTTAGCAAACGATATTTTTGAGGAATTTTTAACCGACGACGAAGAAGATGCTGTGAATATTGTTGAAGGCCCTCGGCGACAAAGGGTATTTAGAAATCGGTTAGACCATTTCCTCTTGTGGAACGAATCAGAATTTAAAAATCGATTTCGATTATCAGGAGATTCTGTATATTTGTTAATGGGGCACATTGAAGCAAATTTACAAATACCAACTAATAGGTCAGCAGTAACTATTTTAATTATTGTAGGCTTTTGTATATTTTTTATTTTTAGAAATCATCCTCTATCGCCAATGACGTAATTTATTTACATATAACATATTTACGTACGTAAATATGGATTACGTAGAGTACGTACGTAAACCGTACAGTTTACAATGATAACTCTTACTGTTTAATACAGTAAAATGAATAAATCTCTCTTATCTTCTGCCCAGCATCGGTGGTGACGTCACAGAGTTTGCCAGGCAGATTCGGCGAACTGAGCAATCCTGGTAGTCTATAATCGTTGTGCCCTCTTCATGGTTTTTTCGAATTTCGACAGTTCTTCTGTCAATAACTAACTATTCTGTGCTTAGTGCTTATAACCTCAATTTTAATGGGACTTTTATAAAACTGGCATTATAAAAGCTCAAGTTAACTTGACTGTTAACTTTTAGTTAACTGCCAAACAAGTTTTATAATACCCACCCTTAACCAACTTGGAGATCTTACAGAGGTATAGATTTGGTGGAGACACTATTCGACATATTATTTTTCCAGTGGTATATAGCAGGCATAGAGGTGGAGATTCTTTTAATTGGAACTTTTTTCCTTACACACATACTTTTTTGGAATGCTCTTTGCTCATTGTTTCAACGTAAACGATTTTGCAAAACGTGATTCCAAATTAGGTGACACCTGACATGCGCCTGACAGTCGCTGCCACAAAACACATGATATATGCACAGAACACCAAATTGAACTAACACAGTCAGCAGCGAACACGACGACTTGCGATATTGCCAAACATCCTTCCCTCAAACCATTCTTAAATTGAGATGTATTTGAGTAACTTGATTTACACGTTTCTGAATTCCAAAATTGAGGAAAAGGCGCACTCACCCTCATTTTGAGATACAATTGAGTGTAGGTAGAAATGAGTGTGAGTGGCGTTTCTGAATTTGCCCCTAAGAAACCCTTAGTTTAAGAAATGCTCAAGCCCGCTTATTTGAAAAAGACGACTAAAGGGAAAATAGACTAGAAACCCTAAGATTAAGAAATGCTCAAGCCCATTTATCTGAAACAGAGGAGCAAAAGGAAGATAGATTAGAAATGCCCTAGCCCCCTTATCTGAAATAGACGAGCAAAGAGGAGCAAGATTGGAAATCGAAGGAGTACGAATTGCTCGAGCCCGTTCGTCTGAAACAGATGAACAAAGGGAAGCAAGATTGGAAATAGCCCAAGTAGGTATTGCTCGATCAAGACGAATAACGCACGCTGATTGAAACCATTTTCATGGAGTGTGGAAAAAGGAATGAGACAGGGTCGTCCACGGCGAAGCCGAGTACCTACATCGGTTATAAAAAATAATTGCAAAGCAATATTTTTTTCCCTTTTCATAACAATCTGCAACATAATCACAGCAATGCAATGCATGGTATTGAAATAAATTATTTATTTTCTCGGTAAATCTATATTCGCTAGATTACCTATTTTTATTTAATTGTTCATTTATTTTATATCAAACTGAGCCACAGCGAAGCGTGGCCGGGTCACGGCTAGTTATGAATAAAAAGAAGCGTCTTTCCAAGTACTTTCCTGCTATGTTTTCAGAATTTCATTTAACAAAAAATTCGCCGAGATAATCTATTTGTTTATAAGCAAAAAAAAACGACACCAACTTTAAACAATGACTGTATCCGTTCTAATAAATATTTTTTAATTCTGACAAAAGTACATGAAAGCTTGTTCCCTCTTATATATGACCGCTAGTTTTATTAAAATCGAATAGTGGAAAAAAATTTGAACAATTTTGAAAATTTTCAATATTTTTCGATTTTTTTGGATTGCAAAATTATTGTGCAAACTCTAATAATCCGATCGAAACGAAATTTACTCGATTCTTTTATTATAACTTGAGGATTTTGTACCTGTGATATGGAAGTCCTAACTGCATTTTAAAGTGCCTAAAATAATAAGTTGAAAAAACACATTTTTGGGCCGATTTCTTGTTGTTTATTACTATTTGACAAAACCGCTAATAAATTTTTGAATTTATAACCTATGCCATTTTATGTAAAAATAGATTTTGCAACTTTTTCCTCTCTTCAACTTTCTTCTAAATTCAATACTTAAAAAGTTAGAAGCAAAACAATTCGGGAAAAAACTCGTTTTTTAATTTCTTTTTAAATTGTTGCATTTTTAACAATGTTCCCGACCCATGCGCTTTGGACGATAAGTGAATCCTTATTCTAGACATTATTCCCGATGAGGTGTTCATGTAAAAATATTGCGGTTACCTCTTATGCCAACCTAAAGCAAATTTCTGACAGATGGGTCTTGGACTATACTTATTGTATGCATTATTACTGTCATGATGATTTTGATAATCTATGTCCTTCTTTATCATTTGTCACTTATTTCGCACCTTTGTTACCTAGCGTGTAAAGGGCTTCATTGCCCGTTGATCTAAATAATAAATAAATTATTTTCTTAATTTTGTTTCCTTTTTGCCCCTTATTATTGATACGCCTATGGATAGCTACTTTGTACGCTGTCAAAATTCGTCAAAGGCGGCCATATTTTCTTCCCCCTTTACACCGCGCCTATCGGCTATGTTAGCATGTAAACAAAGATCAGTTTCTAATGGGAACACCGGGTCTAGTTATATTAATGGTCTGTGTGTATGACCATCTTGGTGTTAATTCTGCCATGTCTTCTTCTGTTTGTCTAAGTAGTTTTTTTTGTTTGTTTGTTATTTTTACCTTTAGTTTAATTCGTCGGTAATCCTGTTCGGTCTGTTGTTTGGGTTTCTTCACTTCCGGTTTTAGATCTTGTATTTGTACCTCATAGACTTGTTTCTTGGGTGTTTTATATTCCTCGTGTGACGTCAGGTACAGCCGAATTGTCTTGTAGTTTTCCTTCATCCTTTTGAAATAGTGTAACTTTATATAATTGTGCTGATCGCCAAACCCAAGTTCATGGAACGCCTCGTTCCATGAACTTTCCCTATAGGGCTTTCCCCTATAGTGCTTTTAGGTGATCAATCCTTTTTTGTAGGCATCCCTTGGTTTTTCTTGCACTTCCGTCTTTCTTGCAATTGTTATGTAGTTATATGATTTCTTGGGCTATTTTTTCTTGTTCTTGAATCAATTCATCTGCTTGTTTTATCTGGTCGTAGTTGAAGTTGTGAACTTTGTAACTTAGTTCTCCGGAAAATGTGGTGTAACTTACTTAGGACTTTGCTTGTCTTCTTGACTTTCCGCCGTTGTGTTGACGTCGAAGTTCTTGAAGTTTTGGAGTTGTAATCACTGGCGCCTTTTCCTCCGGCTGCAGTGATTGAATATGTCCGTCGTTTCGAATTTATAGACTCGGTGTCCTGGTGAAGTTGCTTTTACTTACTCAGGACTCTTCTTGGTTACTTGACATCCCGCTTTTGTGTTGGCGTCGAAGTTCTTGAAGTTTTTAACGATGAAATCACTGGCGGTTTTTCTTCCGACTGCAGTGACTCGATAGGTCCGTTTTTTCGAACTTGTAGTTCTCGCGCACTGGCTAACTGATGATAGATTTTAATAATCGTCTTGACATTTATTTATTTGACAACCAACTGACACTATATTTTCATTTGTTTGATTACAAATGTCAAATTACAAAACGTACCTTTTTCAGTATTTCCCTCACTTATCATTTATGTTTCTCACAAAAAAAACCTTCCCTGAACTTCCACAAATATTTCAAGATCAAAATTGGCAAAATCGGTCTAGCCGTTCTCGAGATCATTCCAGACAAACGAACAGCAATCCATTTATATATATATATATATATATATATATATATATATAATAGATCTTTCCTTACAAACGCAAAAGTGCTTTGCTGTCAACTGTTGACGATCTTTTTGAGTTTTATAATTTTTTTTCCAAGTGTCAAACATCGTTTTCATTCAGAGCTTGGTTATACCACCCTGACGAAGCTAATAAGCAGAAACACGTGTCGGTGGTTACTAGAATAGACGGGTAAGTCGATAATTTTCCTTTGTACATTGTTTCCGTCACGAATTTCACCACTATATATATATATATATATATATATATATATATATATATAGAGAGAGAGAGAGAGAGAGAGAGAGAGAGAGAGAGAGAGAGATGAACACCGAGGTAAGTTTCTAGTCAAAATGAAATTTGACTTTGATATCCCACCAAAAATATAGAATATTATATATATATATATATATATATATATATATATATATATATATATATATACGCTTAAGTATATATATATATATACTTATATATATAGTATATATACTTAAATATATATATATATATACATACAGGGTGTTAGGGGTTTGACTGCCTTTTTTTTTAATAGGTGATAGTATTCATCAAAATAAACAAAAATACCTTATATAACGGGGGTGCTAACACCAACCGTTTTCGAGAAATGTCGAGTTATTTTATCGAGACATTTCAGCACAACTTGGCAACACCGACAAGAAAGGAAACGTAAACTTGACGTTTTTGGTGTTGGCTCTCGGTAAACATGACACATGACGTGTACACAGCTGATCGTGCGAGGCGTATTTGCGAACTCGTCCTAAATGCCGTCTTTCCGCTGTACGTAAGAGTAAACGAAATAATTGTAAGTGATTCCAATTGATTGAATTATGTAATTATTACACTTTCATGTATGAATGGTAAATCAATAGCGATCCGTAATTCAGGGCCACTACCAGCATTAGAAAAGGATCATGCTGTTATTGATATGTTGTAATTTTCAATATTTACCTGGTTATTACAGCATGTGTTCAAAATGTCCACCGTTGTTCTCGATGCACGCTCGACACCTCTTGATCCAATTTTCGCGCACTCGCTGAAATATTCCCGGATTCGTTCTAATGTGACGGGCAGCGGCAAAAATCCTCTCTCGCAAGTCTTCTTCACTTTCCACTTCCGTAGCATAAACTAAGGTCTTCATGTGCCCCCATAAATAAAAATCCAGTGGATTTAACTCTGGTGTCCGGGCTGGCCAGCGATGTGGGCCGTTTCTACCTATCCACCGATTCTCAAACTTATCGTTTAAATATTGCACTACGCGTCGACTCGCGTGTGCAGGAGCTCCGTCATGCAAAAACCACATATTTCTTCTTACGTCCAGAGGTATATCTTCGAGCAGTTCTGGGAGGATGTTCTTTAAGAAATTTAAATATGCCTCTCCTGTTAATCTGGCTGGCAAAACAAAAGGACCCAGTAGGTGGTGTCCTAGGATTCCACAACAAACATTAATAGAAAAACGATGTTGGAAATTTGATCTTTGTATGGCATGTGGATTTTCCTCTGCCCAGTTATGGATGTTGTGGAAATTTAAAATGCCATTTCTACTAAAGCATGCCTCATCAGTTGCCAAAATTCTTGAAATAAACAGGTGGTTGAGGTCGGATTTAGTTAGAAACCATCTACAAAAATTTAGAGTCTGGCTCTCATGTCACGACGCGAACGATACCTTCGCGGTGTTGCAACACCACATCGTAGCCATTTTATCGAGATCTACTAATTGGGAATAAAATGTATTCTTTAAAGAAAAGATTGTTTTGTTACAAATTAAACATAAACACATTAAAAGAATACACCTTATAGTCATTTCATGTAGAAAATTATGTGACATTCTTTAATAAAACTGAATTATCACACCTTAATATTAGAAGTTTGCTAATTTTTTTCTCGAAAACGGTTGGTTTTAGGACACCTGTTATATAGGGTTTTTTGTTTTTTTTTATGAATACTATCACCTATTAAAAAAAAGGCAGTCAAACCCCTAACACCATGTATATATATATATATATATATATATATATATATATATATATATATATATATATATAATTTAAAGACAGCCTTTCATCAGATGTGTTGTAAACATCACTAATCCGTAAATAGTGGAAGTGTGATTTATGACGTACAAATGTAAATATAACTTTCATAAGTTCTATCGTTGATTGAAGAGGGGTGAAGATGCGCCACCAGTGCGGAAAAAGTGTTAACACCAAAAGTGTGCTGGGAATCGCCTAGCCATCTGTTGACCAGCACAGCGAATCTTCGGACTTAAGTAACAATATGTTTGAGGATGACAATTTGCCAAGAAAGTAGAAAACTACCTCTATGATCCCTACAGCGTTGCCGAACCCCGGCTCGGAGCACGGTATCGCGCTCAACCGTGCCTCAACCCTCATGCGATAATATTTAAAGCGTATGAAAAGGAAGATTTTAGGAGTGCGGTTTACGGTTTGGCGTTTACGAGACGTTTGAAAATGTAATACCATTCACGACCATGGTTTTTAATAAATTGTTGAAGAGCCCTTTTTCACTTAATAGAATTTTTTCTTAAAATTAGTGTATTCTTGAAATATTTTTTAGATTGAGTGTTAATTTGTTAGGTACTAATAAAAAACCTTGCAAAAATAACCACCAAAATAAATATTTTTTAGGAAAACAAAAAAAAAACGCTTTATAGCGATTGAAATGTTTTTTGAAAACGTTCCCATTTCGAAAGTTTTGCGGTTGTATAACAAAAAAAAATAGAAATTAGAAATGTCCCTTACAAACGAGGCGATGGTTCCTAAATCTATATTGCTCTGCCTTTGTCATTCAATTTAAAATAAATTTTCAAAGTGCAGGCAATTAACAAAATTGTTATTTAAACTGTTACGACGTAACAAAGGTTTTAGTAAATGCTGAACAAACCGTCTTGCTCAGAATACAGTGTGAATCTTGTTTATTATCAGATAAAGATTTGGCTCGGTAATGAACTATCTTCACAAGATCGGGGCTGGCAAAGAACAAAGTTCGTGTTATTACTGACAATGACAGATAAACAGATAAAGATAAATGACAATAACAATGACAGATAAACCTCCAGCGCCCAAAGAACAACTTGAACGGATAATAAGAAAATTGTTATGCCGTGTACACGCTCATATTTTCATTTCAATAACAAACGATTTTAAAATAACATATGGTTCTGTCACTTTTATCAGCTATGTAATAGGTATTTATGATACAAGTGTGAAAAGTGCATGTTGCTTACACAACGAGAGCAGCGAGTAATGTAATTCAAACAAGTGCCTTAAACGCACTTTTCTCACGTGTATCATACAAGATTTTTTCTCATTCACAAATAATAATTAAGATGTTTCGAAAAATATCTGAAACAAGTCAGATTCTGAACTATTCAAAGTTACAATCCAACTATCTTAGAAATCACTGTAACCAAGGTAATGAAAGTTCGTTTCGTAAAAAAAAACTCTCAAACTGACAGCTACTTTTGGTCGAATCAGGTCGAATCTATTTTTATTTTTCGCACTAGTGCGAAAAGTAAGTTCTTTTTGCACTAGTGCGAAAAGTAAAACAAGTGCATTAAAATTGCGCTTTTCACACTAAAGTGACAATCGAAAAGTACAACTTTTCAATCGTGAATAAGAAAAAATATATATTATTACGTCCTTCAAATACAGCAAACATTTAAAATATGATAGAACATAAGTTAAATAAATTTTATAGATGTGAAATTAACATTATTCATATTTATTCAAGGACGTTTGTAGACAATGAAAAAACCTTAAAAATGATGTTTTGCATACCATGATCGGACCGTTTTTAACTAAGAAAAACCGCGAAAACGATGAAAAAGGACTTTTCTACATTTATTTAACTTGGTTAAGTTCGGCGATTCCCATCTCGGTACAAGAAACAGGTAAACGGATTAAATTTAAAGAGCGGATTTAGGCAAATGCCTGCCTGCCTTTTTTGCCTTTTAGTGTGTTTTTTTTAATTTGTGCCTTTTCCAAAAATCAAATGTCTTTTTTTTTAATTGTGTCCCTTTTTCTGCAATATTTCGTAGTTTGAAATCTCTTAATCATTAACTATCTTAATCCTTTCAACAAACGGTTTCATAATATGCCCGTTAGGAACATCCGACTGATCCTATAACTATCACCGAGAATTACTTACCGTTTAGAACTGGGGAATTCCAGGGAGTATTGAGGTGGGTGACTGTATAAACTATAAAAATTACTGTGTTTCTTAGGATTAAGGGAAAAACAGTAGGTAAAAGTTTTTCACTGAGTGTTTCAATGGTGACCATTTGATGATTTGAAATCATTGTGAGCTTGTGGTTTTGAATGATCAGAAGATGTATACGATGCCACCGGCAAAGTGATCTTGGACCAATCACAGAAACTTCAGCTTTAAAATTTGCTCCATTAACACCCTGTGACGTAGAACGATCTTTTTCGCAATACAAAGATATTTTATCAGATAAAAGACAAAACCTCGGCTGAAAATACTGAAAAATACTTAATTACATCCTGGGAAACCAAGAAAGTTTCATATACTTCAATTCAATTATATATTATGCAAGTTGTATATAATGTATAATTAAATTACATAAATTTCAGTTAATTAATTATAGTTAATTAAACGTATAACAAAATTTTTAATCGAGAGTATGCCTTTTTTCTCACTTGATATTATTCATATCACTATTACATATATACCTTTTTCTTTGAAAAATGAAAGTATTTTGTAAGAAAAGCAGGATGTATTAAAAAATTTTTAGTCATTTAAGTTGCCTTTTTTGTCATTTCAGGACCTTTGTTTTGTTATTTGAATTGCCGTTTTTGCAAATAAATTGTGCCTTTTTTATTAAATTTTATGCCTTTTCCCTTATTTTTTAGTGCCTAACTATCCGCTCTTTACGTATTAATTACTAAAGAGCGGATAGTAAGGCGTTTACCTCGTAAATACCTTCCTTTTTGCCTGAACTAGCTATTTTTTGAGGTTGTGGCCTGATATATCCAATTTTATTATTGTTATGCCTTTTTTATTTTTTAATTATTTCGAGAATTTTGAGATAAATTCAGAGAAATCCTATATCCCCATTGAATTTTTTCCAAAACCCCAAATGCCCATACCTGTGGAAAAACTTAAATACTGCCTTTCTGTCCGAGTTAGCTAATTTTTGAGGTTTAAATGTCCCGCATAAGTCCTTTTAGTTATTTAAACTATATGATAATCCGGATTTTTAAGGTTCATTTTTGCATCATTTGATATTATAATTGCCTAATTTGGTAAGTTTTTCTTACCTATTTAATTTTTAATTTTGCCTATTTTACGATTTTATCGTGCCTTATTATCCGCTCTTTACATAAAATTACATAAATACAACCGCTTTACAACAACGAAACGGTACGTTCATAAATGTACAAACCGACGGGAGACCCTACTTATTTCACTTTTATACCTGTAGTAGGTAGCTGTTTTGAGCTGAGGAGATGATCAAGGTATAAACGGCAACAGCGCGCCTTGTTAGAACCCCATTTTACAATACACCCTCAATACAAGTTATTAGTTTCAACTGGGTTCAATATATAACCGTTGAAATCTGCGGTGGCGACACTTTCCTGACGGTAAGCTTGTGGGTAAGAGGGGAGTGCGGCAAGGAAAGAGGGTGTACGGTTTAGTCCATAAGGTGGCGTATCTATAACCCTCTTCAATCAACGGTTCTATACAATTTCTGAAAGAAAATGTCAAAACAAAATAATTTCCAGTGATAAATTGCGATGAATTAGTATTACAATTTTTCTAAAGTCGCTAAGATTTTAGAATGGCGTAAAATGTCTGAATCATTTTAGAAGATATAATGAATTAAACTACTACTACTTTGAAAACTAATACTGGATAATGAGTATACTTTGACGAATGCGCACGGTAATACGGTTCAAATTTTCGGTTCATTCAAAAAGTTGTAACGTACTTTGCTCGGTAAGGCAGAGTCGCTGGCGGCACAACGACTCTGGCGGCAAGTTACGTCACTTATTTGAATTGGCGCAAGTTGCGGAGTTCGGAAAATCGGGAAACGGTTTAGAGTCGGTTTACCCCGGGCGTCAGATTTTTAAGGGTTAACCCTATAGCCACGGGTGAGTTTAAACTCAGAAGAATGCCAGGGGGGTCCGTGCAAATAAAACACACAGTACGGGGAAAAATACGGTTGATCTATATTACATCTATTAAGTCCTTTAGAGAAAATGGATTTAAAGTAAACGTGAATCGGAGCATTAGAAATAAGCTGAAGGTCGTAGTTACACTATATACAGTAGTTAGGGCCGTTTCGGCAGCGGAGACAACGATTTGCCGGTTACTAGACGTTCGGAAGTTTTGGCAACTGTGCGAAATCCGGAAAGTCGGATTTCGGAAAGGAACCGGCAACGTTACGCTCCACGGTCGGACGGGAATGTGCGGAGAACAGGTGGATCCTCTGCTCCATAGGTAAGAACTGGCAGCACGCACTGATTGAATGCTTTCCTTTTAAGGCCTACTGGGATATGTGATTTGAAAACATAGTTAAGTTTGCCGAAAGCTACCCAGGCCAGTCTAATGCGGCGGTTTGGTTCGATGGTTTGGTTATCTCTTCCAAGGCAAATCTCGTGTCCTAGGTGTTTGTAAGAAGTAGTCTGATTGATGGCTGCTCCAGCAATGTTTATGCTTTCGCTGAGTACTAGATTTGCCTAATTTGTTTTTTAGACATATTTATTTTCAGTCCTACTTCTAGGGAGCAGCGGTGGAGTCTGTTCAGTAAGTCTTTAGCTTCGTCTATGCTGTCCGTTATTATCACAATATCATCCGCAAATCGAAGGTGGTGTAGATTTTCTCCAATTATATTGATACCTTTTTCACTCAGATTTGCCCTCTTGCATGCATACTCCAACACTGTTGTGAACAATCTTGGTGAAATGGTGTCTCCTTGTCGAACTCCGCGTTGTATGGGGAATTTTTCAGTTTGCCTATCGACCTGTCTAATACTTGTCTAATACTATGTCTGTTTCTGTATTCTGTTTCTGATTTCCATGTAATCTTGTGTAGCCAAATTTCGGGTCACGACTTGTTGATATTTCGCAATGCTCTCTGGCGACTTCCACTTATTACTCTTGTTTTTAAGAATCATTTTTTTTCTTTCCTTCTAAACATTAAATCATGCCTTCGCTCGGATCATTCTGTGGTCGCTTCCGACCGAAATTTCACTCAGTACCGCTATATCCTGAATTACCTCCCTTCTGTTTGTGATTATGAAGTCAATTTCATTTTTAGTTCTTCCGTTCGGGCTCTTCCATGTCCATGTGCGTTGGGGCTTCTTTTTGAAAATGGAGTTCATTGCAAAAAGCTTCTCCTGATATAAAAAGTCCAAAAGTCTTTCTCCCCTTTCGTTTCTTTCTCCATAGCCAAAGATTCCTAAAGCTGTTTCTGCGTTATCCTGCTTGAAACCCAACTTAGGATTGAAATCTCCAATTATCATTGCAAAGTGTGTTTGTGTGGTCTGCAAGGCTGTTCTGACCGACTCATAAAAATCTTCGATCTCCTCGTCTGAATGACTCGTTGTTGGTGCATATACTTGTATAATTTTGAGGCAGTATCTTGGATTTAATCTGAGAACTAAATAAATAACTCTGGGCTATACACTTCCAATCTTCTCTAGGTTGGGTATATGTTTTTTGTGAACGAAGAAGCCCACACCGCCATATGATGAGTCTTCCTCTCCTTTGAAGTGGAACTTGTGGCCGGACCTCAGAGTGATCTGATATTAAGTGGTTTTAAATGATAGTATGCTAATTTTGTATGGAATTTCATTTTATTTCCTTTGTTTCTTTAGTCACACATAAAATAACGTATTCTACATCTGGGGCAATTTTCTATTCCACCAATTTTCCATTCGAGGAATGCGCCATTCGGGTAATATTCTTTTCGTTCAATTGCATTTAGGGACTTTTCTTCCTGATATTATTGCTATATCCTAAAGTTAAACAAATTTACTAACAATATCTTCTTTCCGTTTTTGCCTAGACTGATGGCTTTTCTCTATATACTGTTCCTCTTATTTCGATGAGGTTGACTTTATGAAACACTTTTGGTACCAACTCATCCCTCTCCCCCATCTCTCAGCAGTGAACTTCTTTTAGTAGTCACAAACAAAATAGAATTCAAGTCAATATCTTTGAGCATTGTAGCTATTAACACAGTTTTCCGAAACATTCTAGAACATCCTAGAATTCTAAATGCATTTAGACAACAAAGTTACTCATAATATGTTCTTTAGCGACAGTGTGCGTTTAAGATTGAAATAAAGTTCAAATAGGCTATTTTCTTCTGTGACTTTTTATTTTTAAGTGGATGCAAGTACTCGTAACTTTTTTATATTTGAATTTTTCCTGTTTTATGAATACCAATAAAGTTTGTTAATTGTTTATCATTTTTAAATCAACAAGTTTTGTATTAGACATAAGTAGGTACAACAAGTTGTCAATAATAAACTGAAAATAAAATCAGCTGGGATAAAAGAGGTAGACTCTTGCCATTTATTAGTTTTTGGAGATTTTCTTAAAATTTGCTATAGAAATTTTATTAAACTCTAATATTTATTCAACTGTCGAATATATGTAATAACGTTGTGCAACATTTTGGTCTAAATCTTCCCTAAAGGGCGCAATGCTTTTGTCATTGTTCGGCTTTTGGAAATTCCCTCAAAGTAGGCTCCAATATTGTTTTCTAAACTTCAAGTACATATCTATTTTACTACTGAATGTATATAACATTTTAATAACATTTTTCGATAAATCTTTTCTAAAGATCACTTTACACTTATTGTTTTTTTGTATTTGAAAATTTTGTAACAATTTACTACAACATTTTCTTCTAAATTTTAAACGTCTTTCTAATATTGAATTCTTCTTTTTCTTCTTCTTCTTTCTCTGTTGACAATAGGAATGCTTCTATTTATCCGCCTTTATTTAATTTCTGTAGCGGTTGTATGCCAGCTCTCCTCCCATCCTTTGGTTGGCCTTCTTTAAGGTGTTTCGCTGTATGGTTTGTTGTCCCGACATATTTTCGGTAGTCTCTCCATACCTTCTGTCTACATGTTGGTTCCATTGCTTTCGCCTGATTTTCACAAATCGGCCAGTGTTTTGTATACTGGCCTATTTCTGTGCCTATCCCTTAACGAGACACCTATTAGTGTTCTAATTACTTTCATTTCAATATGATTTATTTTTTGTTTTGTTCTTCTATTGTCGGCCCTTGTTTCGGCTGCATAGGTTAGAACTGGCCTCACCACTGTTTTGTATATCTTCGTTTTGCTTTCCACCGTCTTGTTCTTCCATATTGCTCCATAAAAACAACCCCCCTCTCTCTCTCTCTCTCTCTCTGTCTCTATCTCTCTCTCTCTCTCTCTCTCTCTCTCTCTCTCTCTCTCTCTCTCTCTCTTTTACTTAGTTACTCCCCATTAACCCGAATCCATTTTCCCGAATCTAAAATCCCGAAAGGCTATTTGCCCGAAAGGACATACCTATACCCAAAAAAAATTCACGAATGCCAAATTCCCAATATTTCAGAAACTAACGCGGGCGACCAACTAACGCAACCCTAACTATTAATTCTAACTGAAAGGGCCTTAACAAGGCCGGCAATTTAACGTATTTCCCAGGAATCGCAAAGAAAAACATTCAAACTAAAATAAGAAGCATAACGCAACAATATCAAGACTATAGCATAGTCTAAAGCATAAAAGGCTAACTTTACCCCCCACCACAGCTGCCTGACACTGTCTAGAAGCGATTTCGGGCATTCGGAGCAACATTTAGGGCCTTTTTATCATACATTTCCCACTTCTTACGTGGAAATCCAGATATACGTTTCAAAGATACTGGTTTCTGATTTAAAATGTCGCTTGCAGAAGTAAGAAAAATTAATTTCCCATAAAATCGCACATTTTGCAAGAAATGGTTCGAAAATTGTTTATAACGCGATTGTGCAAAAACTGCACATCAGTCGGAAACCATCTTCCGCACACATAAATAACACATTATTAGCTATCACTACCCCAAAGATAGTTTTTCCAGGCTCAAATTTGTCTATAGTGGTCTTATTATGAATGTTGCATCTATTGTATTTCGGTTTCTTCTAAAGCCTTGTTGTACTTCTGCCATGCTATTTTCTTCTTAATCATGTGGATGAGGATTTTAGTCAGTAGTTTTAATATAGTATTCATCAGACTTATTCCCCTATAGTTTTCAGGTTGTTTTCGTTTTTCTTTCTTAAATATGGGTAGTAGTAGAGACTCATTCCATTCGATTGGTATTTCTTGTGTTATTTTCTTCATGTTTATCAACAGCATATAAGCTTGAGAAGTGTTCAATCCATTACTCTTTTCGACGTTTTCAATTTTTTGTGAATTTTACTTAATAATCTTTTTTTATGTCTATTTCTTGATTCACCCCATTTCTTGTTCTTATGAATTCTTCTCTAATACTTTGCGCCTTATTCTCTTTTACTCTTTTAACTACTATTAAATATGTATAATAAAGTTTAATTTAACATTTTTGGTTTAATCGTCTCTGAAGGGCACTTTACTATTTTCGTTTTTCGGTTTTCCACATCTCGAAATCCGTCTCTAGAATTGCCTTTAAACTTTAAATGTTTATTTTATGATGTAATGTGTTTAAACAAGTTAAATAATATTTTTAGCTAAATCTTCCCTGAAGCGTAGATTACTCTTACTGGTTTTCGTTTCTTTTTAAATTTTCTTGAAATCCGATACAGGAATTTTTTTAAACTTAAATATTTATTCTACTATCGAATATTCATAATAAAATATAAGAAAGTAGTCCAATAAACACATCGCCACTTACATTTTTGTTTTTTGTTGCTTACTATTAAGTTAATATTAGTGAATTAATATTATTATTTGTTATTATTACCATTATCGTATTAAATCGCATTTTGAATTAGAAATATTCCACTATACTGCCTTCTGAATAACATTATTATGTTACCAAATTTTAAAGTAGCAAATATTTCTATAAAGTGTATCATTTTATCAATCAATATCCTATCTCAAAATTTCTCCAATTAATGAGACCACAATTACTGATATCAAAAAATATTTATGTTTGATTTCTGATTTCGCATTTTTTCTTTTTAGCAAATGGAAACCTGCGAAATATGAAAGGCACTCCGATACTTGTTATTACATATTCAAAGTGGAAGCTGTATCAATTTACTGGAATCCCAATGCAACGTTGAAGGTTTGAGACTTACCATCGCAGTATTACCAATGGAGAAATACTATGTCGTCTAGTCTGCAGAACTATTCCATCAACGGCGAAGATTTTGAATTTAGTAAGTTTTACCAAAACAGACACACAGTATAGTACGTTCAAAGCTTTAGTGTCTGACTTATGCAGCCCCCCGCAGTGAGGGATAATCCTAATAATACCTTGTTGGAGATTGTCGCGCTGCGAATCTCGAAAGGACCACGGCCAGGGCCGTCACGAGCCCCTCATTTTTGTTAATTATTATTTAATTAAGTATTATTTGATTATTCCATCATAATTAGTTAAAGGATTAACCTCATTACCTGATAATTCATTACAGATAACGATATTACCTGAATTTTGAATACCTTACCTGCTTAATAACAATTTCTGATGGTTTGAAATATATGCCGGAGTTTGGGTGGTCATTACTGACCTGGAATGGGTGGTTAGGTGAGCGAAGGACGATAATCCTTCAACAATAGAATACTCAAGTGCGGTTATTTCTTTTTATTGCCTCTCACCACTTGACGTTTATAATGAGACACTAAAGCTTTGAACGTACTCTTATAAACTCTTTATAACTCTTCTAAATCTTCAAGCAAACATCGATTTATTGCAATATATGACTATCTACCAGCCAATTATTTGTCACTTACTGCATTATTTCCACGTTTTCCATTATACTCTACTTTATGTTTAATGACTACTTATCTTTGATACATGCTATTAAATGTCTTGCTCGTTTCCGGTCTAGCATGTAAATAATAGAGTCGAGTACAGAGTACTATATCGAATGCGGATTAGAAACGTAATTCACCATGGGAAAATATGTATAATATTCTTGTAGCGGCGTTTCTCTTCTTAGGCAATATTGAAATTAGTTTATTACTAAAAATAATAGTTAGAAATTGATGTTTAGTGGTATTAGAGTGATAGTGATACCTGCTATCCTATACATTTTCCTATCAGCACCAATTTGCTTCTTGTATTATCTCTTGTGGGCCAATATGAGATATTTTATATTAAAATTAACTTTTCGTCACTCATTCAATAATTTTAGAATAGTGTTGGTAACAGAACAAATCTTTCGATTTTAGATGGTCTACAAGTAGTTTAGTGACAAGAAAATGGTGAATCCGTTTTCTATCTATTATTTTTTTGCATTATTTCTATCTACAATTTTTTTTTTTTTCAGTACTGAAACCAATGGCGGTCAAGACGAAGATGATAATAACAAAAACCCCTTCTGGAAACGTTAAGAGCATAACCTCCGACGTGGTAATCCAGGACTGCAACTTACACCTTTCCAAGCTCCAATACGATTCGGTCTTGGCGGTGATCGGTTCGATGGGAAGAATGTCGATAAGCTGTCAATTCTTATCAATTAGACCGACCAAGAAAATCCGCAGGGTAAGAAGATATGGTGGAAGTACGCGTCGTACGCCTTATTGGAGCAGAGGGTCAAACCGTACACGTGGAGCAGGATAAGGAGGATCAGACAACACTATAAAAATTATTTGGAGACATACAAGCAAATCCTGCTGAATCCTAACGATACAGAATTGAAGATGGATTTGCAGAAATACGAGGATAGTCTATCGATTATAAACGTGGTCATTGCCAGGCAACAAGCTCGACTTATGGTAAGAACAAATTACATAATAAATATGTAGGGAACGGAAAATACGTCAATTGCATAGTTAGTGCGTACAGTCTTTCCATAGTCAGTTTGCAACAGTGAACTCTATATTATTCGTACCTGGAACGGCCGCGTCCGTCGCGTATAATAGCGTGCAGTGTGTCAGGGGCAAGCGAAACAAAGATAGAGATAGTTACGGGAACCTCTCTTTATCGCACTCAAGCAAATGAGTTCGGTCTATATGCGTAAATTGATTTTAAGTAGAAATTTATGTAGTTTGACGATTATTTTTGTTCGAAACGTGCTATATTAGTGAAGGTATACATTTATTGTATTCTAATACGCCATTAGTTTCGTTTCTAGATCACTTATTTAATTATAGGTGCTTAGCCGAAGAAAACTTTAGCGAATTTCAAGAAAATGTAGTATATTATGATACGAAGATTGTTCTGTTGATTATATTTCTGGGAATATAGTTCGTAATCTGGTTAATACTACTACTTGCAATCATTGTATTGATATATTATTATATAGAGGTAGTATGTCTACTGAACTGACTGAACGCTACTCTTATACTGGTCCTCCTTGGGCTTATAAATAATTCACAAATTTTGTCACTCGAGAAGGTCTTCTTTATGCTTCAGATGTGGTGTATAAAATTTTACATTTCACAAAAAAACAAATTCGCTTCCTATTAAAAAATGAAAACATTGAGAAAACCAAAATAGACTTAAAAAGAAAAAATGATAAATACAGTTACAAATCATTTTGCTACTAATATATATCTTTAGACGTAAACACCCTGTAAATCAAGAATTTATAGCTGACGAATGTCACGAAATTCAAATTATTCGAAAAATAATTGCCATATATTTAAAGTGCCGAATGTATATATCACCACAGTAAACTATTAAATATTAAATTACATGGGAAAAATGCCACAGTACGGCAAAAAATTACTAAACTGGTTTTATTTAGCAATTGTTAAAATATAATGAAGCATTGTCATATTTAGACAAAAATTGTGTTTTTAATTTTTTTTATTTTATTTCCCAACCCGTAGGTCAACAGTTAAAATTTGACTTGAACGTTATAGTGTCTGCATTATTACTTTTGTCATTTTCCTGATGAAATATTCAGAGAAAATCACGTTTACTGGTAAATAAACATAAAAAGATTAAAAAATATTTAAGAAATACGCGAACGTCCCATTCAGTAACATAAGATAGAAAGAGATAGATATCCGTAACCAATGCGGGTTGCCTATGCAATCGTTTTGCCTCACTTGTCGCTCAAGGCGGGTCCCTTCCAGGTACGTAGTATAGAGTTCACTGGTTTGCAACGGCTCTGTTGTCATATTGATCGCAGAGATATATTTAACAATTATAACAACTAATTTTTGGTATTCCTATGTTAGCAATTATATTGGAATTGTATCCTAGTATTAAAATTCATAATACAAACGGTATTATTCAGAGTTTCCGAACAACAAATACCAACATTAGCTAAATATACAACGGCAAATTATCGTCAACCTTGCGAGATAAATGTATTTATTCACATTTTGGCAACAACGCGAAATATGGGCTACTTCGTAATTCCATCTCTTTCTCTCATGCAGGTGCCGCATGTATCTCTTTCTCTTCTCTCCGCGTACGTTTCATTTCGTTTCCTCCCACATTGGGTCAGTGAAGTGCATAACGGTATTGTTTAATACTTATATTGAAATGAATTTATGAAGACCTTTTGATGATGTACCACCGCAATCGGTTGTCGGAACTCCCGTTTTCGATCTGTCGGCTGTGCAACAACCGAATTTAGAAGAAAACAAGGTACAAATTTGGGAATTTACAAATAAAGATTTACCTGTAGAAACTCAAAGAGTCATTTTAAATATTTATATCTGTTTAAAAAGTGAAAAATTGTATAAAACACAACACGATGCTGTTAAGCGTATTAATAAATTGACAAATATTACAATTTTCACGATTTATGCTATTTTAAACGAGGCGGTATTGTTTTAGAGAAAAACATTAGTTTATTTAGACTTAGACGAAACGTGGTTTGACACCCACGATGTGGTTCAGCAAGGTTGGGCAGACGATTAAAAAAATTGTGCCTTGAGAACTCCGTGTTTGAGGGGGAAACGACTATTTATTTTGCACGCGGGGAATGAACATGGGTTTGTTCAAAGGGTGTTACTTCTTTCGGCGAAAAATATCAAGCAAAGTTTTGCAGATTATCATGAAGATATGTCATCATCTTTATTTGAGACTTGTTTTGCCAAACAACTTATACCGAACATACCATCAAATTCGGTAATAGTAATGGACAACACGCCGTATCATTCCCGAAGAATTAATAAATCGCCGACTTCAAATTCCAAGAAAGCGGAAATTTTGCAATTTCTACATACCAATAATATTGATATCCCTGCTACAGCTAAGACAAAGGCTCATTTAATTAAAATCGTCAAAGAACATCATTTCACTCCTCAATATTTCATTGATTCATTAGCAGAAACAAGTGGCCATATTGTTCTTATCATTGCATTTTTAATCCAATAGAAGAGGTTTGGTCTTCAGTGAAGAAGAGACTAAGGCGGGGCAATTCTTCTCCAACGCTATCAAACATCGTGTTACAGAATATACGAGATGTGTGTAATGACGTTTCTAATACCGAGATATGGAAAAATTGTGTCCATAACGTCATTTCTATAGAGCATCGATATCATGTTACACCATCCGTTAATCTGCTAATTATTAATATAAACGGTATGGACGATTCCTCCTCGGATAATTCAGATTCAGAGCATTACCTCATGATCTCCTTAGATTCATTTAATTACTTTTCTATTTCTGATCCCAATCTGATTCCCAACAATCTCGTCCCTATCCATATCCTGGCAAAGAGTACTCATACCTCCTCATTGGTCTTTGCTGGATGATGAAATGTATGGAAAATTAACAAATTTATCATAAATTTCATTGTCTAAGGAAGTACATGATTTATTATAATTAATTACTAATTTCTCTAAAGAACTTTTAAACGGCACGCCTATGGAGTCGGTCTCTTTGTCGCAGGTGCAGTCGGAAGATTTCTCGTTGCAAACTGACTATGGAAAGACTATATATTTGCTTATTTATCAATTTATCAAGTGCACTTAATTTATTTTACGTTACATTTTGGTTAATCTATTCGAATTATTACTCTAGAGTTTATCAATACAGTCAGTATAATCATGTTAATCTACTCTACATTTTTAGTCCAGTAAATGAAGGAAAACACCAGGTCTCAACTGGGTCTTTCGAAATCCGGAAAGTTGTAGATTATCTGGGTCCCGGAACATGGTAAAAATTGGTCCTCAACTTCCAAAAATCCGTTTTCAGCCTATATCTCCGAGGATATGGCATTTAGAGAATTCTTGTTTAGGAGCAAAAGGAAGATCAGTTCATTAGCTATAAAAATGGCCCTTATGACTTTTTTCAAAAATTCGACAGTTTCGAGATAACGGCCCCGAAACGAGCCCATTACTTGTTGCACCTGTTCTGAATCCATGACAGCAAATTCGAGAAATAGAGACATAAGCGGGCGCACAAATTGTCCAATAACTCGAGTAAAAATGGATATTTTTTGATGATTCAAAATTCACGTGAAAGAGAAAACCCATAGCCATAGTATACTGGGTCTCGGGCATCGTTTTTATTTTTCTTGAATATTGTAAACCCATGCTAAATTTTTTCTTTTTCGATATTTCTCGACTTTTAGAATATTCATCCATATTTTAATGAATAATAGTAATTTAGTCGGATCTTTCTTGATAATGGGTCTACAAAACCTATCGAATGAACCCATAAAGGTTGTTTCATTTTCTTTCTTTTGCATCCCAATAAAAAGTTACTTTGAATATGTTGATTTTTTGGTATATGTGGCATCAATCGGGTATTAAAAAATTATGAATCATCGTATCGGGTTGCAATGCACATCACTGGAATGCTTGAAATGCTCACTTTCCAATGGTTTCTCCGCTTTTTGTGCCAATCTCAACATTCTTAACAACCAACTTTCAAAACTCCGGAACTGTCAAAAAATCAGCATATTTAAAGTTACTTTTAATTGGGATGCAAAGGAAATAAAATGAAACAACCTTTATGGGCTCCTTCAATAGGTTTTGGAGACCCATTATCAAAAAAGACCCGACTAAATTACTATTATTTATTAAAATATGGATGAATTTTCTATGTAAGGCCATATTCTGATGACCTAATTAAAAGCCAATTACATCATAAATTTCAATTACTTAAATATTATCGTAATCAGTTGCTATGCGAATAATTATCACTATTGCATTTATACATCGATACGTTCGAATGCAGACTCAGCAGAATCATATAACACATTCAGTATGCTTCATCGGTCAACGTACGAATATATCACGTGACTACGAGGTATTAAATATAGGTGTATCGGCGGATTAAAGGGAACTCAATTTCAATTCATCGATTCATCCAATACAATACATTCAACATGATTGTATCCGTTGCTATCTACTAGTAAGAAGAAATAAAGTGTATTGAAGCTGAACTCCGAGTTTTCATGTTCCTCGAAAGGGAACATTACATCTAAAAGTCGAGAAATATCGAAGAAGAAAAAATTTAGCCTGGGTTTCCAACATTCAAGAAAAATAAAAATGAGGCACGAGACCGAGGATACCCTAGCTATGGGTTTCTCTTTCACGTGAATTTTGAATCATCAAAAAATATCCATTTTTAATCGAGTTATTGGACAATTTGTGCGCCCGCTTATGTCTCCAATTCTCGAATTTGCTCTTCTGGATTCAGAGCAGGAGCAACAAGTAAAGGGCTGTTATCGGCTGTTTCGGAGCCGGTATCTCGAAACTGTCGAGTTTTCGGAAAAAGTCATAAGGTCATTTTTGTAGCTAATGAACTGATCTTCCTTTTGTATCTGAACAAAAGTTCTCTAAATGCCATATTCTCGGAGATATTGTCGGAAAACTGATTTACTGGAAATTGAGGACCATTTTTTACCATGTTCCGGGACCCGGAGAATCTACAACTTTCCGTATTTCGAAAGACCCAGTTGAGACCTACAATTGCCCCCAGCTTCATCCTTGCAGAATTTATCCCAGGTTTAGGAGTTTATCGGCTTTCATTTACTGGACTATTTGGTGACAATAAGTTACACTCAACCTGTTTGTTGCTTTGCTGTTTTCTTAACAAATGTGAAACATCTGATTTAAGATCAAAATATTTTTTTAAATATTTCTAAATAATAGTTGTTACAAAAAAATCAAACTTGGATCTGAAAATTTTCAATATTTTAATAACAATTTTCCACTATTTGTTAAACAAATTCAGACTTACGAAGAATACCCATGCGACTTGCATACTCGGTTATCGTTTTAGAAATCCATTTTAAAACTTATTTTGTTATATATATTGATCGAGGATATTAAAATTACAGTTTGTTGTGTTTCGTTAAATTAGTTCGAGTTAGTAGTAGGGGAAGGCAGCCTCACTAACCATAAGGACACTTTGTTACAATATAGCCGGTAACATAGTTTTTCTCATTGGTTTCTCGCGATCATTAGGTACTGCTGAAGTACTGAACTCTACGTTAGTTCAATAAATGTCACTTCCTCAATTTATACTGTCGTAACGTCCCATGTATGCTTTGACATCTGGCTATATTGTGCAGAGTAAAAGTTTCACAACTCTGAAATTCAACCTTTGCATTTTAAGCAAATATTTTGCCCGTAAATAGGAACGTAGTTTGATAAAATTTTGTTATATTTTTCTACGTGATTATTAATGTTTTTAATAACAGTTTTATCAAAATTAATAACACTTTGTAATATTGTTGTCATTAAACATTGATTGCATTGTACCCCAATGCTGGAAAATTCTTTGAAATATTACTTCTTCAAAAGAATAATTGAAATTAATGAATTAAAAGAATAACAATTGTTTTAAAGTAAATCTTTCGAAAACACACCATTACGTATTAAATAATGCATAAATATTGCTGATAAACTGGAAAGATACATTAGTCGGAGAATACAATCATGTAAATTAAACTTTAATGAGAAATAATTATGTTAATGGGAAATAAATTACAAACGTATAAAATTGTGTACACGCAGATCAAAATCAATGTAAATTAAATACCTCTAGTTTTGTTTATGATATAGCCTTGTGCTTGCCTCCTCGATCCAATAAGGCCAACTGTTACTTGTATGTACTTGAGTTGCCTTTGTTTCAATCGATTTTTTTGAAAAATAGTTTTCAAAAAAGTGTTAGGAGAATTTAGATTCTAGATCCTCGACACCTCATAAGTCTTACTTTATTGTTAGGTGAATAGAAAGTAATATATCTAAGTAAAAAATTACTTTACCCTATATATACCTGTATCATTAATGTATGGCTACCGTTTCAGATTAACGGTCGCAGCACAGTAGAAAAAAGTTTCTGGTCGTCTCTACCGTCACCTGAATGAACTATTTTGTGCGAAAAAATCGGCTTCGCTACGAGGACGACGAAAATCGAAAAGCCGCCATAGGTGAGAGGAGCTCGAAACTCGTCACTTCCAATCTCAAACACTTTTATTTTCAGAGCACAATTACACCCTCAGGTTCGGTAACTTCAACGTTACTCTCAGTAACAACTCGAGGGAGGTCCTCGTCCTGACTTTGACTCAAATGATAGTCTCTATGAAACCGAATTTCGTCGAGAAGACGTTCAGAAGCTGTTTCAAGATAGAGGGAATCATCATTGAAGGTTGCAGCGAGGAAGATCACTTGATATCAATCATTTCTTCTGAACATTTAAACGATAGTCCAGCGTATTTCCTGAAGATGGATTTGGAGAAGATGCCTTCTACTTCAGCTACGAGGTATAAGTTAGGTGTTAACATGGATTCCGTGGAATGTATTTACAACAAGGTACGGGCGCAATTTTACAATATTTTTAAAAGGTATTAAAGTTTCTTCAAGTAAGTTGATTGGTAGTGTAACAAGTCGATATTTCGTCTAAAATAGTTCCAAAGTTATTAATGAAATAAATTATTGAAAAAGAAAGTGATAATTTAGTGGACTCGATACACTAAGGTAAAGTAAAATTACAACAACCACGATTCTCAGAATTTTGTAAAGATAACTTTGGAAAAATTCTTCAACATCAATCTTAACAATATATTAACTTTGATACTACTGATCACGTTCTACACTCTGCATGCAAAAAGCGTTCTGATGCATTTCTTTTAACAGCCGTCTATCGACGTGTTGGAAACGTTTTTCACGAGTGAAGAGTATTCGCCGAAGAACATCTGGAACTATCTAAAACAAATACCTCCTTACATATAGAGAAATTAGCGAAACTTGCGGTGCACGTCATCAAAATTTATGACGTCAGCACGTCGCCATGTTGCCACATCAAATTTTTTTACTTGACATGACTGTTGGTTTGGCTAGTAAATTTATAACTGAAAAGTATACATTTTCTTCGTCTTTCATGAATTTTGCTCTGAGATTATTGTGAAATTCTTAAATAATTAAAAATATATAGGTGTAACGCACTTTGGTCGGTAGGGCAGAGTCGCTGGCGGCACAACGACTATGGCGGGAAGTTACGTCACTTATTTGAATTGGCGCAGGATTGCGGAGTTCGGGAATTCGGCAAACGGTTTAAAGTCGGTTTACCTCGGGCGCCAGATTTTTAAGGGTTAACTCCCTATAGCCACGGGTGAGTTTAAACTCAGGAGAATGCCAGGGGGTCCGTGAAAATAAAACACACAGTACGGGGAAAATACGGTTGATCTATATTACTTCTATTTAAGTCATTTACAGAAAAGGATTTAAAATAAGCAAGAATTAGGATATTGGAGCATTAGTAATAAGCGGAAGGTCGTTATTACAATATATACAATAGTTAGGGCCGTTTCGGCAGCGGAGACAACGATTTGCCGGTTACTAAACGTTCGGAAGTTTTGGCAACTGTGCGAAATCCGGAAAGTCGGATTTCGCAGAGAAACCGGCAACGTTGCGCTCCACGGTCGGACCGGAGCGTGCGGAGAACAGGTGGTACGATAAAAACGGTTTATTTATTATTTGGTATTACGGAAAATACAAAATCGAATAAATGAAGTGAAATATGAATAACTACTTTACAAACGGAAAGGAAATACGTACTGAGGGAATACGAGAATTAAACGGTTCTATTCACAATACTAATAATCTATTTACAAATCGGAAAAATGTAGTTACTAAGAGATAATAGATGATTAAGTGTGCAGAGTCGGTAGAAGTGGTTAGATGCAAGCGGAAGGGAGAGTAAGCGAAGGTGAGAGCGGAGCAAACAAGCGAGGGTGAAGTGCAGGTCCTATAGGGCGGGCTCTAGGGCGGAAGCGGAAAACTAGCGCGCGGCTCGTAGTTAGAATTAGGCCTTGCGGAATGGCGGTTAATTATCGTAATAAAGACGTCCTGGGAATACTTCACCGAGAACGTTTTACTACGAACTACTTTTATGCGAGAGAAAGAAAAGCCTAAGCCAAAAAGAGACAATAGAAGCGGATTTTGAGTACTCACACTGGTAGATGGAATCGTCGGCGGAGACACTCGGAGACTCACTTCGCGAGAGACGAACACACGACACTGCGGAGAATCCTCTCGTGTAACTCGCGAAAGACGGGCGGTTGGGCGGCGGAAATTCTTTCGTATCGCGAAAAAGAAAACGACGGAACGGGCACTAGGTTCGGCGGAGAAACTTTCGGACTACTCGCGAACGACGGAAGGTTAGCACTGTTGAGACACTCGAGGATTACTCACAAGAGCGGTGACTACCAGATGCACTTGTTCAGATTTAAAGCTCTCGTATAAACAGGGAGGGGTAGTTTGCTGCTTGCAATTACGGAGACAACTGTCGGCCATTCATTTAAACTCGGCCTTGGAAATTTGCAGATGTCACGACGGAGAGAAGATGATTATTAATTTGAATTTGCGGGTTTTCCGAAATCGGTAACAGAGGGAGACAAGGGTTCTAGCACGGGAAAATATGCTTCATTACATAGGTATTAGTATACACCAATAATTAGAAATGAAATAAAATCATAATGTGTTAGGATGAGTTAGTAGGTACATGGAATTTACTCATTTAGTCAGTGTGATTTTATTAGTATTATTATACATTTACATTACCTATACATATTACATTATACACTATTATGCTATTATACAATTATTTACAAACAAAATAGATATTAATAGATTAATTTTATATTAGAAATTATGAAATTCTTAATTACAAACACATTTATATACACTAATTACAATTCAAATAGGATCATGTGTTCTAGGATGAGTAAGGTATATGAAATTTACTCATTTAGTCAGTGTCATTTTATACGTTTTTCTAATTTGTCATTATGCATTCTTGTTAATTGAATTACATATCTGCAAGTGCTTTGACTTAATGCATTACTTTGTTATAAAAACTCAATGTCCAGCAAAGACCACAGGGAGGTGTGAGTATCCTTTGCCAGGAAAGGAGTGGAACAGGAAGTGTACACTATCATATAAAGAGAAACCCAGTAGAGAATGGACTTGGCACAGCACAGAAAATACAAGATTGAAATTGAATTGTTGACCAAAATGACCTACAATGTAATATTAGGTAATACAAATACAGATGAGAAAGAATAAAGGGCAATACGGAACAAATTAATATGTGAGAAACAAACAACAATAAATAAGTAAAGTATCTGCTGCCAGAATATATGTGGCCATCAATTGAAACAAAGAAACCCAAATTAAGCCTACAATTTAAAAAGAATAAATAGAGAAATTTCAAATATAACTGAACTTTTGAGCTATAAAGAATATATATTTCGGGATTAAAGGTGCATTTTTCTTTATAATAAATAGAGAAGTATGGAGGTCGGTACTGACATTGTTGTGAAAACCATAAGTATAGAGCCAAAAATATCAAGGAATACAGTAGCAAATAGAAGAAAACAAATAACATTAATAGATGACAAATCCAAAACAGAAAAGAAATATTTACACCTATGAAAATTAAATGGAAACACTGCTCTGAAGATAAGCTACAAACTACAAGTATGATATAATAACTGATCTGCAACATTTGGATCAAGAAAGTGTACACTAAATTGGCAGGTGTAATTGGATCGAGGAGCATAGAGACATTGTAGGGAGGTGCATGTCCAACGGCCTAGAATCTGGAATTCAAGCAGAATATTGTAGTTATGAAAGTCGCGGAAAGAAACACACCGGTCAACCCGTCGGAAGTGCTGTCTCTTATCAACTCTCTATTGGCAGCTTTACATGTGTCCATCGAGCCTTCATTTTATGTTTACCTAAAAAAAAAGTTTTACTATATAAATATTCATGCACTACAGTTACAATATAATAATATTCTAATAATACATTATGTGCACATACCTAGAGTAAGATGTATTTACTTTAGTCAGAATCTGATATAGGTAAAAGTGAGATACCAGACATATCAGGCTCGATTTTAGATTCACAGTCACTACAGATGACATGTTCGTGTAGATGTTAAATATTTCCTAAAAATCACTATCACTCTCTGAGTCACTGTTCAAGTCAATCACTAAGTTCTTAACTTCCATTCTATCAAACATTCGTTCACGATTACACCATTTCTCAATTACTTGTTCTGTATGCTTGATGGAGTTCATCCAGACCACAGGTGTAATGGTAGACAATGCTTCTTTCCACATGTCCAAACAGTTATCGTTTGCATTTCCGTCTCGACCTACGTGTTGGTTATAATAATTTTTCGCCACGCCCCATATCAACTCGATTGGATTGAATATACAATGATAGGGAGGAAGACGTAACACTCTATGGCCATATTGTTCAGCCATCTGATCCGTTAGGTGTATCTTTTCGGGTTTATTTCTAGAAAAAAAAAATAAACAATCACAAATGTTTATATTTCATTTCTACTTACTGATTAACAATTTGAAGTAGTTCACTCTTTAACATTGTATGTTCAAATTGAAAGTTATGTTTTGTAAGCCAATCCTTTATAACAGGCTTTGTCGATCCACTTGTCGGAGCCTTATTTGCCAATGTACTGTGGTATGGTGCGTTGTCCATAATAATAACTGACGGTTCCTCCAAGTTTTTCAAAAGTTGATTCTCAAACCACAGCAAAAAGTTGTTTTGGTTCATTTCCCCATGATAGTCACCTTTGGATTTAGAGGAAAACACTAATTCAGCCCCAGGAATAAAACCATTCTTGTTACCAGCATGAAGAATGATATGTCTGCAATAATAAATCACTATTAATACTTAAATCTTTCATACCAATTCTGAGATGAGTTACTGACAAATAATATGACTTTAACAAAACCTAATCAAATGGCATTCTAAAGTTTACCTTTTCCCATCAACTTTTGTGGTCTTTACACTCTTTCTGTTATCATCTTGCCACGAGTGAGCCAATGTTCCATTTTGGAATATCCAAGTTTCATCCAAATAAACAAAATTGAATGTGGATTCCTCTTTAATTTGTTGATACATTCTCAAAAATTGTATTCTTTTAAATGTAATATCTGGAAGTTCCATTAGCCCCCTCCGTGGATTATCCTTACTCCATTTGAAACCAATATCTCTTAAAAGGATACGAAGTGATGATTTACATCCCTCAAAGAGCTTCATATTCTCAAGTTTTTGATGAATACTTTCAAGAGTAACAGTTTTCTCTGAAATAATTACATTAAATTATCACTCATTTTAGCATATTGTATATGGTGAATACAATCAGGGATACAATGTAAAAAAACTTTCTTACTTCTTTTATACAGTTCGTAAATTTGATTGCGAATAGAACCAATATCAAGGTGATCTTGATTCGTGACTCCCTTCACATGTGGACAGTTTTTCTTCGGCGACTTTAACACCACATCACTCTTCACTTTTTGCGAGATTCTACTCACAGTACACACACTGATCTTCAGTGCAGCTGAAACACGCTAAAAATATTTCCAATAAGGGCCATAGAAGCTTAATAACCAATAGTATCAATACTTTACCTCTCTAACGCAGTTTAACGGGAGTAAGGGCCCCCATTATTTCGTTCCAGTTCAAAGTAACTGATTAGAGACGAGACCAGCTGCTGACACCGACTATTCAATGGTTTAGGCATTTTATTGCAATTCCTTACACTCAAAAACACCCAAACACGTATTTAATTTACAATTTACCGAAGCGAGCAAATATTTCGAAGTATAACCTCAAATTCTCAAAATCATAACAAAACTTTCGTGCCAATACGTGAATCGTCCGGCATCACTGTCCACGGCTACCAACTTATATTTTATCGGCTAACATCCGACAGTGTGCTATCTCTTTTTAACTGGGATAACAGTGCGCTCTGTTTAAAGCAAATTTTTATCTTACACCAAGGGCAATTGGCAATAAATGTGACGTCATTGATGACGGCACCGCAAGTTTCACTAATTTCTCTATAGTAACATTCTTCAGAGACAAGTTGCTAAAAAATTGGGAATTAAATCTAAACATCAAGATTCCCTATTTCGTTATACCAGAAGTGGGTTCCTATCTGAAGTAAGTGAACCTCTCCATCAAATTCAATAAGACATATAAGTATTACTTCCAGGGCCGAGTACTTACTTGTGATTGATTTTGGTCGTTACCGAATTAAAACCGAGCTCTGCCAAAGGACAGACATCGCTGATAATTCCACTCAAATGGAACTAGACGAACAACTGTTTTCGAAATTCATGGTCAACTGAAGAGACATTCAAGTTCTCTTCTGTGATACTAGTGATAATTGGAAGGACGCCCGAAAGGAAAAAGACACAGATATGCACATTATACCTAAAACCGCATTCTCTTCTATTTACGCTACCTCTGTAGCAACTATAAAGACAATACCTAGGTGAGCAAATATTGATCATACATTAATCGATAATACCTAAATGTTTTTCAGGTACAAATTTAATTTATCTTTTCAAATGTTAAAGCTAAATATATCAGAGAGGAAAATTAGTTTGTTGTTAAAGTTTTTCAACATAGATCAAATTAGAATAAATATAAGTCAACAGGACGAAATGTCGTCAAAGATATTTATCAAAGATGTGATACAAAAGAAAAACACTGTTAATTACCTTAGAAAAGTACAAAAACGCGTTACGGTTAAAAACAACTATTCCAAATATAAAAGACATAGACTCGACAACGGAAAGGCGAGGAGACTAAAAAATGAGTAAAATATTAATACATTTATCCGCAGCAGATTTGCTTAAGATTGGTATTTTATTTCATTAGGACAATGGTTTCGAGAAGCTACCACTGTGAGTCCAACGAAGCATAGGCCAAAGCTATAGATTTACCGGGATTGGAAGATAACATTTCACCTAGCAACAGGATTAATATACTCTTTGGATTTTCCGTTAGTGAGGTAAGTTTGAAATTTCAAACCGACAATGCTTATGAAATTTATTTTGGACAAATAACATAGATTGAGATTTTTCATTCAAACTCAGTTTTAAAAAAATTTAATACTATAACAGATATCCTGGGTTATTATAATCTACAACCTCGGAAATCTCCTATGATCCACTGTAAAGCGCGTGGGTGCAGATTGAAAACATTAACATTCAGTTTAATTGCTATATTTAATGTAATATCACCCTATAAATTATAAGTAGATCTCTATAAATTATCAAGTATATAAATTATGAGTACAAACCTCAATGGATTTATGGAAAATTTGGGAATAGCAGTACAGATGCACCTAGTTATCAAGACATATAGCGTTAACTATTTCTAGAACTAATATGAAATATGCTGAACGACACTCTTAATTTAAGGAATTGGTATTGTTAGCTAGTTAAGAATACTTGTATTTACACTGGACGATAAGGTGAACAGAATGGGAAGGTGATGGTAACTAATTCGAAATACACGCTTCATTAAGTGGAAGGATATCATGAGCTTTCTTAACTATGACGATGTTCCTACCATTTTGAAAAGTAAACGATAGTTGGTGCGGTCAATGGGAAAAATTAACGCGATCGATTGAGTAATTCCAGAAATGTAAGCCGAAACTCTGAATAATGAACGATTTTGTGAATGGTGACTTTCAGAAAGGACCCGTTATAAGATAAATTTGGCATAAAGATATATTTTGAAATGTTTTAAAGGCGCGAACGTTACGCTGCACAGCAAACAATTCGAAAAGTTAGGCCTCGGTATGCACCCCTGGAAATGTCCACGACCGACCAGACATATTACGATCCCACTCTCATGCTCCGAGATTTCTCACCTAAGGGATAACTGAATTCCTGTAAAATGTAGAGACCTGTGTTAACTACGGAATCGCCCAAAATTATATGCTTTACTATTTTGTGAATGTTATAAATTGAGATTAGAACACGTACGTTTACATCTAAAATAATCTCTAATTCGTGTTATCTTAGTTTTCATTGGTGTTTTCTCGATCAAGCGACAGCACTGACAAACATTACTTGATGCTTCGTATGGGGATGCTAAATATGGACGTGGCGTTCATGACATACGGCCCAGCTTATCAGATATTACTAAACAGTACTATGTTAACAGATAAACTGTATACAACCCCTAGTGGCCAGTACTTGGATCTAGTTCACAGCTCATTTCCTAACAAATATGACGTACTGACAGTTTTGTATAGAAAGGTAAGTAAGGTTCACAGTTTATAATTACTTCGATATCACTGAGTAACAAAATTTAAAAAAAAATTGTCCCGATAAGTTTATTAGCTGACCTTTACAGCATTTTATGAGCTGAATCAAAAAACGACAATATTTTCTACTACGCATTAACTAACCTACAACTGCCATGTATAACGTCCCTTGTAAAGGTACGATCAGAGTGCGAGCGACCGGCGACGCGACGCGATAGCGATGAGACAGCGACATTCGGCTGTCGCTAAGCTCGTCGTTGCCACGTCGCATCGCTGGTCGCTATCACTCTGAACGTTTGCATTTGGTTACACAATATTGTTCCGTTCTGCGGCGTCGCTCGTCGCATCGCTATCGCGTCGCGTCGCCGGTCGCTCGCACTCTGATCGTACCTTTAGAGTTTAGCAGTAGTCGACTATAAAGTATTAGTATTATTAATATATATTAATATAGTAGGTACAGTGAAACCCCTCCATTATGGACACTGACGGGATAACAAAATATGTCCATAATGGAGGGGTGTCCATATTAGAGGGGTTTTGGCGGGGAAAAATATTTGGTTGAACGATTAATACACCTATTGCTTGTAGGTATCAGGTATCCTATTTATTAATGTACACGGAAAACACATTTACTTGGGATATATACATACTCATAAAAATGACTCATAAAAAATAATCTGTTATTTTTCTCTCATTTTTCTTTTGATACGCAATACAATTTTCCAATTGGATTTCCAAACAAGATACGGTATTTAAACTGTCACTAATATCGTCGTTTGATAAAATAATTTTTTTTTAACTTTTGAACTAGACGAAGAGCCTCTTCGTAATTTTGAATGTCTGGTTCAGCCGTGTTGATGAAATTTTATTTAAATTAATAAATATTCAAAGGTCGAAGACAAACTGACGCATTTTTCTACCATTTTAAGTGAAACCTCTATAATACGGACACCCGGGGGAGCAAAAATTTTGTCCAGATTAGGGAGGTGTCCACATTAGGGAGTTAAACATGAATATTGTTGAAAGAAATCCGTAATTTTTAATTGTTTTTTGGACAAAATGTGTTCTTCTAAATGAAGTTGAAAATTGTTAATCAAACTCAATCCTTCACCCCAATTTTTTTGTAAACAAAAAGTATTTAACAACTCTGAATACCGAAGAGCATCAGAGTAATTCACCTCCTCATGACACTAAGTTTTCTGATGTGGCTGTTGAAAGTGGTTCGTTATTGCTTCAATATTTCAATCATTATCTTACATCGATAAAATAGTGTCTATTTGAACATAATCGTCAGAAACAACTTGGGAATGAGATGAAGTAAGGAGTTCTTTTAATGAAGCTAAGTCCTTATTTTCCTCGACTTCATTTTGAAATATGTTCTGCACATTGAACCCGGCTTTTCTAAAGCAATGCTGAATAGTGTTTGTTGTTACGTTTTCCAAGATTTCGAGATCCATGTAATCCGCTTGTAAAACATTTATGCTTTTTGATAAATCTTTAGTTGATCCATTAATTTCCATTGAAGCTAACAAGTGTTTCAAAACATATTTTCGGTTTAAAATAAGGTAAACCAAAATGAAGTGTCCACATTTGCCGCAAATAAAGTGTCCATGTCCAGATTAGAGAGGGTCCCTATTATAGAAAAATTTTATGTTAATATCTTATGGCAAATTGACGGTTACATAGAAAAAGTGTCCATAAACCTATGTGTCCATATTGCAGAGGTGTCAACAACAGGAGGTTTCACTGTATTTTTGCTACCTGTCAGTGACCTGTTCTAAAATCCCGAGATATGAGGCTCGTTAACCCGCTAATTAAGGGCCAGTTCTCAAGGATGAATGTCCTTAATAGAGGGGTGAAGTATGAATTTTTCTCCGAATTTTAGTGTCCACGTCCATATTAGAGGGTGTCCCTTATAGAGGGGGTAATGCTCAATGTATTCTTATGGCAGTTTGCCGGGATATTAGAAAATGTCCATAATACAGGGGTGTCCCCGTTAGAGGGGTGTCCCTAACTAGGGGTTTCACTGTATATCATTATAAAGTATCATAAAGTATGATACAATATGCTTTGCTTAAAATATCTTCAAGGAAGCGTTCGCTGTTCGTTGCTGTTGTTCCCGAGGTTGCCCGGTGATAAAATCCAAATTAGAATGGAAATAGAAAAAATAAAAGATTGAAAGACATAATATAACCAAAATTATAATAAGCTATTAGTAACTGATTCACAACAACTATGTAATGGTCAGATATCTTAATGACTCTTAAATACTTCACTTCATTTTTAGAAGAAAACGAAGTCCTGCATTCCAAGTTATTTCAATTGTGTGCAAATATATCTGCTTCAATTATTGAGTCATTAACAAAAAAAAACTTTTTTTAAGTAAGTTCGAAAGAGAAAATTCTTGTTCGTTTTCTATATAGCTTCAATAGAGTTATTCATTAACCCAAGTATAAATTATACGAATGGAAAATATACCTTCCTAGGAACAAACAAGGAAGGATTTGCCACATTTTTTTCGTCAGGATTAAGGAAATTATGTGAAGGATATTGAACGAAGTGTGAAATGACCTCTATAGAGAGTGGACTGTATGTAGATATCTCTCGTAACTCGTGGGTGGCTGCGGAGATGAATCTTGTCTCCAGGTTGTAAGGCTGAAGAAGTTCTTGTAGGCTGAGATCAGGGCGTGACGTCATCTCTTGAAGTTCTTGAAGTTCTTGTAGTTTGAAGAGAGGGCGTGACGTACTTCTCCGGGTTTGGATCTGAGGGCGTATCGTGCATATCCGGGGTTTGAGGTTCTAGTAGTTTGGAGAGAGGGTGTGACGTACTGTCCGGGTTGAAGTTTGTTAAGTTATGGTTTGTCGGGTTAAGTGGCGTGAAGAAAGATCACAACACACTGTCGTTTTGGGCATACTAGGGTATACTGGTTTATTGTCCCAAATTTCAGAGCTTTTATACATCTTATTTTACATTGGTTAAATGGGATATTATTTGTTTTCTTACAATGACCTAGTGTTGCAGAAACTAACCTTAACTGGAGCGCGCTTCTTATCACGTTCCGTAAACGCCTTTGTTATGCTGACTCGGTTAATTATTGTGATTCTGAACTTGACTTGTTGACGTTCGGTCGGCGTTGTTATTCTTCGTAATAAAATAAGACGTGCTTTTTAGTTGAATTAGATATCCCAAAACCTTGTTACCTAAGCTGCGTCAGTGATTATTCTCTGTTTGTAAAACAAAACGTGTTGAAAAGTTCCCAAAATTAGTTCACCATAAATTACAATTTCTTAACCTAAAATAATGTTGACGTTGGTTAAAATCTAAACCATTAAACCAAGTAGTGTGGCAATAAGACCGGATAAATTCCATTTCAACTTTTCATGCCGAATATTCTCGTGAATGGTTATTATAATATCATAAGTCTCTTCACACTACCGACAGGTGCTAGTGGCAGTGAAAAGAATTTATTTCACTAATGAAGGAGGACTACCTTTAGGTTAACCTTGCGAAAATCAAAGAACAAACGTCATGAACTAGATTATTCATTATAGGACAAATATCCATATAGTACACAGTATCTTCTTTAGAGAACCAATTTTTAAAATCTTCAGGGTGATACCTAAAAAGTCACACTTTAGTCTAGCTATCCACCCAAGTAGAATCCACCCTTTTAGCTGGTATCACAAAAGATTTGCTTTTCTTTGACAGCTTTAAATCACGTTCACCATCATCTTCTTCAGAGCTTCTACTGATCCAATTGCTAAAGGCAAGCTTAAATATATTATGCTGTGTTTTGATTAACTTTTGAATCGTGTTACATTTATTGAACAAAATTAGCGATCTGCTTCATGACTGACGAGTTGCCTCCAAACCATGTGAACTGCAAATGGCATATATTGAGAATAGTTTACCAGGTCTGCGAAAAGTTTGGGATGTTAAATAAAGCAAACATGAGGAAGCAATTTCTTATCCCCACCTCCTAATTAACCTAATGAAATTTGCTAAGAAAAATGAAATCTGAAAAGTACTAACCATTTTTTATTTGAGATTAAAATTCCTTCTTTTAGATATAAAATTCAATACACCACAAACATAACGAAAAGTATTTGTGTATTTTTAGCACAAGCGTGGCATTATTGCACTTTTACAAATAAAATAGGTACGAATTAAAAACGACAGCAATGTGAAACGGATCGACTATATTCTATTAAACATTATAAGAATACTGATTGATAACTCAAAGATATATATCAAAAGCATCAAACTTCAAGGAAGAGGTTGATGTGTGCGATCCCCTTGACAAATTCTACCTTCTAATTATTATTTAAAATACAATATGTCCCTTTTGATCATTTTTGGGGTTTCCTTCAATTTTGTTAGATTTGTAGTTTTATGTGCTAACTTTTATGTCTACCATTTTTTTGTTTAAATGACTCATGATAATTTTGATCTAAATTTCATTATGCAAATTGTTTTTTTGTTGAGCCTACTTTTGTTTGAGGTTTTAATACTTTTGTCTTCTTCTATAACTTGTATTATTCTTATATATACATCTATATATATATATATATATATATATATATATATATATATATGTATATATATATATTTTATATATATATATATATATTACGGAAAGGAAAGACGCAAGACAGTAAGCAAGTCTTTAACAAGCTGTTGCAGATTTACAAAGTGTCAACATTCCGGAGAACGCAAATGCAGGACGGCAAGCAATGCATTAATAATTGGTTTACAAAATGTTACAATGAGAGAACGGAAACACGGAAACAGAACGTAATCCAGTTTGAAACATTCTGTTCCTAAATAAAACATAGAAAGTAATCTCGCTAGCAAAAGTGTACTAAAGTGGGTAATGTACGACTCTGGAAGATTTTTATAAAAACTGGTCGGTTAGAAAGCAAGAGAGCGGTACAAGCAGTAGATATAACTGATAAATTTAGTGGTAGGTATATATGGGTATACCAACAATAGCGCCGGATTTAAATTTTCCGCTAGTTTGATAATACGAGATGTACATTGATTTTATTTTGACAGTTGTCACTTACAGACCCCGCGATTTAAGAATATGCAGAGGTCTTCAAACGAACAACGTTTAGTTATTATAAAAACACATTACAAAAATGGTGAAAGTTTTGCGAAAACACTTCGCCATTTACGTCAAAATTTTGGTCGCAATACACCCTATATAACCAGGTTGTTCACTAGTCGTTGGATCGGTAGTGACTCTACTATTGATGGGCGGTCTGAAAATCGCGGAAAAATCGCGGTTTTATTGGCGTGGCGTTTGACAGATCGGTGGTGACTACTAGTGTCGAGCAGTCGGAAGTTAAAGCTTGAGGTACAGAGTTTAAGGTGTACTCTGGGGGGAAAATTAAAAGTTCATAACCGGCGGGCAAGTTGAAAGCTTCAATAGATTGTTTGACTCTAAAGTGGTTTAAAATATTAATCAAGGAAATACCGATTTTTACAGTTCACAGTTATCTACCGTTCTTCGTCGCTGCTTTCATCCTCTTGATTTTTCATCTAAAACTATTTCATTGTTCAATTAAATTTTGTTTTACGTTATTAGGGTTATAATGGACGTACCTTTCTTATTATATCCCATCGTCAAGTTGTTCGGCAAGTGACATAAGTTGTTAAATAGACGAATTCTTGTAATTACATGTCTGCGTTTGGCAAATGGTCCAAACACGACTACCTACTCATTTAATAGCATATCATTTTCGGCAACGTTTACTTCATAGGATGTTTGATCAATTTTTGGTAGATTTTCAACATGACGGTACCAGTTTGTAGTTATTCAGCGCGAAACCTTTAACAAAGCTTGGTAAATAAAATTCATGACATTTAATAAATTAACTTTCATCTCTTTCTTCCTGTTCAAATGGTCAAATGAAAGACTGACTAAAAGATTTCGGTATTTACTTTTAAAATACTGAACAATTCCTAGGTCCATAGGTTATTGATTGGACGTTGTGTTTGGTGGTAAAAGAGCCACATTGACATTTTTAAAACTTTCATTATAAAGATGAGAGTGGCAGTTATCCACCAACAAGAAATTTTTTGTTGCGTTTCTTTAATTTTTCATGGCACTGTAGCAATCTGATTGGAACACAGACGTCATCCTCGCTCGCATCTTTGCCTTACATTTGACTGGCAAATTAGAGATGTTTTTAAAACCCCTAAAAATCTTTGATTTCCCGTTTATTGATCGGTAGATATAAGCTTTCGTGTTTCTGTACCTTAGATTTATTGTAAACATATTTGAACAGCGTTCCATCTGTACATTGTTGTTCTATGCATTTCAAAGTTGAGATTCGTAACCGTTAAATCGCAGATTTCGCCAGGTTTCTGATAAAAGTTCTGAACCACTACGTTATGTACGGTTCTATCTTCACCTGAAATTTATGCCCTGCATATGTCGTGACGTTCCTTAAATTTATCGACCCATGATGGGCTTCGTACAAAGTTGTCATCTCCATGTATTGGGGTACTATATAGGAAACCGTATCAAAGCCGAAAATTTTGAAAAACAATAAAAATCACCAAACTGATTATCTGCAATATTCCTTCTAAAATTGGGATGCCATTCTTTTGTTTTTGTTTTTGAAACCATGTTAAGGCCGCACTCATAATATCACTATTTGCACTAGTTTTTATCCTCTTCGAGTTTGAGTAACTGTACACTTCCGAATCATTGGTACGGATAATATCCGCCCTATTTTTCCATATCATTAAAACAGTTGCATTTCCTAAACTTCTTTCTCGATAAATAGTAGATTATTATTTGCCATTATAAATCTCCATTTTAAGTTTATATATTTCGTCAATTGTAAGAGTGAGTTGATTTCCTAGGTACTTCAATTTTTTTAACATCTTTTATTTTATGACTACAATGATTCACTAACTAACTCATTTAGATCAGTTTATTTTATAAATACTACTTGCAGTTATCACAAAATCCCAATTTGTTGCGAGGATTAAAGTGAACCGATCATATTTTGAACACATTTCAGCAAAATGTTGATGTACTGAGCAAGAAAGTGCTTTTTGCCCGATACCAACGTATAGTATTTATTAATAAATGATACTTCGTGCGATCAATCCTCGTATAATTGAGTACTAAATTTGCAGTTTCCAACCCAAACATAAACAATAAGAATCGTATATTTATGTCAGCTATTATAGTGGGTTCAATGTAAAACGATAATATTTTATTATGCAGGTGTCAGTGCGGCATCTTTTACAGGTTTAAGTGGCTACTGATGATCTTTTTGACGGTCTCTAATAAGAATTAGATGAAAACTACATCTATTTTGGGTTGATGTTCTCGGGGAGATGTGTAAGGAACTGCAGGAGCGTTCTTGAATAAACCCCAAAAAATGAAACAACGATCGTTGATAACGGATTTACTGCTTTGTATTTTGTCACTTGTCCAACACGCCGTCAACTTTGGGGGGTTTCTATTTTTAATAATGGCCCTCCAATAAACCTCATATTGGCGATATACAGTGGTCAAATCTATATAATTGCATACAACTCTTTCCCACCTAAAATAGCCATGATTATGTCCGTAATATCGGATGAAACGTCGGCAGTAAATCCGTTAGCTACGATCGTTGTTTCATTTTTTGGGGGTTTATTCAAGAACGTTCCTGCAGTTCCTTACATCTATTTTAATTCGCTTTGACTCTAGCATATTGTAAATAAAAAACAGCTGTCTGTTTTTCCGTTATAAAATTGTTTAAGTATTTCTTGAATTCTACGTTTACTATCACGGAATCCTGGATTTCCCATGAGTCTAAAGAGTCCCTGATAGACCGTCGGCCCATGACACCAAAAGTGTCGATAATCTATGTTCGTATGCCCTTTCAGGGACATACTCAAACAGCCCGGGAAACCGGGAAAAAGTAACTCCGAGCGTCTGTGCCCAGTCCTAGCACCTGCTATGACCTCCACTTCTTGTTGATGCTGGCATAAATCGAGATGCCCTCTCCGGAATCGTATGCAAATGTCAGAATGTGGTTAATAGGTCGAAAAGAGTCGTTCCACCAAGGGGCATACTTTCCTCGATCATCGTCTATCACCAGTGTCTATCACCGTATCGCCAAACGGGGACGAAATGTCCGTATCCCCGTTGGGACACGTCTTGGCAAATTGAAGGATGATCGCCCATTTGGTGGCCTAAAACGTACACTTGAATACCAAACATCGTATTAGAATGTGTACAGTTTTTCAAACCTTATTCCTTGGAATCTGTCACAAACGAGCACCTGACCTTCACTACTTCAGTAATGGAAGAGTAACACACTTAAACACTTCTTCGTAATTAAGTCTGTTTTTGTTGTTATGTGTGCATAACCGGAGGATCACTTCTTCCATTTAGTATGCGTATAATAGCAGTCTCCAACTAAAACCTCGCTCACTGTAAGTTAAATTTACTTTAATGTAACAATGTCTAACAACACATATGTATCCTATATAGTTACAACTGATGAAGGCGCAAATAAAATGCCGAAAGCTTTCGGTGAATTAGTGAAAAGAGCTTTTTTCCGGAACCCACGCCCAAACTCCTGGCTGCATCCCATGATTTCTCTCTCTCTCTCTCTCTCTCTCTCTCTCTCTCTCTCTCTATATATATATATATATATACATAAAATAAACGATGGAGACTAACTGAAATATATACAGAAGGAAATAGGGGTGGTTGATTCACAAGCAACACTTTTCTAATAATTTAGATAGTAATCGAGCATCTAGCCAACAAAAAACGGTTTAATAATCGGTTGGTTTAATAAAAGCCGAAATATACAAGCGGCTGTAAGCAGGAGAGCGATGCAAGAAAAAACTTAACATGAGAATTTTTACAATATCGTTTTAGAAATCGGTAGTTGTGAATAAATTAACAAACTGCGATCTGAAATTAGTAATTTTAAATTGCAGAGGTCGGAAAATCTACAGATTTCTTCGTACCACTGGTACGCGGTCGGTAAGAGTACTAGTAGTACAGTGAAATTGGAAAATTGGCAATCCTAATTCGCGATGTTCGGAAAATGCGCGTCTTTACCGAAGGTGTTCCGTATTCATTAAAGAAGGTCGTACCAACACGGTGCGAACGGAAAATGAACCATCGCGAAGTGGCAAAATTTAAAAACTGCACGATTCGATTTGAAAATCAATACCCACTGGTGTTGATTCCGTTTGATTACCAATTCTGAATAGACATAGTGTTAGATTGTAGGTTTCAGAGAGTGTATCGAAACGTTATTGTTTCCTTTAATTTATTATAATTGCTACGAGTTGGTAATGTGTGGTACATATCCAAGCGGTTTGATCGGCCGTGAAAATTCGTTTCATTACAATACGTCGAATAGTTTAAAAACAGTAACCAAGAATCTCAAAAATGAAGATAATCACATTTTGTGAAATGCCATTAATTTCCACATCTTTACACTACATGAATGCTAAATTTCAATTATCCGCTAAGCTTCAAAAAACTTTAGCAAAACTTTTGGCAATTTCAGACGTGATAAAGTATACAAAAAGTTTTAAGTTTCTAATTTTTACCTTTGAGATGACTATTGTACGTATATTTAAAATCTTCTCTTAAATTTTTATCACTTTTTGTTTGTTTGTCAATTCTACAACTTAAAAAAATTGTCCTCCTTGCCATCCTGGTCTTGCAAATGTCTTCAACGGACAAGATATCGAATGCTTATGCAGTGATGCTCATATAAATAAGTTCTCATATACATTACGAACTTCAGAGCAAATACGACCAATTACGTGTTGAACGGCTTAATATGAAATCTTTTAAGTTTTCTCTCATATATATATGAACTTTCTAGAAGATCTTAGCGGTTTTTTAAAATGATTAGTTCCATTCAATAGACCTGCAGAGATTAGAGAACGGAAACGTTTATAAAATTTTGTGGAAAAGGGGGGGCCGAAACGGATTCCTCGCATAAAAAATGTTGCAAACTATTTGCTAAGTTCGGATTTAAGTTCGAATAACCTAAAAATAAGCATGGATATTCAATATCCATTCTTTCCACCTGTTCCGGTTTTTTCGAACTTTTGGCCAAAAAAAGATTTATAAAAAATAATGTATGAAATGGGACTTAAGTTATTTTGCGGTAAT